>LPNX010001541.1:118760-163376 GCA_001517045.1 Pseudotsuga menziesii | reverse complement strand
AAGGGCTCCAGGCTGAGTGCGGAGTTACCCAGAAGATCTCTAGCTGCATATGCGGTGCAGTAGAACTGTGTACCTCTCTCAAGTTATAATATAGAAACACAGTTCTGTGGACGTCACTTCCATCCTGGAAGTGAACCACGTAAAATCTGAGCGTTATGTGTTGATTCATGTGATTGTATTTACTTGTTATATCTGTCATTCATTACATGAACTTTGCTTACGGTAAATGTATGTGTATGTTATTCAGTTCATAGCATATAACCAGGATAAATGCAAGTTGAATTCTTTAAGTATATTGTATAAGAGTTTGTATAAGTTTCCCTCAAGACTGTTAAGAGTCGCAGTATAAAATAGCTGCGTAGTGTGTCCGGTAGGTTAACACTAGTAAGGATAAGTACGTTGAGTCGCAGCGATAGGATATCGCAGGGAGGCGATATCGCACTAGCAGAGGAGCTGCGATGCGCGATACCGCGGGTTGAGGAGTGAGCGTAGGGGAGAGTTAGGTGTTGCCCAGGACGCGGCGATGCAATAGAGGTTGGAGTCGTCGCGAGTAAGAGGAAACTGCGCATCGCGTCGCAGAGAGGAAAGAGCGGTCCCACGAGCTAAGAAGAGCTGCGAGACGCACACAGGATGCCACACAGAACCTGGTCGAGACACTTGAGTCCTTGACCAACCCATTAGGATCACTTCGGGTGAGACTTCAGGCCGCTCCGCGGTCTATCGTCGAAAGGGCCAGTGAGCTAGGGGTGTTGTTGGTTCATTATAGTAAACCCGGGTCTGCCCAAACGACCAACAGATTGTACGTGACGTATATATTGTATTGAGATCATGGCATGGAGCTCGAGGACAAGGCCTTGGCATCGATCTAGTATTTTGTATATAGGTGATCAAGGTTGATGCCTAAGGTTATGGTTATTGTGCTAGTCAAAGCACAGAGCATTTGGAATATTATGTAAATGCACAATTTAATAAAATGCCACAGCTTGCTATGGAACTGCAACGTGAAAGAGACAGGGGCATGATTTCGCAAAGGAATAGGGTGGGAAGTTGGTCAAACCTCTAAGCCTATAAGGTTAATCCAGGTGTCATGGGAGAACCCGTGTACCTCAGCTACCTTTTGTCCTCTGTCCTCGATCATGCATTCCTTCCAGAAGGTGGTTGAGGCAGTTAATGCCTTGGCCAGAGCAAGGCATGGAGTCAGATTGCTTGTCTGAGCAAGTATGGACAGACCTGCAGCCTAGGAAGATGCAGTCTTGCTTCTACAGCAACCAAGCACGTGAATGTGTGCACAGACCATTCTCCTTAGTCGTGTTTTTCTCTGGGGTTGTTCATTGATTCCATTCACTCATGCGTTATGGGGGATTCATTTCGCGTTGAGTTTCATCCTGCCGCAGATCCGAGTTTTTTGTTTTGAGTTGCTCACCCTGTTCATTCAACCCATAAGTAGAGAACTGCATTTTTGGTCACCTATCCCATCCATTCCAGATTGCTTAGGCAAGTTGTGCATTCTTCCTGCATAGGGAGAACCATGTTCTGTTCGGGGGTGGTTTTAGCTGTTGGTTACCATCCTCAGTCGCGCAAGGGTCAAGGGACTGAGTATTTTGCAAGTATTTCCTTTGTCGAGCAAGGGCAAAGGAGATACCTCGATTTCATGAGCAAAGGAGGTCATCTATGGTTTTTCCCAGCGAGGGTGTTTTCCTGCAGTAGAAATCCTTTGTTACAATGTTTTCCCTGTGTACAGTGAGAAGCATGTTTGTTGGTTTAACAATGTGGTTGTTGTGTTGTGTACCCTAGGTTTTGGGTCTAATTGGTAGGCAAGAATGAGTGGAAGAGAAGAGGAATGGGTTTGTTAACCTAGCGCAGAAGGAACCTCAAGAAAAGGTAAGAGTGGCTAGTAGATCTTTACTACATGCCCTGGAGAGCACTAGAAGGTAGGCATATCCTGAAGGACTGTTGAGCAGAGAAAGAGATGCTACCTTGTGTTGGGATCCAAGTAAGGTGGATGTCAAGCCAGATAGATATTGTGGAGGTGTTCTTAGCTCTTGAGTGAGACACTACCTTATCCATTTTACCTTGCCACTACCTTTTCAGCCTGTAAACCCTAGGGATATTGGCTTGGACTTGGGGCATATTAACCCAATTGGATCTTGGTTGGCTGAGTCTTGTTTTGCATCGGCCTTGTGTGTTGGCTTGGTAAGCCTACAACCTATTAACCCAACTAGGTGTTGGTTGGACAGTATGCTAAGTCCAACTAGGTGTTGGATTGGCTAGACAGTCTGCTAAGTCCAATTAGATGTTGGCTTGACTATGTGTTAAAAATATCTGGTTGTGTGTGAGTCTATTGTTCCTTAATTCCTTGTGGAATCATGCCCAACTCGAGGGTGGCAGTGGTGTTGAGAAATTAAAGAGCACACTGGCCTATGGTTGAGTGGAACGTTGCAGCTACATAGCTAGTTGCATCACAACTTCATTCTTCAAGATAAGTATTCTGGTTATGTTGTTTATGCAACGTATTTTCCTATGAATTGTTTTGTTCATGATTGAATGCTTAGTGGCGATGAAGTAGATGTTTACTTGTGTATATTTCTTGCATTTTTACCTCTTTTGTTGCCTTAGATGTTTTTATGCATTTTTCCTAAGTTCATTGAGGTTGAAATCCTGCTACAGAGGTCAAAATGCTTCTAACTCGGTGTTTCTACCCTTTGAAATCTGACTAGGAGAGGTGGAAGGTGAAAGCCGGAAAGGAGCAGTTGAACAAGGCAAAAAGGTTGTGTTTCTGCATCCCAGGATCCGCAGCGGAAGGCGGAATGCAGGAGGTGGGAGAAAGAAGTTCCATCGGAATAGGAGGTCGGATTTCTAACTTCCGGGATCCGTATGTGGAAGGCGGAAGATAGAAGGTAGAAATCAGGATAAAAGATACGATGTGATCTTGTCCTTCCATCCTAGGTGACACCCTAGTTCGGAGTCACATCTTAGGTGAAATCATAAAGATACGAGACATGCATCTTATGGTCCAATCCAACTTTGCTCTTATGCTTTGCTATGTCCATTTCTTGTCGACACTCAAGGTCACCATCACAGTTGTAACAACATGGCATGAATGATCAAAATAACAAAATAGACAGAAGACAAAGGTCCAAAAGACAAACATATCTTAGTTTAGACATCATAACAAACATCTTAGGGAAGTCCTTTCAGGTCTCAACCCTACTTTCCCCATGGCTCAACTCTCTTTGTGACAAGGAAATTCTAATTTTGGTTTATTGTGACAACATAAAGTCTCGACACCTTTTCTCTAGTGGGCAATTCCATTTCTCAAGACACTACCTACTTGCTAGCTTGCCCTATATGCCATCCTTGTTTCCCACTCTCAGTGTCATTTTTGGCATTAATTTAAAGGGTCAACTTTTCAAATTGAGTGGACATTGCCTCCCATACTTGAGTCCTTTAGTTCATCTTCAATGTTAACTCAAAACTCTAATCTTTTGATTTTGAAGGGATGCTAACTTTTCTTACTCAAATCCTCTATATCATCTTAAGCATAACTCAAAGATTCAACCATCTTACTTCAAATAGACATCTGATTTTTCAAAAACTTTTATCTAACTTCTCTAAACTTCTACCATTTTATAAAACAATTCTTTATCTTAAAAAATACTTTAAACTTCATATAACTCTTATAAATTATTATCACCTTCATTCAACTCCTATAAATTACTATCTCTACACAAAATCAAAATTTAAACAAAACGAGTCATCCATATTCATGAGCATCTACTTACATCAAGAGAAAACATGATCAAACATGTACATATCAATATAAAAGTACATTAATCCCTAGGAACAATAACAAATATAACAATCCATTTATCTATAATAGTATAACAATTCATTCGTCTTATGCATGCATAAACTTGTGTCCATATAAAAATGATCACTCGTACCTAATTTAAAATATAATCAATTTTAAAATACGATACTTGTGCATCTAACCGTTGGCCGTTATCTATGATTTGTCTTTATCTTGTCCACACCAAGGCTTCCCTCCTTTTTTAAAATAGGGCGCTTTTTTCTTTATTACTTTTCAAAAGTTTTGAAAAAGTCAAAGTATTTTTTATTTAAAAATTCATTTACAAACTTTATGCACCTCGGAATAATTCATGTGATGTGCATTGGAACATTTACTTAAAAATGTTTTTATATCGAATGTCTTATCGGTCAAAGTATTTTTATGATCTAAAAAATTATTTACAAACGTTATACACATCGTAATAATAAAATAATTTTGTTAGGTTGATTAACATATTTTATTTAACTTAAAATATTTTTATATTTAATGTTACATGTTAAATTTTAATTTTGAGTAGGTTTAACAGTTAAGAATTTGTGTGTTTTTAGAGGTATTGGTTCAAATATGAAGAGAGTAAGGTATTACACTTCCATAAACTTTAATAGTCAAATTGTTGCATGGAAGAAGGGTCCTTGTCCCACAAACAAGAAGATCTCATGTGCGACACCAAATTGGTATCTAACTAAACTATAAGGTTAAAAATATATTATTATTATTATCATCATCTGAACATGTAAAATATTAATTAATTCAGTCTAAGATACATATTGATCATCAGATGCAAGTGTGGAAGGGAGGCAGAATGACATGGAGAGAAGGACGCATGGAGACCATGGGTCGACACATGCAAACTAGCGAGTAATTATGTTGGAAGGTATTGATCTAACAACATGTGATGGGGGAGGGTGATCTAACATCCTCCCAAGAGTTAAGAGTACAAGCATAGCGCAATGGTTAAGTGATGAGACGAGTGGAAGCAGAGGATGCAAGTAGGAACAACTAGATCAAATGATGGAAACTGGTGCAAAGGATGTTAGCTTTTCAAGACACAAGGGGAATGCCAAGTCATTCATTATGGGAATTTCCTTCTATGAGCGCCCTACAGCCTCTAGCTCATCCTGCATATTTTATAAACGTCATTGGGAGTGGGGATTTTGCATTGTGAAAGGTGGCTGAGTGGTTTTGTATGGTGTTATTAAACATTTGTGTGAGTTATTTGAGGCGACATACAGTGGAACGGAACCAAAAGGAGAGGTTGGGGGTTCCAAAGAGAAAGGAAAGCGAAGGGCAAGCATGGAGCAGTTGTGGGCTACTCAAGCAACCTAATTATATCAATCGTTCATTCTGCCCTTGATCTAGTCTAATATTGAGATAATGGAGCAGGGGTTGTGGCATGAGGTGGAGGAAAATGATCCTTTGGCAGAGGTCACAGCGCTAGAACAATGGATCCATGATCTGGGTTCATCGTGAGTTTGACAGGGATAGTATGAGAATACAATCATGCTCTATAGGATCATGAAGGGGCTCTTTAGATAGGTGTTGCTAGAGGGAGAGGAGAAGGAGCAAGGTGATGTTGTCCTAGTTGCATTCTGAAAAGAATTATATGTTGATACCCTACTTCTGTACATGGAGATGATGTTATTGGTAACGAACTGGGCATCCCCTTCCTTCTACAACTGGGACTGGTTGTACCTATGGAGGTTGGGGCACCTGCAGGGAGGAACGATCTCGCTAGCGGTTTGAAGCTTGCATGGCTTGCTCCTCCTTCCTTGAACTTCCAGGTGTCGTAATGGTTTAGCTCTTGGCCCTTGCAATTAGATGGAATGTGTAACAACCCAGTTTTGACCCCATGATATTTTGATTGTACGTGATGTATATATTGTATTGAGATCATGGCATGGAGCTCAAGGCCAAGGCCCTAGCATCGATCTGGTTTTTTTGTATATAGTTGATCAAGGTTGATGCCTAAGGTTATGGTTATTGTGCTAGTCAAAGGACAAAGCATTTGGAATATTATGTAAATGCACAATTTAATAAAATCCCACAGCTAGCTATGGAACTGCAACGTGAAAGAGACGGGGGCATGATTTCACAAAGGAATAGGGTGGGAAGTTGGTCAAACCTATGAGCCTATAGGGTTAAGCCAGGTGTCAATGGGAGAACCCATGTACCTCAACTACCTTTTGTCCTCTGTCCTCGATCATTCATTCCTTCCAGAAGGTGGTTGAGGCAGTTAATGGCTTGGTCAGAGCAAGGCATGGAGTTAGAGTGCTTGTCTGAGCAAGTATGGGCAGACCTGTAGCCTAGGAAGATGCGGTCTTGCTTCTGCAGCAAGCAAGCACGTGAATGCGTGCACAGACCATTCTCCTCAATCGTGTTTTTCTCTGTGGTTGTTCATTCATTCCATTGACTTACGCGTTATGGGGGATTCATTTTGCGTTGTGGTTCATCCTGCTGCAACGTCGAGTTTTTTGTTGTGAGTTGCTCACCCTGTTCATTCAACCCACAGGTAGAGAACTGCATTTTTGGTCACCTATCCCATCCATTCCAGACTGCTTAGGCACGTTGTGCGTTCTTCCTGCACAGGGAGAACTGTGTTCTGTTCGGGGGTCGTTTTAGCTGTTGGTTACCATCCTCAGTCGCGCAAGGGTTAGGGGACTGAGTATGTTGCAAGTATTTCCTTTGTCAAGCAAGGGCATATGAGATCCCTCGATTTCGTGAGCAAAGGAGGTCATCTATGGTTTTTCCCAGCGGGGGTGTTTTCCTGCAGTAGAAATCCTCTATTACAGTGTTTTCCCTGTGTACAGTGAGAAGCCTATTTGTTGGTTTAATAATGTGGTTGTTGTGTTGTGTACCCTAGGTTTTGGGTCTAATTAGTAGGCAAGAATGCAGAGTGGAAGAGAATAGGAATGGGTTTGTTAACCTAGCACGGAAGGAACCTCAAGAAAAGGTAAGAGTGGCTAGAAGAGCACTAGAAGGGAGGCATAGCCTCAAGGATTGTTGAGCAGAGAAAGAGATGCTACCTTGTGTTGGGATGCAGGTAAGGTGGATATTGGGCCAGATAGATATTGTGGAGGTGTTCTTAGCTCTTGAGTGAGACACTAGCTTATCCATTTTACCTTACCACTACCTTAGAAGCCTGCAAACCCAAGGGATATTGGCTTGGCCTTGGGGCATGTTAACCCAATTGGATCTTGGTTGGGTGAGTCTTTTTTTGCATCGGCCTTGTGTGTTGGCTTGGTAAGCCTACAACCTATTAACCCAACTACATGTTGGCTTGGTTGGACAGTCTGCTAAGTCCAACTAGGTGTTGGATTGGCTGGACAGTTTGCTAAGTCCAACTAGGTGTTGGATTGACTATGTGTTAAAAATATCTGGTTGTGTGTGAGTCTGTTGTTCCCTAATTCCTTGTGGAATCATTCCCAACTCGGGGGTGGCAGTGGTGTTGAGAAATTAAAGAGCACACTGGCCTATGGTTGGGTGGAACGTTGCAGCTACATAATCAGTTGCAGGACAACTTCATTCTTCAAGATAAGTATTCTGGTTATGTTGTTTATGCAACGTATTTGCCTATGAATTGTTTTGTTCATGATTGAATGCTTAGTGGCGATAAAGTAGATGTTTACTTGTGTATATTTCCTACATTTTTACCTCTTTTGTTGCCTTGGATGTTTTTATGCATTTTGCCTAAGTTCATTGAGATTGAAATCCTCTTACAAAGGTTAGAATGCTTCTGACTCGGTGTTTCTACCCTTTGAAATCTGACCAGGAGAGGTGGAAGGCAGAAGCCGGAAAGGAGCAGTTGAACCAGGTAGAAAGGTTGTGTTTCTACATCCCAGGATCCGCAGTGGAAGGCACAATGTAGGAGGTGGGAGAAAGAAGTTCCATCAGAATAGGAGGTCAAATTTTCAACTTTCAGGATCCATATGCAGAAGGCGGAAGACGGAAGGTAGAAATCAGGATAAAAGATAAGGCAAAGAGTGGGTTTTCCGACTTCCGATGTACGAGGTTGGAAAGCAGAAGTCGGAAGCGTAAAAGGATTCTAAGGTAGAATCGCGACTTTTTGATTCCCGAGATCTTCATGCAGAAGGCGAGAAGCGAAAAAGCACAAAAAATTTCTAAGGAAAGGTTAAGTTTCTCAGTTTTTGACTTTCGCAGCGGAAGGGCGGAAGCATGAAAATTGATCAAGACCGAAAAGTTAGTTTTTCGCAATCTGAGTTCCGCGGCGGAAAGTGAAATAGTTCATATATCGTTTCGATGGTTTTTTTACTTTTGACTTTTGAGGTCGGAAGGCAGAAACTGCAAGTGCGGAAGGTGGAAGTTGAATATTTCGCCTCATCGAAAAGGTTGGTTTTCTGATTTCCGACTTGCGAGGCTAGAAGATGGAAGGTGGAAGTGCATAATTAGGGAAGGCAGAAGTTGAATATTTCACCTCATTGAAAAGGTTGGTTTTTGATTTCCAACTTCCAAAGTCGAAATGCGGAAGGCGAAAGTTGAATACTTCGCTTCGTCGAAAATATGGTTTTTTGATTTCCAAATTCCAAGGCCGGAAGGCGAAAAGTGGAAGTGCGGAAGGCGGAAGTTGAATCTTTTGCTTTGTCGAAAAGATTGATTTTCCGACTTCCGAGGTTGGAAGGGCGGAAGTGCGAAAAGGAAAGTTTAGTTCAGAAATGGCCATTCTAGACGCAGAATGGATAATTGGAGGGAGAAATGACTGGTATAGTGGTTCTAAGCCTAAGATGAAGGTTGTACAATAGGTTAACATCCATACCCAGTGTTTATCAGAAGGACAAAGAGGTTCTTTAAGCAAAATTTTTAAATTATACGCATTATGGTGTATGGGGATGTGATAGTGTGGTATCAGAGTTAATGGTTGCAATATTGGGCCTAGATGGGCCATGTGAACAGTTTCTAGAACTAATGGTTGCAGCATTGCAGCTAACTGTGTTTTTAATTTGTTTGAAAATTATCATGCATCTAGCAAACATGTCTGTTAACACATTTTTGCTGAGTCATAGTGCACATTAGAAGGGTGAGTTTTTGGCTCATGCATGAGAACCTACAACATGTACGATGCCCAGGATCCCTATGAGCATAGGGAATATGTTATGGGTGAGAACGTTAGAGTTGGAAACGATGAAACCGAGTCTAATGGAAGGAGGTATCGAGATACCTCGCCAGATTTTGCAGCCACCATGAGAAGCCTAAGGGTGGAAATGCAGAGTTACAGAGCAGACAATGAAAAATTGGTCAAGGCTCAAGAAGATCAAAATAGCAACCATGCTGCAAAGTTTGATAGACTTACAAAGAAAAATGGACTCTGGGCATGGGACAATACATCAGAAGGAAGTAAGAGCAGCACTAGAAGAAGGAAACGGACGTCTAGTGGGTCATCTGACTCAGAAGAATCCAGTGGGGGTTCAAGCTCTTCTTCTCATGAGAGCAAGAGAAAGAGGCATCCCAGGAATAGCTCCTGAGATGAATTTAAAAAGGCTAAACCTCCTACCTTTAATGGTGAGATAAAGAACAGTCAAGAAGCTGAGGCTTGGATTTTGGGGATGAGGAAATATTTCCAAGTCCAAGACTATTTAGGATACATGAAGGCAAGGTTTTCCATCTTCAATCTGAATGGAAGAGCATCCATTTAGTGGGAGCACCTTAGATAAGTAAAGAGGCTCAATAAAAGAAGACTTAAGTGAAAACAATTCAAGAAGCATTTCAAGCAGAAATACCTCTCTAACAGGTATTATGATGAGAAAATTAAGGAATTCCATGAGCTAAGATTGGGACAGATGACAATGGAAGAATATGCCAAAAGTTTTGGAGTTGTTAAGGTATGTTAGGTATATCAAATATGAGAAGGTGAATATCCAACGTTTTATGAGTGGATTACCTCAGTCCTACAACAATTGAATTGAGTTTGATGAGCCTAGAACTCTAGAAGAGGCCATCAGAAAGGCTAAGTATTGTTATGACCAGAACAAAGGCAAGCCTGATCATCAGAAGGCTTGGAAGGAAAAGAAGAATGAGAAGTTTGAATGGAGAAAGAAAGGATTCAAATCTCCCAACTTTAGGAACCAGTAACAAAGGAAATCATCACAGGCTATAGATCAGCTAGCCAAAGTGATGGGGGGAAAGCCAAGGGATCCTAAAGAAATCAGGTAACCACTCCAATGTTGGAGGTGTAGAGGACACCACACACGCAGGAATTGTCCTCATGAGGAAGGGTATGTAAGGCCATCTTACAACGTCCAGGAAGCTGAAACTATTGGTCATGTGGAAAGGGCAGTCCCTAGGATTTATGCAGTGTTAGATGGTCGTCAAGCAGATCACCAGTCACCTATGGTGGAGGTTCCAGGTAAGACTGTTGAGCAATCTGTCTCTGTTTTGATGGGACCCTAGTTCTACTCATAGTTATATTACTCCTAATATTGTTGAAGTTTGTGCTTTTAAGAAGTTAAAGCATAGTAAGTCATAGTTAGTTCAACTAGTCACTAGAACTGAAGCGAATATTTATTCGTTCACACAATCAATATTACCAGAACACCTGGGATATTATATAATACATTAATAGGACAAATATATATTGATCATTGGATAGATCAAAGATGATAGGTTACAATGATGTTTTGGCCTTAAATATGGCTTGGACACTTGAAGTTGAGGAGACACGTCTTTTCCTAATAACCTAACTATTAACTATTAAATATTTAATTATTATCTTTATTTATGTTCATTACGTTGCCTCTCTCTTAGAAAGGCTTTGTCCTCAAAGCCTAATAATGTCGTTGCATCGTTCTTTGCGATGTCGTGGCTGACGAAACATGTCGATACGAACTACTAAGTGTAGAGCATAACTTCTGATATGTGGATGGGTCAATCCATCCCAAATTGATATGTACAAAACTTCATGATGCTTTATCCTCAAAGCATACTTTATAAAACTCGTTTATAATTTAAATATTGCAAGTAAAACCATGGGCTATTTCGTAAAACCATGGGCTATTTCGTAAAACATGGGTTATTTCATAAAACATTTTATGAATTATGTTTTTTAACTTTTCCCCTTTTATTTCTTTTGTCGATAATTTTTTTTTATCCTTCAAGTTTACCGCTTGGTCTTGCTTCATATTTTGAGTGGAATTAATACTTCTTCATTGAAATTCAAATGGCCAAGGCCAATTTTTGGTCAAAAGCCAATTTTTACCAGAGAAACTCTGAATATGGATGGCTAAAAGCCACTGTAAGGTCAAAGAACTAAATTGAAGGAAACCTTGAACATTTTGGCCACAAGTCGGAGATCAGCAGAAGCCTGAGGAAGGGCTGGCTCTGATACCAATGCAATATCCGTATCTGGATATTCTTAATAATTACTCCATTGAATAATCAACCAATGGAAAATAACTCCATATTGAAAATATAAAATAAATATTGAAGATGAATGATGATGAAAGAATACAAAGTGAGTGCCATATATATATATATTAATGGTAAAGACACTTTGGATACCATCCATGAAAGGATGCGTCNTATATATATATATATATATATATATGAACCAAGAGGAAGGTCAGTGAGATTGTAGAAAAATGACCATTAGAGATGAATGGGTTAGTGAATTATGCAGATCTGAATGTTCTGCCACTTGGTTCCTATGACATTCTCATTGGAATGGATTGGTTAGAAGCTCACAGGGTAAAGCTTGATTGTTACTATAATACGTTTGAGAAGGACACCCAAGAGTGGTATGAGGCATTCCAAAAGTGGTTTCTGTTAGGCATATTTCAGCCATGTAGCTAAAGAAGTCATGTAGGAAAGGTTGCCAATTATATGCAGCCCATGTTTTGGAGGCAATAGAGAATGAAACTCCCAGGTTGGAGGATTTTCATGTGTTACAGGAATTCAGGGATGTTTTCCTGATGATGTTCCATGGCTTCCTCCAAAGAGGGATATTGATTTTACCATTGACCTTGTGCCAAGAGCGGCACCAGTGTCTAAGGCACCCTATAGGATGAGAACACCATCTAGTTGTTGGAGCTGAAGATGCAACTTCAGGAATTATTGGAGAAAACGTATATCAGGCCGAGTGTGTCTCCTTGGGGAGCACCAGTTCTGTTTGTAAAGAAGAAATATGGTACACTAAGATTGTGTATTAATTACAAACAACTGATCAAAGTCACAGTGAAGAACAAGTATCCTTTACCTTGAATTGATGATATTTTCGATCAAATGAGAGGGGAAAATGTATTTTCAAAGATTGACTTGAGGTCTGGTTATCATCAGGTAAGAATCAAGGATGAATTCATTCATAAGACAACCTTTAGAACAAGGTATGGACACTATGAGTTTGTAGTTGTGCCATTTGGCCTCACAAATGCACCAGCTACATTTATGTGCCTTATGACTAGTGTTTTCAACAGGTATTTGGACAAGTTTGTTCTTGTCTTCCTTAATGACATTCTTATATATTCTAAGAATGAGGAAGAACATGAAGAACACCTAAGAATTGTTTTGTAATTGTTGAGGGAGCATAAGTTGTATGCCAAGTTGAGTAAGTGTGACTTCTAAAAATATAGAATTCATTACTTGGGCCACATCATATCAGATGAAGGCATATCTATGGACCCTGAAAATATTGAGTCCATCATGAATTGGCCAACTCCAAGGAATGTGACAGATGTAAGGTATTTTATGGGACTTGCAAGATATTATAGGAAATTCATTGAAGTATTCTCCAAGGTTGCACATCCTATCACTTCTTTGAAAAGGAAGGGGATGAGATTTGAATGGACACCTAAATGTGAGGGAAGCTTCCTGCAGTTGAAGAATCTTCTCACAAGTGCACCCATTCTAAAAATTGCAGACCCATAAAAGAACTTTGTGGTGTGCATTGATGCATGCGGTCAAGGACTTAGAGGAGTTCTTATGCAAGACAACCATGTGGTATGTTATGAGTCTAGAAAGTTAAAAGATCACGAGAAGAATTATGCCACTCATGACTTAGATCTTGCAACCATAGTACATGCTCTCAATATGTGGAGGCATTACTTAATGGGAAGAAATTTTGAGTTAAGGACAAACCATTGTGGTCTGAAATATTTGTTTGATCATCCAACACTAAATGCTAGACAAGCTAGATGGCTGGAGTTTTTATGTGAGTTTGATTTTGAAATCAAACACAAAAGGAAGGAGAATAAAGTGGTTGATGCACTCAGCAGGAAAGTGCGTGAAATTCATGTGGCATCTCTTAGTGTTTGCCAATCAGATCTGAGACAATTGATTGTGAATCATACTATTGAAGATGAGTTGTATGTGCAGGTCAAGGATAAATTGCAGTAGCAGAACCTTGAGAAGAGATATGAGGGTTATAAATAGGAAGAAGATGGGCTTCTTACCTACAAGGACAAAATTTATATTCCACATGTAGTGGATTTGAGGAGAGTTGGTATGGATGAGATCCATCAAGCTCCATATTCTGGTCACCCAGGATATCAGAAGACAATTGCTACATCCAAGAAGCAGTATTTATGGCTAGGAATGAAAAAGGATATTGCTGAATACATTTCAAGGTGCATGAAATATCAACAGGTGAAGGTTGAGCATCAACACCCAACGAGCTTCCTACAAGCTTTGTTAGTTCCAAAATGGAAACGGGAAGTTATTTCCATGGAATTCATTGTAGGTTTTCCAATGACTTGGAGACAACATGATTTTATCATGGTTTTGGTGGATAAGTTGACAAAGGAAACACATTTTATACCTGTTAAGTACACACATAAGATTGATGACATTGAAAAATATTCATGAATGAGACTTTCAAGTTGCATGGATTTCCTAAGGCAATAGTTTATAACAGGGATGTCAAGTTCAATTCTAATTTTTGGAAGGGGTTATTTACAGATTTGGGTACAAAGCTCAATTTCAGCAATGCTTACCATTCTTTGAATGATGGTCAGACAGAGAGAGTGAATCAAGTGTTGGAAGACATGCTTCGCATGTATGTGATCTACAAGCCAACCAAATAGGAAGACTACTTACAGTTGGTGGAATTTGCATACAATAATGGACAAAAAGCATCCTTGGCGATGAGTCCATATGAAGCTTTGTATGGAAATAGGACACCTGTGACTTGGGATAATCCCATGAATAGGATTGTGCTTGGGCTAGAATTGCTAAAGGAGATGGAGTAGGAGGTTGCAAATATCAGGCAGAATCTGAAGGTAGCCCAGGACATACAGAAGAGCTATGCTGATAAGCATAGAGTGCACAGAGAATTATGTGTTGGGGATCATGTTTATCTAAGAGTGAGGGCAAAGAAGAGTTGTTTGAAGCTTGGAAGTTGTGCCAAGTTGTCCCCTAGGTATTATGGGCCTTTTGAAGTGCTTGAAAGAATAGGGCCAGTTGCATATAGACTTGCATTGCCTGCTAGCGCTAGAGCTCATGATGTTTTTCATGTTTCTTTGCTTAAGAAATATGTACATGACCCTAACCATGTGTTTAATTGGGATGTGATTCAGGTGGAACCCGAGGGAGAGTTCCAAATCGAGCCAATGCGCATCCTCAATAGGAAGGTCACCATGCTCAAGAACCGAGCCATAGGGCAGGTATAGGTGCAATGGGAGCACTACGATCCTGAAGAGGCTACCTGGGAGCTGGAGGATGCCATGCGATTGGCACATCCATTTTTGTTCAATGCTGCAGAGCAGGGAAAACTTTAGGGGCGAAATTTTGCCAATTGGCTAATTTTTGGGTTTTTTTTTATAAAAAAACATCGCTATTTGGTCATTTCTACTCTCTAATATCGCCTATATTTATATCAAATATGTTTTTTATCATAATATTCGCCAAAATTTACAATTTTCAGTGTGAATTGTATGTTTCATATTTAATATTCACCTACCTACCTATCTATCTATCTATCTATCTATCTATCTATCTATCTATATATCTATATATATGTTATTTTCAATTTGAATTTTTTGCCTAGAATACTATACTTAAGTATACTATTATAATCCTTAAAAAATACCCTACTGCAAAGCAGTGAGGATTATGCCAGTGTAGCATTTTGTTCAGTTTTGCAAGCACTGAGGAAAGTGCTAATTGAAGGGGGAGGGGAATGTAACACCCCGGTTTTGACCCGATGATATTTTTATTGTACATGATTTATATATTGTATTGAGATCATGGCATGGAGCTCAAGGCCAAGGCCCTGCCTTCGATCTGGTATTTTGTATATAGGTGATCAAGGTTGATGCCTAAGGTTATGGTTATTGTGCTAGTTAAAGCACATAGCATGTGGAATATCATGTAAATGCACAATTTAATAAAATGCCATAGCTAGCTATGGAACTGCAACGTGAAAGATATGGGGGCATGATTTCACAAAGGAATAAGGTGGGGAGTTGGTCAAACCTTTGAGCCTATAGGGTTAAGCCAGGTGTCAATGGGAGAACCCATGTACCTCAACTACCTTTTGTCCTTTGTCCTCAATCATTCATTCCTTCAAGAAGGTGGTTGAGGCGGTTAATGCCTTGGGCAGAGCAAGGCATGGAATCAAATTGTTTGTCTAATCAAGTTTATGCATATCTGCAGCCCAGGAAGACGTGCTCTTGCTTAAGCAATAAGCAAGCACGTGAATGTGTGCACAGACCATTCTCCTCGGTTGTGTTTTTCCCTAGGGTTGTTCATTCATTCCATTCACTCACGTGTTTTGGGGATTCATTTCATGTTGTGGATCATCCTGCCGCAGAGCCGAGTTTGTTGTTCTGAGTTACTCACCCTGTTCATTCAACCTGCAGGTAGAGAACTGCATTTTTGGTCACCCATTCCATCCATTCCAGACTTCTCAGGCATGCTATGTGCTCTTCCTGCACAAGGAGAACCGTGTTCTGTTCGAGGGTCGTTTTACCTGTTGGTTACCATCTTCAGTCATGCAAGGGTCAGGGAACTGAGTATTTTGCAAGTATTTCCCTTTGTCAAGCAAGGGCAGAGGATATCCCTCGATTTCGTGAGTAACGGAGGTCATCTGTGGTTTTTCCCAGCAGGGGTGTTTTCCTGCAGTAGAAATCCTCTGTTACAGTGTTTTCCTACAGTAGAAATCCTCTGTTCCAGTGTTTTCCCTATGTACAGTGAGAAGCCCGTTTGTTGGTTTAACAGTGTGGTTGTTGTGTTGTGTACCCTGGGTTTTGGGTCTGATTGGTAGGAAAGAATGCGGAGTGAAAGAGAAGAGGAATGGGCTTGTTAACCTAGCGCAGAAGGAACCTCAGGAAAAGGTAAGAATGTCTGGTAGATATTTTCTACATGCCCTAAAGAGCACTAGAAGGGAGGCATAGCCTAAAGGACTATTGAGCAGAGAAATGGATGCTACCTTGTGTTGGGATGCAAGTAATGTGGATGCCAGGCCAGATAGATCTTGTGGAGGTGTTCTTAGATCTTGAGTCAGCCTCTGGCTTAACCATTTTACCTTTCCACTGCCTTAGCAGTCTGTAAAACCAAGGGAGTTTGGCTTGGCCTTAGGGCCTATTAACCTAATTGGATCTTGGTTGGCTGAGTCTTGTTTTGCATCGACCTTGTGTGTTGGCTTGGTAATCCTGCAGCCTATTAACCCAACTACGTGTTGGCTTGGTTGGACAGTCTGATAAGTCTAACTAGGTGTCAGCTTAACTATGTGTTAAAAATTTATGGTTGTGTGTGAGTCTGTTGTTCCCTAATTCCTTATGGAATCATGTCCAGCTCAGGGGTGGTAGTGGTGTTGAGAGATTAAAGAGCACACTGGCTTATGGTTTGGTGGAACATTGCAGCTACATAGCTAGTTGCAGGACAACTTCATTCTTCAAGATAAGTATTATGGTTATGTTGTTTATGCAATGTATTTGCCTATGAAATGTTATGTTCATGAATGAATGCTTAGTGACGATGAAGTAGATCTTTACTTGTGTATATTTCCTGCATTTTTACCTATATTGTTGCCGTGGATGTTTTTATGCATTTTGCCTAAGTTCATGGAGGATGAAATCCTGTTACATAGGTCATAATGCTTTTGACTCAGTGTTTCTGCCCTTTGAAATCCGCCTAGGAGAGGTGGAAGGCAGAAGCTAGAAAGGAGCAATTGAACCAGGCAGAAAGGTTGTGTTTCCGCATCCAGATATCCGCAGTGAAAGGTGGAATGCGGGAGGTGGGAGAAAGAAGTTCCTTTGGAACAAGAGGTGGGATTTCTGACTTCCTGGATCCACCTGCGGAAGGTGAGAAGCAGGAAATGAAAAAGCGCAGAAAATTTCTAAGGAAAGGTTAAGGTTCCTGGTTGTCGAGTTCCGCAGCGGAAGGGCGGAAGGTGGAAGCATGAAAATTGATCAAGACGAAACTTTAGTTTTTCGCGATCCGAGTTTCGTAGTGGAAATGCAAAATGCGGAAGGCGGAAAGGGAACGAGTTCAAATATTGTTTTGATGGTTTTCCGACTTTCGACTTCCGAGGCCGAAAGGAGGATGACGGAAGTGCGAAAGTGCAAAAGGTGAAAGTTGAAGATTTCACCTCATTGAAAAAGTTGGTTTTCTGATTTTCAACTTCTGAGGCTATAAGGCAAAAGTTGAATATTTCACCTCATCGAAAAGGTTTTTTTTTGTTTGAGGTCGGAAGGCAGAAGTGCGAAAGGTGGAAGTTGAATACTTCGCTTCATTGAAAAGTTGGTTTTCCGATTCTTGACTTCCAAGGTCGGAAGGTGGAAACGGAAGTGCGAAAGGTGGAAGTTGAATCTTTCACTTCGTCAAAAAGATTGATTTTCCGATTTACAACTTCCGAGGATGAAAGCGCGGAAGCTTAAGTGCGGAAAATGAAAGCTTAGTTTGGAAATGGCGATTCTGGACACATAATGGATAATTGAAGCGTGGAACGACTGGTATAGTGGTTCTCAGCCTGAGATGAAGGTTGGAGAATAGATTAATGTCCATACTCAGAGTTTATCAGAAGGACAAAGAGGTTCTTTAAGCAAAAAAATTAAATTATCCGCATTATGGGGTATGGTGACATGACAAAATGTGGTCATGTTTTTTTTGCTTTTATGTTTGTTTTTGTTGTAATGTTAGTCAGTTCTCAGGTTGATAAAATGTACAACCTTCAAGGCTTGGTTTGTCATCATTAGTCTCTAGGTGATAAGGTTGATGATTATTTAGAATGTTCATAAGTATATTTTGGAAGTGTTTGTATTGTTTTCAGATGGGTCATGTTAAACATTTACTGGTTTGTGAGCCTTGTTTTGTCGTTTGGGAGAGAGACCCTATGGGTAAAACTTGTTTTAAGGTAAAGACTAGTTAGTTGAGTGTTTCAAAAAACCAAAGAGGAAATTTTTGCTGAAAAAATATGTAATACTTTAATAGAATGTCAATTTAATGTGATTTAGTTATAAAAAAAGGTACATATTTATAATTCAAACTATCCATTATTTTTAATAATATAATCTCTTTGATTACAAAGAAACATCACCAAGTTTAATGGTAATACCTTTCTAATGTTTCTCTCTTTAATTAGAAAGAAATTTCACCCGAGTTCAATGCTAATACCTTTTAAATGTTACATATTAAATATTTAACATAAAAAATGTTTCCACGATATGTTTAATGTTTAATTTTCACTTTAATTTAACATAGATGGAACAGGGCTTATAGGCAGAGCTGAAAGTTGAGAAACAGATGAAAAAATTTGAAGTGGCAGTAGGATGGGTGCAAGACCCTGGCACCATGAGGGATCATTTGGCTATGCATGAGCAGATAGTGACTTTATATGGGGTCTCAATGGATCATGTTATTAGGAACAAAAGGGATAAAGAACAAGGTGATGAAGAGTCTATGAGGTTTTGGAAAGAACACCATGTGAAATACAAGTTAACGCATCGAAAAAATGATATTATTGGAAGTAAGATGGTGAATAGGTTTGTTCCACTTCTTCTTGTAAGTGATTGTGGAGTCCCCAGTTCGCAACTGATGGGGTCAGTTGGTTTCCTTGGTGGTTCTTATGGTCTAGGGATACAGACTGTTGAAGGTTTGGATGGCATTTTCCAAGTCTAAAGATCATTTCCATGTATGTTTCAGTGCTTGCTTCAAGTTTGGCTTCTTCGAGTAATGCCCAAGCGTTCTGAAAATTCTGTGTTTTATGAAGTCCTTGTTGATGTGCCTTATTTATGATACTCATGAATCTAAAGGATGTTTAATGTTTTATTAGTGTCAGAGGTTGATAGATAGTATGGTCGTAGTTTTTTGGTTATGTTAGTTAAAGTCCTTGTTTTCTCTTATGGAACCAGGCGATTTTGGTTTCTTGTTGTTAATAGTATAGAAGGAAAGTGGTATAATTAGTCATTAATTCATGGTGATAGACAATGGAGGGTATTGACAATCTATGCTATGCAAAGGCTTTGTTTCTGATATAATATAATTATATCTATCTTACAAAACACACACACACAATTCATTAACATAATAACAAGAAAAATACTTGTCACAATATCTTCTTGGACCAATCTTGGAGGAGACGGAGCAGTGAAAATTATGCATGGAAATTATATAATTCAATCATATTTATAGGGAAAGGAATATTGAGGCTGATAATTTATCAAAACTTGGTTTGAATTTGATGCAAGGGGAATAACATATAATATAGGAATAGAATGGACACGAAAAATAATATATACATGAACCATTTTGATGTGAAGTAGAAATGAGGTTGTTAATAACAGGATTGGGTTGAACATGATATAATGTTTTTTTAACCTAAATGAGTCATCGGATCGTGGACTATATTTTTTTGAAGATAAAAAAACATGAATATTAGGGTTCCCTTTGATTCTAAGTTCTAGATATGCAAATGTTTTTTTAACTAAAATTGGAAGGCAGGGAAATTGTTTTTTGAATCTTATGACTAATGTGCATCTAATAATGTTACTGTTTGTTTGTGTTTTGAGACCTGTAACGTTATCTGCTCCATTGGTCAATGAAGAATATAACTTTTAAGGAGATCTGTAAATCCCACACTCAGTTATGAATATAATTGAATGGTGACAAGGCATCAATGCCTTAATGATCTATGATCAATTTGATACAAAAATATGTTAAATGTTCAATGTTATTGTATTTTTTTAAAATGTTTTAAAAGTTTTTCATTATTACTGAGTGATACCAAAACACATATAAGATATATAAACTTTAGTTTTATTAAATTTTTCAATTTTTATAATAATAATAATAATAATTCTTTGTATCTTTGAACTATGATAAGAAGGCGTGTCTAATATCTTGTCCACGCCCATTTAACTCTATGAATTTATTGTTCACTTGAACATTGTTCCATGTTTTCCGTGGACATTTAGTTGTCACTATCCCATGTTTTCCATTGTCATCTAGTAAAACAACACGTCATACAAATACGAATGCACACCCAACACATGATGCATTCATCTTCTAATCCTATCTCATTTGTTTATATAAAACTTTAGCACTACTTAAACCTTATCTCACTAATTAACTTTATATTTTATGTGTTCATTCTTCAAGGTAGTTAATTAATGAAAATGCCAAACTTGATCATATATATATGAAGATTTTTTTCCCTTAAGAAAATGCACAGTTTTCTATTAAAATTAAAAAATCGATTTACATAGGTCCAAAACTAGATTTTTTCATATAGCCATGTCGATATAAAATATAAATACATTGAAATTCATATTTAGTCATAGATGAAACAATCCTAGTTAATAATCCATATATTGACAAAAAGCTAAGTGTGCAACAAAACCTAAGTATATAGTTGCCAAATAATCATATCCATGAAAGGCATATAAAAAAAAACCAAGAAAAGGATCATCTCCACCATCACCATATCCTTGTATTCCCATATGTGCCAAATTCCTTCCCCCAGTGATACGTCTCTTTTTTATAAAAGTCCAGCCTCAAGATTTTCTCCCGATATATATGCCGGAAAGAGATATGATGAAAAAATCCCAACATCATGACAATGGCATCGTATAAAGGAGCAAGATGGAGATTAATGGGTCTAGAGTGATTCTTGAAACAATCAATAAACAACTTTGAATCCCCAAGAATCTATAAATGATGAATGTGGAGTTGAACTGCTAAAGAGATGCCAAGACGAAGAGCCCAAAATATGTTATAGTGTTAGATGCATGTCCCAGTTCAACACCACATGTATAGTAAGGAGAGTTCAAGAGATGAAGAGATCCCCCAGCCCCACCAATAGAAGGATGATGTTGCGTTATGTGGTCCAAAAAAATCCATGGGGTATAGAGGTCAATACATGGATTCTTTACTCTTGGAATAGAATGATCCAAGGATATCTGAGGGAAAAAATTTAAGATCACAAAACTATTAGAATAGTAGAGTCAAGCTAAACTAGTTAACCTATTTAAGCAACCAACAAGATATCATAACAGATAAGAACATGAAAAGAAAAGGACAAGAGAACACCGATATACGTGGTTCACACTAATGGGTTACATCCACGGGAATGTAGTCTTCTATTATCTCCAGAATGCCTTCTCCAACCTTACAAGAGAGCAAAGCACAAACCCCCCAAAGAATATAGATGATGTACAACAATGTCACAATAGTACCACTACTACATCAAGAATACCTTATATGTAGAGATTCACTTGACCCTATTATATACTAAGAGATGAGGATGAATTACTTTCACATATTGCATGTGGGATAATATAATTCTCTAAAATAATATCTCTTAATACAATACCATGGGAAAATACTCTACACAAATAAATACACCATCATATAACTATGGGTTAAATGTATTACTATTTTACATAAGATTGTAGACAACTTCCGACACACGTCAAATACATTATTACCTTCCAAGGAATATAATATATTATAACACTCTCCCTTAATAATGGTTGGGAGAAGGGCCCACACTAACACTAAGGAAGGAAGGAGTCATTACTTCTCCCCCTTGATGACAACTTTCAGAAGAACCAGAGTTGAAAAAGAAGAACACTTCGGTTGATGGAATTTGACGATGAACAACTGCTTCTCACTGAATCATGAAAGTGCACACGAACCATGTTGTCCAATGAAAGACCCAACAATAAAATGCTAAGAACATGTGACGTAATCCAATCGTAAGATGCCCAGATCACCACAAGAATCATCACAACCATACATGATAGCTGAAGAACTCTGATATACCATCCACACCAGTGTACATATACCTTCTGATGACCGATACAACAGAACATGTGGCTAAGAACACCACAACAATGTACAAAAAAACCCAGATGGCCAATACACATGCGGATAACAGACATTCTTCCAATCAAGGTGCAATATAAATATCTGTAGAAGACCTCAAACATCGAAGAAACAAGACCCCAATGGTCTATACCTCGAAAATGATATCATACAGATGAACATCATGACTTTAACAGTAGAAGATGGTGCTTCATTACTTCTGGAATAAGGTGAAAGCCTAAACATAGAACTTATTTGCACAAGAACTTTCAAGATTAAAGCATATAAAGATCATAAAACAAAATTGCTCATACAGAAATGAAAATGTTTATATACCAAAGGTTAGTAAACATCATATAAAGGAATGACAACATAATATGATCAAATAAAAGATTAACTTGCTCATTAAGGAAAATGAAGTTACTTTTACACATTAAGTGTCAGCCACAACATATAAATAGTGAGCCAAATATTTCACTTAAATATATGAAAATTTAGTCATCAAGCAACTAATCTGAAGCATAGGTGCATTTCTTATTAGTATGAGGTTAATATGCAAGAGATGAATGTCCTGAAAATGTCAATGCTTCCATATAGGAACGTTAGAGACAAGTAGGAACAAGATAACCTGTGCAACCATAAGAATAAAAATCTCATTGCAACAAGAATAAGGTGTTCATGATAAATAGTTCAAGATTTAAATATTGCTCAAAGCCATATAAATATTGAGTAAAATATTATCGAAATAAACATGACATGAGATATAGATAAATCAAAATGTTTATTATGATCAACATATAGCAAATTATGATCAACTCATGATATCACTTATAAAAAATTATGAAATGACAAGTTATTAATGGTCTTAATCATGGGTTTATTTTTTGTTAACACTATTTAAATATGCAAGAGACAAGATGCCCTAGAAATGTCAATGCTTCCATATTGGAATGTTAGAGACAAATAACACAGGAAGTAGATACAATCTCTGGAATACATGAAAAAGAAACTATATCTCAATTAAATAACTTATTACAAGCCAAAAAATATGATATCACATAGATTAAAAAAATGATTTTACTTAAGAATTTAATTAGCAAGAGCATATAATGATCATAAAGATATTACTTATAAAAGAATGAAATTGCTTTACACAAATGTTAGCAATAACATATAAATAAAGTAAATAATGATCACTAGATAACACATATGAGATTGTTCTTAAAAAAATGTTTTTATAAACAAAACAAAGAAAATAACAAATTAATTATTAAGTATATTTAAAAAATATTAAGCATTAGATGGTTTATAGCTATCATCATGACAAAATACTAGAGAACCATGTCCTTAAAAGATGTTAATATTTCCATATAGAAATGTGAGACAAATATATAGCAAGAATAAGAAATAATATCTTAATAAACATGATTAGAAGCAAAACCTAAATGCAGAAAATAAATAACATAAAACTTAAATACTTTACCGTACTGATCTGAATTTGCAAAAAACACAATTAGAAAAATAGTAAAGGAAAGAGAACTTTTACTTACAACCCTTTGAAAAAATGTGCCCAGAAAAGCCTAGTCTTCTGTTTTTGTCACGTAGGTGGATCTATAATGGTTGTTCCAATTCCAAAAACAGGTTATATAAAAAATCCAGTAAGAAATGACCAAGTTACGACCCTTTTTTACAACTGTCATTTTTATTATTGAAAAGAAGCCTAGAAACGCCCAATTTTCTATTATGATCACGTGGGTGGATCCAAAATGGTTGTTCCAATTCCAAAAACAGGTTATAATAAAAAAAACCGGTAAAAAATGACCAAGTTACGACCTTTTTTTATAACTCTCGTTTTCATTACCGAAAGAAAGCCCAAAAATGCCCAGTTTTATGTTCTAGTCATGTGGGTGGATCCAAAATGGCTGTTCCAATTCGAAAACAGGTTATAATAAATAAAAATGGTAAAAAATGACCAAATTACGACCCTTTTGTATAACTAGCGTTTTTATTACCGAAAGGAAGCCCAGAAATACCCAGTTTTCTGTTCTGGTCACTAAGGTGGATCCATAATGGTGTTTCCAATTCCAAAAACATGTTATAATAAAAATTCCGGTAAAAACTGACCAAGTTACGGCCCTTTTTATAACTGTTGTTTTTATAATCGGAAGA
Organism: Pseudotsuga menziesii; assembly: GCA_001517045.1. Taxonomy (NCBI): domain Eukaryota; kingdom Viridiplantae; phylum Streptophyta; class Pinopsida; order Pinales; family Pinaceae; genus Pseudotsuga; species Pseudotsuga menziesii. Next base: position 139,111 of record LPNX010001541.1, on the reverse strand, counting down.
GAGATCTCCTTGAGGAGAGCTCGAAAATCATGTAGATCTACAGGGGAAAAAATAAAATAAAAAATTCTTACACAACAAGTTAGGGTAAAAAAAATGCAGAAATACGCCCAGATTTGAAGAGAAGCATAATGGCTACCAGATAGAAAACAAATCTACAACAAAATGACAATGCCCAAATGATAATCATTATTGATTGAAAGCTATAAAAAGTACTAGATCATAGAAACCCGCTCTGATACCATGTTAGAATAGTAGAGTCAAGCTAAACTAGTTAACCTATCTAAGCAACCAACAACATATCATAAAAGATAAGACCATGAAAAGAAAAGGACAAGAGAACACCGATATACGTGGTTCACACTAATGGGTTACATCCACATGAATGCAGTCTTCTATTATCTCCAGAATATCTTCTCCAATCTTACAAGAGAGCAAAGCACAAATACCCCAAATAATATAGATGATGTACAACAGTGTCACAATAGTACCACTACTACATCAAGAATACCTTATATGTAGAGACTCACTTAACCCTATTATATACTAAGAGATGAGGAGGAATTACTCTCACATATTGCATGTGGATAAAATATAATTCTCAAAAATAACATCTCTTAATACAATACCATGGACAAATACTCCACACAAGTAAATACACCACCATATAACTATGGGTTAAATGTATTACTCTTTTATATAAGATTGTAGACAACTTTCGACATAATACAAAGACATTATTACCTTCCAAGGAATATAATATATTCCAACAAAAACCTTTAGAGGCACATATGAAAGGTAGTGTAGACTTATCCTCAAATATAGATAAATTCATGTCAGACCAAATCTAATAGAGCATGAGAATCAAGAGGGATTTTAAGGATTTGTGGATCGAATTGTGGCGCTAGGCAGAGAATGCTTCAATGAAATTTGTACCTTCCCAAGTCAATGGATAACTAGATATAAATCGAAGCTGGTCCCATACTTGTGTAGAGAATATACAATGCACAAATAAATGATCAATGCTTTTGTCAGAGACATTGCATAAATGACATCTTCCAATCCCTTCCCATATTGTATGCATAAGGAAATCCCACATAGGAGAAGGCATCCTTTGATCCTCGCGAGATGAAGTTATTACATATCTTCCTAATATGATCTAGAGTGCCACTGGGAACATAGGCCAGATGGGCCCAATATATCGGGATGGCCTCAAGGATATACTTGAACAAAATGTATATGCCACCCCTACTTAGCCACCAATTGAACCAATGTTGAATTTTTTCTCAATTTTGGCGAGGAAACATGACCAATCCTTTTTCAAATATGTATTGGATTTCAAAGTAAATCCCGTGTAGTTAAGACCATCTTTTAAATCCACCTTGGGAAAGGGAAAAAGGTCACATATCCAATGTCTATCCTCTACAAATAGATTGATAATTGAGATGGTGGATTTGTTAATTTGGATAATCATACTTGTAGTCATTGAAAGAAGATCCAATAAATTTTTAATAAGTAGGAGTTCTCTTCAACTTCCGTTAGAGAAAAGAAGAATGTCATCAACAAAGAAGGGATGGGATATGTAAAGGTGTCCATTAATATGAATTCCTTTATAGGAGCCATTGATTTTAGCATCAGAGATCAATCTCCCTAATCCTTCCATAACCAACAAAAAGAGTAGAGGAGCCAATGGACATCCTTATCGGAGTCCCCTCCTAGGCTTCAAAAAGGAAGAGGTTGTACCATTGATAAGAACAACAAATGATACGGAGCTCACACATGACATAATCCAATTGACAATCTAAAGATTGAAACCAATTTGCAAGAGAACTAGTCGCAAATATATCCAATTAACGACGGTCATAGGCCTTAGATAAGCTTGCTTTGATAATAATTGTAGTAAAATTTATGATCTTGACATTATGTAGAACGTCCTGTGCTATACCAACAACGTCATGAATTTGATGACCAGCAAGAAAAACAAATTGCTATTGTGGAATATAAAGAGAGAGAATACCTTTTATTCTAACAACAATGATCTTGGCAATTATTTTATAGACACAATTACATAAAGAAATAGATTCTCTGAGTATGCACGTTTTGGAATCAGAGTAATAAAGGTAGAGTTGAAGCCAGCAAGGATTTTACTTGAAAGTATTGAATAGTCAATTACCCTGAGGAGATCAATCTCAAATAGGTCCATGATAGCAACAAAAAATTCAAATGGCCATTCATCTGGCCCTGGGATTTTATCTTTTTGCATAGACTTAACAACGTACCTGAGTTCATCCAATGTAACCTCCTCCCTTAGGGATTGATTTTGATCATGGTTGACATAGGAGGGATACAATGTGATGATCCTCATCATCTTGTCAGTGGGATCCGATCTTTCCTCTTGAAATGTTGAATACCCACATTTGCGAGGGCATCAAAACCAAAAACAGCCTCACCATCACAGTTCTTAATTTTCTAGATAGAGTTCATACTTTTCCAATGGTTAACTTAATGAGGAAAGAATTTAGAATTAGTGTCCCCTTTCTGAATCCAGATGGCACGACTCTTGAGCCGCCATATCTCCACATTTTCATCAAGGGTTTTCATCTATTTAGCTGCCAGTTCCAAATACTCTTGCTTCGAAAAAAGAGAGTTATAGCCCGTGGGATTAGAGGCATGAAAGAGATGAATTTCTCTTTCGACAAAGACTAGTTCCTCATTCCAAGCCTTCCTTTTCTCTGATATCCAATGAATGGTATCTAATTTGAGGGATTTGATGTTCAATTTGAATTGAAGAGCAACAGATTCCATTAAGGAAGGGTTGAAAGGGCGCCATGTATTCCTAACCAGTTGACTAAAGTCCAGATCCTCGAGCCACACAACACAGAATTAGAAAGGGTTTGGGGTCTTATAGTCAGCGACTGTGATATCCATAATCATGGGAAGATGAGCACATTCTCCTTGTGTAAAAGTTCATTATTTAATGCTGAATGTGTTATGCATGAAATATTCAATCATAAGGAAATGATCTAACCTATTTGCAATAATAGTCTGTCCAATCCACAAATTCCTCCAGGAGGGGGGGATTTTAATAGGTACAATATCAGACACAGCTTTCTCCTCAAATATTTGAAGGAAATAAGTTGTAAGATGGTCCCTATGAACATTCTTCCCCTAGATTCTGTAGTCGCCCAAAGTGAGGTTGAGATCCCCTCCAATGATAATTTTATCTTGAGTGAGGATACTGAGATTAAAAAACGGTTCCCAAAAGGCAAAGCGATTGGTGTATGAACCATATATGTTGAACAAATGAACTTGAAGTCTGGATTTCCTTGAGAATAGAGAGACTCCTATAATAAAGGCCATATTCCCCATGAATTAAGAATGTGAAAAGAATTGATGTGCCACCCTATCACAAGTCCTCTAGAATGACCAGAGGCATATATATCAATAAAGTCCCATTATGGGAGAAGAGATTTTAGATTGTTGACGAGGGAATCACCATTATGTAAGGTTTCTTGAAGTAAAAGGATTTTAGGATTTTCCTGAGCAATAGATCATTTGAGGCCAAATCTCTTGGCAGGTTGTCCCAACCCTCTGCAGTTATATGAGAGAGTCCTCATAGGTCCCTGAGATAGTTTTTTGAGCTCCCGAAAGTATTTCTCTGATGGCCACCACCCGCGCTGAAGCAAGTGGAGATGATTTACCTTGAATTCTAGGGGAGGACTGCGATTTGGAGGAAGCAGATCTGGTATAAATCCCTAAGGGTGTATCCCTGTGAGACCTAAGGTCATAGGTTCTATGAATGGTGGTTGGGGGTGTATTAGATAGTAAAGGGATACTAAGGGAGGACTTCGCTATAGGGGATGTCTCGCTGATCTCCAACACAGGGGGTGGATTAGTTGAAGGGAGTCCAGATGATCCTGTTTAAGGAGTGGAACTATTCGTCGCAGGAGGGTTAGGGTGAGTGGGTTCCAGGGGTATTCCTATAGTACAAATTGTTATTAATGGGTTTTCTAGACTCCACGACTGAAGAGGGGTGTGTGGGAGAGAGGAATAGAATAATTACCAGTCATCGTAGAGGGGGACACTAGAGGAGTATACTAAGAATCCAAAAAACCCTAGAAGGGTCAGTTATTGCTGAACATGAAACTACTTGAGGAAAATCCGATGCATTAAAATACTGAGGCTCCAAAAATAGCTGCTTACCTGATAAATAGGTCTGTGTGACATGTTTGATATCACTTCAAAACCTCGAAACAATTTTAAAGCTATATATGGAGCTCTTCAGAAGGGGAGCCAATACTGAACACGATGGAGGATAAAATTCGACTAGTTGAGCCTTGATGGAACTGGAAAGATCTTCTTTAGACAAGAGTGTAGAGTGATTTAGGGGAGACACACAAGCTGCGTCCACCTAAGAGGTCTTGTGTAGCTGCACCTGATTGTCAAATAGAAAGTTCCTTTTCTTTCACAAAAGCGAAACTATGAAACCTAGCCGATAATTCCTAGCCAGACATTAGAGGAAATTTGAGGTATAAAATGGACCTCCTAAGGAAAATAATAAAATAATAGTTAAAATAATAAAATAATATTTATTAATTTTGGAGGAAGAAAGAAAAAAACTATTTTTTTGTTCATAATTTCAAAATATCTCCTTGTGTTTTTACTCAAATTTTGAGCGGGAGGACTCGTTGGATGCATACTTAAATTCCACATCCAACGAGTAGCCACACTTCATGCTTTTCACAGACCTTGTTGCTCCAAAAACAAGAAATATTTGAAAAACGTGATGATGATTAAATTATGTATCCAACGAGTACCCACACTCCATACTTTTGATGGACCTCGCTGTCCCAAAAACAATAAATACCTGGAAAACATGATGATGCAAGATAAACCTGAAAAAATGTGATGATAATTAAATTCTGCATCCAACGAGTACCCACACTCCATACTTTTGACGGACCCCGCGTATTTCTTGTTTTTGGGGCAGCGGGGTCTGTCAAAAGTATGGAGTGTGGGTATTCGTTGGATGCAAAATTTAATTCCGCATCCAAGGAGTCCCCTCACTCAAAATTTGAGTAAAAACACATGGAGATATGTTGAAATAAGAACAAAAAGTAGTTTTTTCATGACAAATATGTCAAGTCAACCATTATGGTTGACTCATTTTATTGAAATTCTATTGGTTCTTGAATTTCAACTTACAATAATTTATTGTTGGCTCATTTTCTTATAAGGCCCATTGTAGACCCCATTGTAGACCCCAAATTTCCTCTAATGTGACCATAATTGTGGCACCTGTTGCATTGAAATGGAATACTTGAGTTGTCAATGACTTGTGTATATATATATGAGTCTACAAATATATCAATGTTTACTAGAAGACCTTCACTTAAATCGACGTGTAACAGTAATCAACCTTTACTCAACATAATTGAAGTTTGTCGAAACATATACACCTATGGCTTCACCAATGCGCTTCAAAACCCCTTCAGTCCAGAAGATGGGAGGAAGCCATGTAAGTTTAGCCCAAATGTGCCTTTTATATTGTTTTGTTCAATGGGCATTTAAAAAGGAGACCATTTCTATAACCGCGGAGCCGTATGTCCCTAGAACCATATGCCCTCCAAGATGACCGACGCTTCCAATTTAGAGGGAAAGGTAACACCAAACCAACCACGAGAGAGAAGGACAATTTTAGGCTTGATACCAAGTGGAATAGTCCAACAACCATATAACCAAGACCAGAATCTTGCAAGATTGATAGTTTTACCAGATAATCTCCCAACTAAAGCTCTGATTGATAAATCTGCAGCTTCTGCTAGGTCGACATCATCACCAATTGTTAAATCTCTAGGTTTGAATTTCCTACGAGCACATTTCTTAGACAGAGAATTAGAGACTGGATGATGGGGGTTTGAAGGTTGTTGCTGAGAGACGGAGGATTCAAAAGATTTAGGCAGAAAAATGTCAGTAGGTCCAGGCAAGGGGGTTTCAGATAACAAGTTCAGATGGGGAGGAGAAAAAAGGGTTAAGGTCAATGATATACACGGTAAGGGGGATGCTTCCATGTTGTGTCATGTCCCCTCCCCTCATCTCGTCGATGGAGAGGACGTGACTACACTACTGTTGTCTATCAAACTGGGCAATCTAGCCCCATGAACATAAAAACTAATGCATTGAAATAAAAACATATACAGATGCATAATACATGTAAATACAATGGAAGCAAATACATTCATACAAGTATTCAATATGTTCATAATAATTGTAAAACAATACATTGCATAGAAAATACAAGAGATCACTTATCTTGATAATGAGCTTCCCCGCAACTAGATATGTCGCTACAATGTTCCACCAACCATAAGCCAGTGTGCCCATCAATCTCTCGACACCACTGCCACCCCTGAGCTGGGCATGATTTCCACAAATAACTAGAGAACAACATCAGGCTCACACATAGCCAAACACACATCAAAATTTAGTTAAGACAAACTACAGTTGGGTTTATCAAGCTTCTAAGGCAATGGAAAGGATGAATTGCTAAGCTAGTGAGATCAACCACAGAGCCATGGGCACCTACACAAGATCTGGCTTGGCCTCTGCAATACCTACACACCCAACATAAGGAAGTATCCCCTTCACTGCTACATAGTCCCTCAGGCCATACCTTCCCTTCCAATGCTCTTCAGGGTGTGCATAGAAGAATAGCCAACCCCTCTTGATCCTTTTTTGAGGTTCCTCTCTTCACTAGGTTTATCAAGCCAATTATGGGCCTCTTATACTCCTAACAAGTTCATACGAATGCAAGGGTGCACATAACTTCAAAACTCAAGTTCCGGGCATGAAGGAAAAACATCTTGGGCACCAAAAACGAAAATGGTAAATGGGGAAATGAACCTTGTGAGAAAAATACAATTTCACAAAATGTTTATGGGCATTGTAGGATTAAAAACGACCTCCATACACACCCAAATCGCGGGTCTATTCTGCCCATTTGCTGCACAATACCAAAAACAGATTTCTGGGTATGGAAGATGAAGGAAATACAGGAAATCGTGAGGGAAAAACGTCTAGTAAGCTCCTACTATGTGAGGAAGACAAAAACATGAATGAATAATGGAATGGGTAGCATTTCTGGGTATTTAATTTCCCAATAAGTCCAAAACATGATTTTCAAAAACTCATGGCTTCCCCAATACGAATTTTGGTTGCCATACTCTTCCATTCCCCAATGCATTAACTTCCTCAACCAACTTCTGGAAGAAATAAATGATTGGCTGAATAAGACAAAAAAGGTAGTTGACAGCTTTATGGGTTCTCCCATTGACATTTGGCTTTACCCTATTGTCTCAAGGGTTTGAATAATTTCCGTCCCTATTCGTTGTGAAATCATGCCCCCCTCTTTGTTGCATTGACATACCTAGTGTGGGTATTTTTATTAATTTACATATTTACATGATGTTCAAAATATAATGTGCCTAGATAACATGAAAACCATATGCATAGTTTTTTAATTGCTGATACATAAAACGATAAATCCATGGTGGGTTCTTGGCCTTGAGCTCCTCACCATGACTTAATAACGATATTTACATCATTTACAATTTCAATGCAAATGGGGTCAAAATCGGGATATTACATTCCCCTCCCCCTTAATTTAGCACTGTCCTCAGTGCTCTTTAAAATTGAAAAAAAATGGATGTGCCACTCTCATGGCATCCTCCAGCTCCCATGTAGCCTCATCGGGACCGTAGTGCTTCCATTACACCTTTACCTGCCCAACGGCTCGATTTCGGAGAACTGTGACCTTCTTGTCTAGGATGTGCAATGGCTCAGTTTGGAACTCTCCCTCAGGTTCCACCTGGATCACATCCCAATTAATCACATGGTTAGGATCATGTACATATTTCTTAAGAAAAGAGACATGAAAAAAATTATGAGCTCTAGTGCTAGCAGGCAATGCAAGTCTATATGCAACTAGCTCTATTCTTTCAAGCACTTCAAATGGCCCACAATATCTAGGTGATAGCTTGGCACAACCCCTAAGATTCAAGGAACTCTTCCTTGGCCTCACTCTAAGATAAACATGATCCCCAACACTGAACTTCCTATGCACTCTATGCTTATATGCATAGCTCTTCTGTCTATCTTGGGCTGCTTTCAAATTCTGTCTAATCTTTGCAACCTCTTGTTCCATTTCCTTAAGCAATTTTGGACCAAGCACAATCCTGTTCACTAGATTATCCCAACTCACTGGTGTCCTACACCTTGTTCCATATAAAGCCTTGTATGGACTCATTCCCAGTGATTCTTGTTGTCCGTTATTATATGCAAACTCTACCAAGTGTAAATAATCCTCCCACTTGGATGGTTTGTTCATTACATACATGCGAAGCATGTCTTCACGCTCCTGATTTACTCTCTCTATTTGTCCATCCGTTTGAGTATGGAAGGTGTTGCTAAAGTTCAACTTTGTACCCAAATCTGCAAAAAGACCTTTCCAAAAATTTGAAGTAAACTTGGTATCCCTGTTAGAAATTATTGCCTTAGGAAATCCATGCAATCTGAAAATTTCCTTCATGAAAATATTTGCAATGAAATCATCTTTATATGTGGACTTGGCTGGTATAAAATGTGATGCCTTTGTTAACTTGTCCACCACAACCATGATGGAATCATGTTGTCTCATAGTCATTGGAAACCTTGCAATAAAATCCATGGAAATAACTTTCCATTTCCATTCCGGGATTGGAAAAGGTTGCAACAAACCTGTTGGGTGTTGATGTTCCACCTTCACCTGCTGACATTTCATGCACTTAGAAATATACTCAGCAATGTCCTTTTTCATTTCCTGACAAAAAATACTGCTTTCTGGCTGTAGCAATTGTTTTTTGATATCTCGGGTGACCAGAATGTGGAGCTTGATGGATTTCATCCATAACAATCCTCCTCAAGTCTGCCACATTTGGAATATAAATTCTATTCTTGTAAGTAAGAAGTTCATCTTCTTCCAATTTATATCCTTCGTACTTCTTTTCAAGGTTTTGCTGCTGCAACTTGTCATTTATATGCATGTACACTTCATTTTTGGCAGTATGGTTAATAATCTGCTGCCTCAAATATGGTTGGCAAGTACTAAAAGATGCCACATGCATTTCATGTACCTCCCCGGTGAGTGCATCAACCACCTTGTTTTCTTTTCCTTTTATGTGTTTGATTTCAAAATCAAATTCACACAAAAATTCAAACCATCTAGCTTTCCTAGCATTGAAAGTAGGTTGACTGAACAAGTATTTCATACCACAATGGTCTATCCTTAGCTCAAATTTCCTTCCCATTATGTAATGTCTCCACAGCTTTAGAGCATGTATTATGGATGCAAATTCTAAATTATGAGTAGCATAGTTCTTCTCATGCTCCTTCAACTTTCTTGACTCATAGCATACCACATGGTTGTCTTGCATAAGAACTCCTCCAAGTCCTTGATTACATGCATCGGTACACACCACAAAGTCTTTTTTTGGGTCTGCAATTTTCAAAATTGGTGCACTTGTAAGAAGATTCTTCAACTATTGAAAGCTCTCCTCACATCTTGGTGTCCATTCAAACTTTATCCCCTTCTTTTGCAAAGAAGTGATTGAATGTGCGACCTTGGAGAATCCTTCAATGAACCTCCTGTAGTACCTGGCAAGTCCCATAAAGGGTCTCTCTTTGGNGCCTCAATCTTCTCAGGGTCCACAGATATTCCTTCGTCTGAGATAATGTGACCCAAATAATGAATTTTATCTTTATAAAAGTCACATTTGCTCAACTTTGCATACAACTTATGCTCCCTTAGCAATTGCAATGCTATTCTCAAATGTTCCTCATGCTCTTCTTCATTCTTAGAGTAAATAAGAATGTCATCTAGGAAGACAAGAACAAACTTGTCCAAATACTTGCTAAAAACACTATTCATGAGACACATGAATGTAGCTCGTGCATTTGTGAGACAAAATGGTACCACCACAAACTCATAGTGCCCATACCTTGTTCTAAAGGTTGTCTTATGAATATCTTCATCTTTTATTCTTACCTGATGTTAACCAGACCTCGAGTCAATTTTTGAAAATAACTATGCTCCTTTGATAAAAAATGTCATCAATTTGAGGTAATGGGTATTTATTCTTTATAGTAACTTTGTTCAACTGCCTGTAGTCAATACATGACCTGAGTGTCCCATCTTTCTTCTTCACAAACAGAACTGGTGCTCCCCATGGGGAGACACTCGACCTGATATATTTCTTTTCCAACAATTCTTTTAACCACATTTTCAGCGCTAGCAATTCTGGTGTGCTCATCTTGTAGGGTGTCTTGGGCACTGGTGAGACTCCCAGCACAAGTTCAATTGTAAAATAAATGTCTCTCTCTGGAGGAAGTCCTAGAATCTCATCAGGAAAAACATCCCTGAATTCTTGCAATAGAAGATAGTCCTCCAACCTAGGAGTTTCATTTTCTGTTGCTTCCAAAACATGGGCTGCATACAATCGACAACCTTTCCTACGGAACTTCTTTAACTGCATTGCTGAAACCTGCCTAACATAAATCACCTTTGGAATGACTCTTACAACCCTTGGGTTTCCTTCTTCATACATGCATTCAAATGTCTTGTTGTAGCAGTCAAGCTTAACCTTGTGTGCTTCTAACCAGTCCATTCCAATGAGAATATCATAAGAACCAAGTGGCAGAATATTCAAGTTTGCATAAGTGAATAGCCCATCCATATCTATTGGACATTTCTCTTGGTTCCAGTGGCTAGTTGAACTAACCATGATTTGCTATGCTTTAATTTCTTAAAAGTACAAATCTCAATAATTTTAGGAGAGATATAACTATGAGTAGATCCAGGGTCAATCAAAATAGAAACATATTGCGTAGCGATTTTACCTTCAACTTCAACCACAGTTGATTGGTGATCTTCCTGGCGATCCTCTAGTGTTGCATAGATTCTAGGGATGGTCCTCGCCACTTGACCCACTGTTTCAACTCCTTGGATGTTGTGAACTTGACTTACATTCCCATTCTAATGCGGATAGTTCCTAAGCATATGGTCTCCTCCAAATCCCCAACATTGAAGTGGTTCTCTTGGCTCTTTTGGATCTCTTGGCTTATCTCCCACCATTCTGGTTGGCTTAGTCACAGCTTGTTATGGTTTCCTTTACTGATTTTGGAAGTTATATGGTTTGAAACCTTTCTTCCTTTGGTCAAACTTCTCATTCCTCTTGTCCTTCCATGCCTTACGGAAACCAGGTTTGCATTTGTTTTGATCATAGCAATACTTGGCCTTCCTTATTACCTCTTATAGAGTTTGAGGTTCATCAAAATCAATCCTATCTTTATATGCCTGAGGTAGTCCACTTAGAAAACGTTGATTTTTCACCGTATCATCTCGAATGTACCCGACACACCTCAACAGTTATAAGAATTTGTTTGCATATTCTTCCATGGTCAATTGTCCCAATTTCAGCTCATGGAACTCTTTAATCTTATCATCATAGTACCTATCAGAGAGGTACTTCTTCTTGAAATATTTCTTGAATTGCTTCTACACAATTCTTCTTTCACTGATCTTCTTCACTTTCCTGAGGCGCTCCCACCATATAGATGCTCTTCCATTTAAGTTGAAGATGGCTATCCTTGCCTTCATATTTCCGTAGTAGCCTTGGACTTGGAAATACTTTCTCATCCCAAGAAGCCAAGCTTTAGCTTCTTGACCAGATTTTACCTCACCATCAAATGTAGGAGGCTTTTCCTTCTTAAATTCCCCATATGAATGGTTCTTGTAATTCCTCTTCCTCTTTCTCCCATGAGATGAAGAGCTTGAACCCCTACTGGATTCTTTAGAGTTAGAGGATCCACTAGAAGATATTTCTGGAGTATGGGTCCTATCTCTAGGAACTCTTCTTGAGTTATTGGTCCTCTTGCGGGAATTCCTTCTTGAACTATTCCCACTCCCTTCTGGATTGGTTGTCCGATGCCCAAAGTTTATCTGCCTTTGGATATCTGCCAGACTCTGTAGCATGGCTACATTCAACTCATTTTGCTCTTCCTGAGCTTTAATCATGCTTTCATTATCTTCTTTGTAGCTTTTCAACTCCACCATTAGGCTCCTCATGGTGGTTGCAATATATGGGGGAGTCCCTTGATTTCTCCTCCCATTGGACTTTGTTTCAACATTCTCAACATGTATGTTCTCCCCCATGGCATCTTCCTTGAGCTAATAGGGATCACGTGCATCATCCATGATGATAATCTTGTTGGATCAACCAAGACCAAATTTTCCAAACTACACTGTGTGGAATGCTGCTTTTGATGTGACTACGATTCTGCAAAATGTGTTCATAAACACAATTATTATTTGTATGACATTTTTAGAAATCAAAACACAGACTTTTCTTTTCACAAACAACGACTATCTCAGGGGGACGACGAGGGTCAAGGGGTCTTTATTTATTTATTGTAAATCTTTTGATTTTGCGCAATCTGACGCATAAGTTCATGACCATTTTCAACTTTCTGGTACCTGCAAATCCCACTGAAAAACCTGTTGAAATTCCCTGTTTCAGTGAACTCATCTTTTTCCTCTGATCGATGAACTTGTCAAAGTTTTTGGACATGTCGGAGAAACTCACATTTTCCCTTTGACGTGTCGACAAAACTCACCAAGTTTTTTCGACGTGTATAAAAAAAACTCACATTTTTGTGTCGATCGATAAAACTCACCTTTTTCTGCCACGTGTTGGCAAAACTCTGCTTTTGCTCCTGACGTGTCGGCAAAACTCGTCTTTTTCTTCCAACGTATCGGCAAAACTCGTTGAGTTCATCCAATGTATCAACAAAACTCACTAAGTTTATCTGACGTATCTACAAAACTTAACTTTCTCTTCTGATGCATCGACAAAACTCGACTTTTCATGCCAACATGGAAAATTTCAACACTTAGAAAAATTTTGAAATTTTTTCTTTCTTTCTTTCATTGGTGAAACTCATCAAACTTTTCCGACGTGTCGACCAAACTCCGCTTTTGCCCTCGATGTGTCGGCAAAACTCATCCATTTCTTCCGACAAAGAAATTTCGACACTTAGAAAAAAAATTGAAATTTTTTCTTTCTTCCTTTCTGTCATTGCCTCAACTCAGCCTTTTCTTCCGACAAGTGTCGATAAAACACGTCGGTTCCTTCCGACATATCGGCAAAACTCGCTAAGTTTTGTCGACACAGAAATTGTAAAAAACACTTAGAAAATTTTATTTTTTGCAGTGATCTCAGCAAATTTGCTGAGATGTATCGGTGAAACTCGCTGAGTTTGCCTGACACGCATCGGCGAAACTCATCCTTTCACGCCGACACACATCGACGAAACTTAGCCAACTCAGCTGACAAAGAAAATTTCAAAGACACTTAGAAAAAATTTAATTTTTTTTCTTTCTTTCGCTTTCTTGTCGGTGCAACTTAGCCTTTCATGTCGACACAATCGCTGCGATCTTCATCGACTCGACTCAGCCAACTCAACTGACATAGAAATTTCAAAGACACTTAATTATTTTTTTGTCTTTCTCCTTTTTATGTTAGCCACATAGGGTATTCTAACCTCTATCAACTGTTCATCTTGGGCCATTTAGGCCCAATGCTGCAACCAATGCTCTGATACCACACTGTCACGTCCCCTCCCCTCATCTCGTCGATGGAGAGGACACGACTACACTGCTACTGTCTATCAAACCAGGCAATCTAGCCCCATGAATATAAACAATAATGCATTGAAATAAAAACATATGCATATGCATAATACATGTAAATACAACAAAAGTGAATAAATTCATACAAGCATTCAATATGTTCATAATAATTGTAAAACAATACATTGCAAAGAATATACAAGAGAGTACTTATCTTGATAATGAGCTTCCCTGCAACTAGATATGTCACTGCAACGTTCCACCCAACCATAGGCCAATGCGCTCATCAATCTCTCACCATCATTGCCAACCCCGAGCTGGGCATTATTTCCACAAGGAACTAGGGAACAAGAGTAGGCTCACACATAGCCAAACACACATCAAAATTCAGCCAAACCAAATTACAGTTGGGTTTATCAGGAAGCTAAGGCAGTGGAAATGATGAATTTCTAAGCTAGTGAGCTCAACCACATAACCATGGATACCTGCACAAGATCTTGCTTGGCCTCCATAATACCTACACACCCAAGACAAGGAAGTATCCCCTTCATTGCTACACAGTCCCTCGGGCCATACCTTCCCTTCCAGTACTCTTAAGTGTGTGCATAGAAGAATAGCTAGCCCCTCTTGACCTTTTGTGAGGTTCCTCTCTTCACTAGGTTTATCAAGCCAATTCTGAGCCTTTTTCACTCCTAACCAGTTCATACCAACACAAGGGTGCACATAACTTCAAAACTAAATTTCTGGGCATGAAGGAAAAACATCTTGGGGACCAAACATAAATGGTAAATGGGGAAATCAAACCTGTGAGAGAAATACGATTTCACAAAACTTTTCTGGACATTGCAGGAGCAAAAACAACCTCCATACACACCCAAATCATGGGTCTCTTTTGCCCATTCGCTACATAATACCAAAAATGGATTCCTGGGTATGGAAGATGAAGGAAATACTGGAAACTGTGAGGGAAAAACATCCAACAAGCTCCTACTGTGTGAGGAAGACAAAAACGTGAATGAATAATGGAATGGGCCACATTTTTGGGTGTTTACTTGCCCAATAAGTCAAAAACACAATTTTCAACAACATATGGCTTCCCCAATACTAATTTTGGCTGCCATACTCTTCCATTCCCCATTGCATTAACTTCCTCAACTAAATTCTTGAAGAAATAAATGATTGGGTGAATAAGACAAAAAAAGGTAGTTGACAACTTTATGGGTTCTCCCATTAATATTTAATTTTACCCTATTGGCTAAAGGGTTTGAATAATTTCCCTCCCTATTCCTTGTGAAATCATGCCCCCATCTCTTTGTTGCATTGACATAGCTAGTGTGGGTATTTTATTAATTTGCATATTTACATGATGTCCAAAATATAATGTGCCTGGCTAGCATGAAAACCATTTGCATAGTTTTTTAATTGCCGATACATAAAACACTAAATCCATGGGGGGGCCTTGGCCTTGAGCTCCTCATCATGATTTAATAACGCTATTTACGTCATTTACAATTTCAATGCAAATGGGGTCAAAATCGGGATATTACATGTTGAGTGGAGCAGAGCGAGCTTTTGGTCTCCTGAGATTGCTTAGACCAACACAAATGACAAATGCGAGCATAATAATACCTCAAAACCCGAAGGCATAAAATGGGACCCACATTAAATTGTAGTGCATCCCATGAATCGGGTCATAGTCTCATCAGCATGTGCTTGATCTATAGATGTCTCCACAAATACCATGCTCTCAACCTGTACACTCAGACACCACTCCACTGGATAGATATACATGAAGATGCCACTTGATAACTTAGCTTCCAATGGATGTTCACAACTACTTTGACAAGTCAAATTTAATTAGAAAGGTAGAGTCCATACAACAAATTTTAAAAGAAAAAATGCGATGTTTATTATGATTGAAGATTTTCAAAAAATTCCTTACAACAATGTTTTATTATGTAAGATTGAAGATTTAAAAAAAAATCCTTTAAAGCAAAAATAATGATAATATGATTTAAAATAAAATTTATAATTAGATATTTAAATTTAAATAAAAAATAATATTGATATTCAATTTTCTAATTTTAAAGGACCAAACATTATATCTTAAAATTAAAAAAAAAGAACATGATTGTAAATTTTTCTACTTATAATACAATATTTTTAGTCATGAGTAAAGAATATTGAAACCATCAAATACTTTGCTCTCTTCAACTCTTCAAAGTATTTTTCTCTACTCTTGTGATACATGTATATCCTAATACTCAATAATGCAATATTTTTAATCATGAGTAGAGTATATTTAAAAATGGAAAGCCATCAAATAGTCTACTCTTCAAATATTTTGCTCTACTCTTGTGATACGTGTATATCCTAATACTCTTCAAATTTTAATCTCCTCTCGTGATACGTGTATATCCTAATACTTTTCAAATTTTAATCTCTTTGTTATACTCATCCTCATCCAATCTTAATTTTAATTATTGAGGAGGCACTAGGTGAGTGAGCTGGCAGGATTTAGAGAATTGAATTTATAAAAATTCAAGGTTGGGTTTGGTTTTATTCGCTTCATTTTTTTTGGAAACCTAACTTTAAAAGATTTAGAAAATTGGATTTATAAGAATTGAAATTCTAACTTTAATATCTGCAATCTTTAAATTGAAACGTCCAACTAACTAAACTATCCCTAAACTAATCAATTGTAATATACTAATACCATTACCTTATATTTTTAATTCACACTACATTACCCTAATTTGAAAAATAATGAAAATATTTAATCATCACGAATCTTGTATAAAAAATTATTTATTCGAAAAATAAAAGTTTATTGTTATTTTAATTATTTTTGAAGGATTTTTTTGAAAGTAAACTGAATTGATAAAATAAATTATTTATCGGAAAAGAAAAAATGTTTAATGTTATTTCTAATTTTTTTGAAGGATTTTTTTGAAAATAAACTAAATTGATAAGAAATTATTTATCGGAAAAAGAAAAAGTGTTTAATGTTATTTCTAATTTTTTAAAGTTTTTTTTTTAAATAAACTAAATTGATAAAAAAATTATTTATTTGAAAAAGAAAAAGTGTTTAATGTTATTTCTAATTTTTTTAATGATTTTTTTGAAAATAAACTAAATGATGAAAGAAATTATTTATCGGAAAAAGAAAAAGTGAGAATTTGTGATAATGCAGCATTTATTATGGGCCCTTTTGGTTGTCATTAGTGAAATATGGTTGTTAGATGTGAGATGTCAATAATAAGTGATGGCCAAACCTTGGGATTACATTAATACTCCACCAATTTAACCTAGCAATTAGATCATCCCTTCCATGTGACCGTTACGCCCTTTCGCTACATGTGACTGTGGGATAAGGACCTTCCCGCTCCATGGGACCATGGGATAAGCACCTCCTCACTCCTGTTTTGGTTCCTCCGCGCCCTGTATTTAACCGCATCGCATTCCAAATCAGATTTTCGTCCTTCTATCTTCAAATTCTACACAGCGGAAGGGGAACGAAATCCGAATATTTTCTTAAGCTCTCCATAGAAGGGTTTTTAACAGCTCGATCTGTTATTTATTGAGATCATTAGCTAAAAACCATGTTAAATTTAGCCTAGGTTTTTGTATTCTGTTTCATGGTGAAACTTTTGCATTTTTAACGCCACGACAGCTTTATTTCTTCAAGCATTTGGTAAGTTTTCGGTTAAATCTAGCTCAGGCATTTGCACCTGGGAAGGAGAATTGGCACTTCGATTTACAGCTGAGCGAATCGGCTCGTGTGACCATATTCTGCTCTTAAGGGCGAAGACAATGAATTATTAGTCCTGTGAGCTCGCCAAAAAATAGCTAATCAGCAGTTGGAAGGGCTCCTATTGTAAGGTATTTTGCTAAGATGTCAAATTTCCCTATAGATTTGCTTAGGGTTTTGCATTTGTTCTGCTGCGATAATTAGCTGGAGTTTTTTTCAACAAGCGATTCTTTATTTCACAAAACTTCTTGGAGCTTTTTCAGCAACTGTTTGCTTCAATTCAGTTAATTTTAGATTAGGCCTTTGCACTCCTTACAGCAATAGGAAAATGTACTTCCTTATTCTTCCAGAGATGGATTCTTTGTCCCTTCAGCTATTTAACGATCGTTTTTTAAAATGTTTGATCGATCTGTAACTTGAAGCGTATACTAAATCTTTTCTTCATTTTAGCTTAGGTTTTATGTTTATGTTTACCTTTAGACTATCTCCAATTTGACTTAGGTAATTTATCCCTTAATTTTAGCTTAGGCCTCTGTATTTCTCTTTACCTTTAAATTCCTTTCAAATTTCGTTCAGTTTTTTGCATTTCGCTTCATTTCGGTAAAATTTGGCTTAGGTTTTTGCTTTAGCCAGATTAAGCTTAGGTTTTGCTTTTCGCTTCAGTGTAAAAATGGCATTTGCTTCACGATAATGCGCCATCGGTACATTCATAGTCATTGGACGCAAAATGATTCTTTGCATCTAAATGCATCGGGATTGGCCCTCTTTCAACCTTCTGGCTGAGTCTTTTCATCCCACGATTGGGACATTCAATACAGTTCTGAATGCTATTTAAACACTGATGCGTTTATATTATTTATAGACGACAACAAAAGGCAAACATTGTGTACCCAGCAGTAGAGTAACAACTGCTGTATAGGCTGTGATATACATGGTTGGATTTTAAGCATTTCAAATCCAATCATGTATATCCCAGCCTCTATGGTCGTTATTACTATGCTGCTTAGTGGATATTGATTGCCTAAGGACTTTAAAAGATCGTTAAAATCCGGATCATTGAATCTCAGTTGAAAATCGTGATTTGAAGGTTACAAAAATATTCGATTAGTCCACATTTAAATATAACTGACGGATGTCCCTCCATATGAATTTTGATGGAAGATTGTTTGGATCATTAAATGTCCTGTGCCAGCTTTTAAAATAGTAAAGTGCTATATCTTACGCAGTGAGAAATCCAGAAATCATACGAAGAATATGTTTGACTGTAAAGATCTGCATTCCAATAAAAGATTGAATTTTCTCCTGGCGAGCTACCCGTCGAGAGCAATAACTTAAGCTTGCTTTTGAATGCGCAAATATCAGCTAAATTTAACATCAGGTTTTGTTTCTTAGATCTTCTTTTGTTCCAACTATTTTTGCTATTCAGCCTTTTTTTCCCAAATATAAGGTTTTGTTTCTTATATTTTCTTCTTGTTCCAACTATTTTTGTTATTCAACTTTTTTTCCCAAATGCCCAAATATCATTAAAATTGATCAAAAGGTTCAAGTTTTCTTTCTTAGATCTTCATTCCGTTCCAATCTGATTTTGCTCATGAGGTATACTTGTCTTGTTCTTTTGAGTTGTTAATGGAAGTGGTGATTATATGTAATAAAAAAGAACTGCTGATTTTCTGTATTTGAGATAATATAGCAATGAATTCTTCTACTCTTTCTGTTGAAAAGTTTTGGTAGCATAATTGGTATTGTTCTTTATGGTATTTTGCAATTACACCAGAAGATTTGGGCTAGTATAATTTTAGTATTTTTTGAATGACTTGTCTAATCTTATCCTCGTTCTGTGCAGGTTAAACTTTGTTACAGAAGTGGATGCTGAAATGCTCTCGTTTGTTGGTTGTTTTCGTGCTTGATTGGATTTTCACTTTAGGCCTATCTGTAGAGGTAAGCGGTTTTGCCTTTTACAAAACTTGTGTTTGGGCCTATTACATTTAAAAAAAATGTTTGCATTAAGATAAATTCTCATCTGGTCAAAATGTCTGCCTTTCCTTAAGATAGGCAAAGCAAATGCAAATGGCACCATCGCTTATTTGTATTTGTTATTTTATTTATCAATATGCTATTGTGCTTGTTTTGCTTTTATCTTTTTTATTTGAATAGAGGAAGGATTGTATTCTTTTCCAAGGAAAACCTCGCTGGATCCCCCTGTCTTCCTTTGAATATTTGGATGGCAGCTCAACCTGCCAGCCAGCCACAGTAGCGGTGTGAAATCGATGTGTGACCTATGGCGTCCCTATTTGTAACATGCTATGATACCGGACACGGACTTTAGGCCTGAAGTGTCCCATGTCCACGTGTCGGACATCTCATGACACAATGTTGGACACATGTTTGGATGTGTCCTGTTTTAGGACATGCCCAAAACATGTGTCCGACATCATGTTAGGACGTGTCTCAACCTGTGTGAACTGTGTCCCTAAAGCAGGACACCTCTAACCCAAAAAACTGTAAAAAAACAAATTTATCCTCATTCATTCATATTTTCCAGTGAGGCTTTAGATCTGAGAGGGTTTTTTTTGTAAGTGAAGAGACTAGAAGGTTTTCCATCTTGATCTACCCCTTTTTGTATTTGCCAGTGGCATTCCAACATCTATGTAATACATTTTGATTTTGATGACTTGATGAGAAATATGATTCCGACATGTATGTAACAGAAACTTGAATTTTTATGAGTCTATGAGAACCCACTGCATCAATGGAATCATAGCCCCCCCATGTTTGTCATCTTTCTCTGTCTGCAGTTTGTGATGTATTTTTATTATCCTTCCATGTACATTTACATATTACATTATTTGGCTCTTAGCCTCTAAAATCAAGTAAGGGATC
>LPNX010001541.1:76801-114260 GCA_001517045.1 Pseudotsuga menziesii | reverse complement strand
AAGTTGCTGTTAATATTAAAATTAGTATCTGTGCCACTCTATACACGTTGACATGTGTATCACCTGCATTGGTGTTGATTGCTCAGTGCTTTACATTGCCTATCAATGTATTGTGTATCTAATATGGATTGATTAATTACATGAAGGGGCTTCCTTCTAGCATGCAAGGGAGGTTCTGCATGGCCATGACATTTTGAACTCGTCCAGAGTGCCTCCAAAGGACCAACGATAAACATCCAAGTTGAAAGTATCTCCCGACTGAAAAACCAAAAAAATCCAGAGGATTTTGTCTGATGTCAGTTAAAATGGCTAGCTGGGCCTTCCTACCACCAGTTCTTGTTCGACTTTGTCTTGTATTTAGTATTTCTTAGCAACTTAATGTAACTATTCATGTTGTTTTCAAGTGTTCCGAGTTTTTAGAATTGAAACCAGATCTGAAGGTTTTCTACGATTCACATTGTTTGAATTTTGAAGGAGCTTTTTCAACCCATTATTTCATAATAATATTTCTGAGTTACCCTACTGTATGATTGCCTCTTTGCCTCTTTCCTTGAAACTAATTGTTTTAGTTACTCTATTTGTATCTATCACTTCGTAGGTAGTTTTTTCTCTGCAATCTCTTTCCACAAATACATTTTTTATTAAAAGCGCACTTGTAACAAATTGCGTTTCAGCATCTTCGCTGAGCAAGACTTATAAGCTCAAGTGGGATTGCCAGAAAAAAATAAGCATCTGGAAAATGACAATCAACCCATGTTAAGAACTTCACAATTATGCTTTGAGCCCTCGTAAGTTACTTGGCTTAAGTCGAGTTTTTAAAATGTTGCCATCAGTTTAGCATGTTATCTGACAAGGTTGCCAGACTAGCCTTGGCACTACTGTGGCATACTGGTTTTTTTAATGTCCATTTTCCCAGGATTGCGTAGAGTTATTTTTGTCTAAATTATTTTGTAACAGGCATCTTTGGGATAGGCAGTGAGTAATATATGTAATTTATTTAATTGGAGGTTGTTTTGCAACTAGACGTATTAATATACATTAGTTTTGGTGAAACTGTACATGGGATTTGAGCACGTAAAGTGTTCAGCTTAAACGTCGGGAAACAACAAAATCACGTGCAGAGTACATCAAAAGAAACACAATCAGGTTACATGTCAGTGGTATATAGTAATGAATGCTCCCAAAATGTTAGATGGCCTTCAAAATAATGTGAATAGCATAAGTGGTATATAATAATGAATGCTGCCAAAATGTTAGATGGCCTTCAAAATAATGTGAATAGCATAATTCCTTACTCTCTACCTGTGGGGTATGTCTGGATAGATCACATGATAATATCAAGATTAACTAATGTCATGTTTAAATATACACAACTTAGTTTTATTTGCTATGCGAAAATGCAATACATACATTAGTTTTATTTGTTATGCGAACATGCAATACATACATATCTTGTGTACAAATTTTAATATTACAGCTTGGTTGTTATTTTAGTGTTTGAGTTGAGTTGCTATTATCTCTCGTATATTTGTTCCTTTCCCCTCTGATTAGCTAGCTTGAGATGGCCAAATTTTTGCCATACGGCCATGGAAGGCTCCTAATGGCTCAGATCAAAGAGGCTCAACAACAATGGATCTTTTGTAATGAATTTCACTCAGATTAATGATAATAGTACGGAATAATTGTTTCACTGAGATACTTTAAAATGTTTGTCTGGAAGATACACCATGAAGTAATTACAACATAATGAAGTAATGACAACATCTCCAAGGATTTGGATCATTTGTTATAAATTTCACTCTGATCAATGATATTACACTCAGATCAATGATAACTATAGGAAATAATTGTTTCATTGAGATGCCTCGGAAAGTTTGTTTTGAAGATACTCCATGAATTGCAATGAAAACATCCCTTGTTTTCGAAGATGCTCCATGAAGATCCATGAAAACATCCCAAGGTTTCGAAGATACTCCATGAGGTGCAATGAAAACATCCCCAAGGATTTGGATATTCTTGTTATAAATTTCACTGAGATCAATGATAACAATATGGGTCTTTATTATAAATTTAATTTCACTGAGATCAATGATAACAATCGGGTACCTCGAAACGTTTGTTTCGAAGATACACCATGAAGTGTAATTAAAACATCCTTAAGGTTTTGGTTTTTTTTTTATGACTTTTAAATTTCACTCATATCAATGATAACATCAGTTAGTAATGATTTCAAAGAGAAACCTTAGTTTGTCTCAAAGATGCATCATATCTATAATAACAATAGGAATAAAGTTGGTCTCAAAGATGCACCACATTAATAATAACAATAGGGAATAATTGTTTCAGTGAGAAACCTCAAAAAGTTTGTCTCAAGGATGCACCATAAAGCAATTATTACTCTTTCCTCCATTTTCTTGATCATTGAATACTCCACTATCGCAGTTGTTGCAACCTCAATTTATCTCTTACCTACCCTATCCACAAGGTTGGAATGATCTATTTTATGATTACATTGTCACATGTCCCAATTTGCAAAAACAATTTTACATTATTTGAGGAATATTGTGTTAAATTTTATGCTAAGTTGTAATTGATGATCAGTGGGGTCAAGAATATTTAATGTAAATTCATAATATTTTATATATAAATAAATAAATGAGGAGACAACAGCTTAGGAGAGCTGTTAAAAGAGTCTTTAATGGTCAAATTGGTGGAGAGCAAACTGACATGTGGCAGCATCCTCAAACCACTTTCAACTGTTGCAGGTGGCAACCACCCTATATTTGTGGTCATGATTCCCCAAGAAAGTGGAATCAGAGCAGGTCGCTGAATTAATGAAAACTGACCCAGAAGACCTAGGCATCTTTATAAAATTTCCCATTGAAGAGAGCTGAGGCTGCTCATTATAGAGAAGTGATCATTCAGGGTGAATGAATTTACTCAAGAGATTCAATGGAGGGGAATTTGGAAAGTTTTTGAGGGGATAACTGTTGAGATTGATCTAGTTGCAGCTTTTAAGTTGAAGATCATATTGCTAAGAGCAGATTGTTATTACTGAGGTATTTGAACCAGTCAGGTGGTAGAGGTTTCTCCAGTTGCATTCTCCACCCACTTTTCAGCCAAGAAGACCAGGAACAGGCTCGAGGGTCCTGAGGAAGCGTTGTTTGAGCGCTTTGGAGGAGATTGGTAGGGAGGAACAATCTCCTTAAGCTGTTGTCGTCTTGTCCTCAATATGTTCTATTTTATTTTTACCATCTTAGTTAAATAAATCTTAGTTTATCTACTACATGTATGTTAAAAGTTCAGGGTTTTGTGAAATGTTAGATGCAGTAAATTTTTAGATTATTTATAGAAATAAAAATGGTTAGGAAAATAGTGAAACAGAAAGAAATTAAATTTCTAAGCTGTGTTTTTCCAAGTCGTACTCTAGCACAGTTAAATTGTTTTCAGTAAATGAAATAATTCTTTTAGTAGAATGAAAATAGTAGATGTGATTCTTGTATCTGTAGGTAAACGGAATAGATTTTATTTCAATGTTTAAAGAATGCAATGAAAACAGTGCTATGGTTTGCTTACACTTATCGTTTTACTTAAACTAACTAAATGAAAATACAAGTATAAGAAATAGTAAATACACTATCACTACAGTATTAGTATATTGATAGGAAATAAAAGTCTTATAGGAGATCATAACTGATATTTGAGAAAGTATATAAAAAGTTAATAACCAAACAGTTTTTAAATATCAACTTAATCTTAATTATTAACTTAATAAAACCAGGTTAGGGTTTCATATATAAACCTTTTATTTTTATAAAATAAACAGAGTTTTAGAGTTAACATTGTTTTCTTTACAGGGCTCAAAATAAATATAACTTACAGAGTAGTAAATTAAATAAATGTATATGTAAATACTAAACAAAATAAACTAAGAATTATATATATATTATAAATTTTTTAAATCCAGACATGCTTATAGCTTGTGAGAACCAAAGGGTTGAAACCCTTTCTGCTATTCTATTCAAATACATAATAATTCTGTAATGAAATAAAACTAGTTACATTGCTAACTGTAAAATAAGAATTAAAAAAAAAGACTACGAACTATGCAAAATATATTTATAAATATTTTAACAGTAAATTAAATACATTATTGACAGGTTAACGAAACAACAGTCCACATGGAAAGGTAAAACTGGAGCAAACGAGGCAGAGCTCATATAAAACTCAAAGCTTAATGAAATTCTTATTTTCTTAAATCAACTGTATTACATTATCAAGCCGCAAGGCTAAATTGTTTAACCAAAAACCAAATACATATCACGGCTCAAGAGCCTGTGCTACCCAGCGAGTACCGCAAGGGTTTTTACGTAAAACTAGAGTAATAACAAACTAGACATTTTAACTATCGAAGAAACTGAAGCCATGCTTCCTTTCACTGTAAACTTCTTCCAACAACCCTTATCGTAAGTAGGGAAAACCCACATCGAAACCAAGGCTTACCCGCTGGAGGCCACGAAGTTCACCGAAGCTTGAGGTTGTGTTATTCCCACTTAAGGCTTGGAGCCGTCGCAGGTTCTGAGCCGAATAATTATTTGCTCACATATATATATAAGATAAGAGATGATATGTTACAAATGGTGGCCCTTCCTTAAATATGGCTTGGGCATTTAATGTTGAGGAGATGCCTAATTTCATAACCTACCTTGAGGAGGGCATTTGCTCACACAATGAGTTTACCAAAAGACTTGGTAAATCAGATAAGCCACAAGACAAATATATATATATATATATATATATAAGATAAGAGATGATATGTTACAAATGGTGGCCCTTCCTTAAATATGGCTTGGGCATTTAATGTTGAGGAGATGCCTAATTTCATAACCTACCTTAGTTAACCTAATTATTAATTATTTAATTATTATCTTATTTTATGTTCATTACATTGCCACTCTCTTAGAAAGGCTTTGTCCTTAAAGCCTTATACTTTTGTCGCGTCCTTCTTTGTGATGTCGTGGTTGATGACACTTGTTGATACGAACTGTTAAGTATAGAGCATAACTTTCGATATGTGGATGGGTCAATTCATGTTGTTGACTGTTGGGATTCTCTACTGATCTGTCGTCAAGAGCGTTGATCATATTAGTATCATTATCTTTCGACATTTCCCACTTTTTAGAATTTCGGTTTTTATGGTTGGGGTGTCGATAGGGAATTTTCACAATGTCATTTTCTTTTACGAGTGTTGTCTTTTGAGCATTGATGTGAGTTGGAATTTGTATTTTCGTTCTTTGAGGTTTTAAGGTTTCATTATGTATCTTTTCCAACTGCACATAATCATTTTGAAACTTCTTAATCACTTCTACTTGCGTTTTTCTGTCATCTTCAGATTTCTTAAGTTGTTCCTTAAGATCTTTGTTATGACTTCTGATGCAACTATTTTCTTCCTGCTTGTCTACAAGTTTCTCTTCAATGTCTTCCGTAGATTGTCCTGTCTTCCGACTATTTTTGAACTTCTTAATTTTCGTGACTAGTGTTTTGTTATGATTCCTTAATCTGAAAATTTCTTCGGAATTGTTGGATAGCGTTTTATTACTTTTTGCGATCTCCAACTTATGAGTCTTTTTAGAGTCGTGATTTTGTTGTTGAAGAACTTTTATCTGTTGTCGATACTGGTCGATCACTAATTCTTGATTTTCTAATTTATGTCGTATCTGCGTCAGTTCTTCATCCTTGTCGCTAACGATTTTGTTCAACCGTTTTATTTCCGCTTCGTAATCGTTTATTTCTTTCTTTATGTTTTGATTTTTCAATCTCTGATTAAAATCGTTTTCATCTTTTAATTTCTCAATTTGGGCAGACAATTTTTTTATATGATTTTTCTGGTCAGAATTTTTTTGTTCATTGAGTTTTTTTTGCATCTCATGTATTTTAATTATTACTTCTGAGTCCGTATTTGTGTCTCGTAATTCTTCATTGTCTCTTCGATAATGCTTTAACTTGGCTTCTAATTTCTCTATTTGTAGTCGTAAACCATATTTCATGATCTCTAACTTTTTTAATGATAGATGGCTATTGATTTCTTGACGAGTCTTCCTTGGATTTTGTTTCTTTGACGATATAAAGTCTTGACTTTCTTTTCTTTCGCGTCTTCGATGATAGAAGAGCTTTCTTTCCTTTTTTTGATATTGTCTTTTTTTTAATAATAAATATTAATTATTTAATTAATATTATTATTGTTTTTTTATATAAACTATATAATATTTGTATATAGTTTTTTATTAAATATTATAATATAATAATAATATTTTATTATTATATATAATATTTGTTTTTTGTTTTGTTTTGCTTTGCTCTTGTAATTTAATAATTGTACTTAATACAATTATTAAGTAGTAATAATAATAATAATAATAATAATAATAATAATAATATTTTTTTTCTTTTTTTGAAGCTTGATAAATACTTCTTGTAGATTGGGTGGTTGGGAGGAATGATTGTTACCTTCTCCACCTAAGTTCGATCTTGCTTTTTAGTAGCAATTATTATGTACTTTTAGATTTTTTGTTTCCCTTTTGTAAAATTCTAGTAGATTGGGTGGTTGGGAGGAATGAGTGTTACCTTCCCCACCTAAGTGCAAATCTCACTTGCTTTTAGTGGTATTTATTATACACTTTTATATTCAAACCCAAACCCACTTTAAGAAACCAGGTGTGGTTTCACTTTTACCTTTTTTTTTTTTTCCCTTTCCCTTTTATCTTTTATTTTTTAACCTTTTTTTTCTTTCCCTCTTTTTTGTTTTTCCTCATTCTTTTAGTTTTTTTTGTTTTTACTCTCTTTTCTTTTTCTTTTTTCTTTTTACTTTCTTTGATTTGTTTTTACTTGGTCAAAGACCATAAATTTAGGGACTCCCCAAGATTCTGATTAAAAATCAGGATATGGCCAAAGGCCTGGATCACAAATTAGCTCTGATACCAAATGAGCCGAATAATTATTCGCTCACACAATGAGTTCACCAAAAGACTTGGTAAATCAGATAATCCATAAGGCAAATATATATATTAATGATAAGATAAGAGATGATATGTTACAAATGGTGGCCCTTCCTTAAATATGGCTTGGGCATTTAATGTTGAGGAAACGCCTCATTTCATAACCTACCTTAGTTAACCTAATTATTAATTATTTAATTATTATCTTATTTTATGTTCGTTACAGGTTCCTGTAAAGAACACAGTTCCGAGCATTAAAACAAGACTCGGCTCAAAAGTATAAACCCTAGCTTAAATAATACTTTTGACAAAAGAAATTTCATTTTAAAAATTAAATGTTACCTCTGAGCAAGAAGAGAGCCGAGCCGAGAAGGAATAGTCACCAGCGTAAGTGAAATACACAGAGAAGTAAGCAAACCCTTATGCTGACCCTGTGATGGAGGTAGTAAGAAACAAACTCAAAACTCCACAAAGCCGTGGCAAGGAACAAGTTTTGACAGAGCTAAAAACCATGCACAGGTTTCGAGCCAAGCGAGTAAGTAAAGACCACTCGCATAATAATGTTTACACCCAAGAGAAATCGAGACTACAAGTCTTGGTATCGAGACCACTCAACATCAAATACAAACTACGGAGCTAGCAAGCAGAGAAAGAACAACCTCTCATGGCCGCATGGAACTACACAGTGCAGCCTGCAGGCCAACGAAACCCTCGGAGCCAAATGCCAAAGGAATAGGGTTTTCACTCCTTTGAAGTTGCCAATGCATGGAGGAGATTAGACCACGTGCCCTCCCAAATTATTTAACTATGTGAGGGTCATGTCTATAGTCAACCCTGCACTATCAAATATAAACTTATCATTGCCCATAATTAAAAACCATGCAATCGACTTTTGTATAAAGAGATATATCATTTGTAAATCGACTGTATTAAGGCCTTCTATCATTGCTAATAATGAATCTATGCCATCAACTATAGAATAAAGGTGTATAACCTTGTCAATAATACAATCACGAAGTTCGACCATAGTATAACGTTTACTAATGTTGATTCTCATGTCTACTTTGCCAACGACTTTTTTGATAGTTCTTATTATTGCTTACAAAGACAATTATATTACTGTTTGTGCTTTGCTTAAATTTAACATAATATAAGAACAACATTTATAATGTTTCTACTTTTATGTCGACCTTATGATAGAATTTTTTAGGTAGTAAAATTACCATAGTAGTTATTATAAACTACAACTCAGTATAGTGTGGTAACATTACAAATAACAATCCTACTATTGTGTAAACCATGTTTTAGATTTAGTAAACTATAAGAATAAAACTGATAATGTGTTTTACATTTAGTTTTGACTTTATGGGAGTGGTTGTTGGTAGTATTCCACCTTGAGATGATTCATCTAATTACTTAAGGTCAACCAGACTTTGGAGCTAGTAATCTGGTTTTTATAAAGAACCAAACTGACAATATATCATACCAATAACTAGACTACACCATGGAAACTACCAGGTAGTAAAACTACCTAAGGATACAAGTAAAAATTATTTTGGTACCCTATAAAAACGATGTGGTATTGTATTTTTACAATAATACATGTAGTATGGCGATAACTTAGGAACCAAAGTTTATAACTTGATATCTAACAGTGCAAAAAGATAAGCATAACTGCATACAATCAACAAGTTGATAATCTTCATGACTAGTAAAGAAGAGTTGAAGTAAAGATATGTAATCTATTGGTAAATTTTACCTTTGAAAATCATATGAGTTTATTCATGCATAAAAGCAGTACATTTGAGAATTAAACATGACAATAATAGTAAGATCATGTTACAATATAAGTAATTGTATGTTAAGAGCTTGAACTCTAAGCCCACTAGAAGAGTCTATTTTTTTAACTAAGTATGCTAAGGATAACAGTCTTTATGGATAAACTAGGAATATTGTCTTAGAACCAAAACAATGAAAGATATTACTTTACCTCGTCAAAGCCTTGCTTTTATATAATCAATTTAATTACTAGCATTTTAACATGCTACAGAAATACTTCTCGCTATCATACAAAATAAACTTCTACTTGATCATTCGTTTACCTGCTGAACCTGTAAGAACCAGCAGTCCATTTGAGTTAGCAGAATGCTAAGTAAGCCCCGAATTTCAAAGCTAGTTTTTCACCTACTTGCCAAAAGTAAATTATTAGTACAACTAGAAGCAATCTAAATGCAAGTCATTCTTATATAACTTATAAAAATTAAAGTTGTATTAGTTATTTGTATTTTGAAACTAATTAATACAAATTGTTAAACTGTTTCATTTTTCGTTAACCGCTAGCAGTTATTAAATTGCGTATTCAGACATTTTATGTTACTTTAAATTTTTTAAATTTTTATAAAATTTTGGGGTTATGACATACATGGCCACTCCCCCTCGTGCTGCAACACAACTTGGTCCTTAAAGATCGGCCTCACAAACCTTTTTTCTACACCAACCACATCTATCTTCTCATCAAACTCCTTGGTATCCAACACATTTTCTTGTCCAACCCACCCTCCACCCTAACCATAATAAAGCAGTACAGTGTGCTTACAGTGCTGAACTGCAAATTTTTTCTACATTTCTCTTTTGTTCTACTTCATCTACATCGCTGCAAAAAGATTATTGTGCATGGTTGCAGCAAGTCAACACATGGCCTAAACAAATTATAGGTCCATGATTTGCAGATGAAGTTTTTTCTAGTCCTCATCAAGTAGACAAGATCAACAAGCCAAACATAATTTTCAATGAAGAACAATGATTAAAACCAAAAACTGAAGGACTTCCATCATCATTGTCACCAGATTGGGATCTCTTATGCATTCAAGAAGACCAGTTTTCTAAAGAGATTTATGATGCAACAACTATGAGAAGTCAGTGACACAAGGACTATATTGAAGTTTGGTTTCAATCTACCATCAGTTTGCAACATCATTCCATACTTCAACAATTCTTGGCACCATCATTTCAAGGAGAGTTGATCTCCCATATCCTAGCATTCATAAAGTTATATTTTTCTATTGGGAGTATGAGAATACTCGAGTCATTTCTTTGAAAGTGGCTCCATTTGAAGTTCTCCTACACTTGAGAAGAATTTGTTATTTCCAAGTAGTGCAGGACATTGTAAATAAATAAAATAGTAAAGAGAACAATAAGTCTAGTGTGAAGACCAGTTTATTAGCACTGCTAGACATGAACTTTGCTTGAAGATCTGAGTGAGGTAAATTTATGGTTGAAAATGAAAATCATTGGTAATATCCCATTTGATTTTTCACTTAGATCTAAGATGCATAGATAATATTATTTTATTTTGAATAAGAACTCTTGGACACATGGTGCAGTGATAGCCACCCATATTACTAATCTCTCTTTTTTCAGGAAGTTGGTAAGAGGAAGGAAGCGTTGGTGAATGAAGACTCCACGGGGAAATGAGCCAAATGATTACGGAAACCTTTAAGATTGAAACTTGTGCTATCATCATGGTATGTGTTTAGTTTTCATTTCTATGACAAATGTTGTAACTGGTTTCAATTTTTTAATATAAAAGTTAAACATTTTTTTCTTGTGAAAAAAAAGAAGTTTTCATTTCTATATAACACATCCATAAGAATACACAGGATTTATTACAACATTCTATCATTTTAAAGAGTTGCAGTAGCTCCTGCAACACATCGTGTAAGACAATCTAGATACTCAATGCTTGAAATTTTTGGTATGCGTGTGTGTGTTCTATTCAAATTTTGAATCATTAAAAACATTCACACATATTTCGGTCACTTTTTGGGAGCCATATTTTATTTATTGGATTTCTGTGGCAATTTTGGCTTGAAATTTTTACTAAAACACAGTCAGGACAGTCTATTTTTGGGAGACCAAATGGAATTATTTTTAAAACCTATTGCATTTACAAGTATCCATTTGAATCTAGTTTCTAAAACAATTTGAATTTTTTATATTGAACATCGAACAAAAAAAGTTTTGGTCAAAATACTAATGGGGTGTCAAACAGGCAGCTTAGGAACAGATTCGGGACAATCACTTTTTGGATGCCTTATTGGATATATATTGAAAACCCGTTTCATTTGTGTATTACCCTATGAATCTAGTGTTATCACATATATAGTAGCCGAGCTACCATTTTCTATTTTTCAGACACAGTACATTTTTCAGCCAGATCTCTTACATATGAGATGCTGAGATGAGCAGTTTTGATGGATCATTATTGTATAAGTGGACTATTGTATTCTCCCATATCAGGACTGAGTCTCAGGACACTCAGATTTGAGGACCGATTTAGCCATTTATGTAATTTGAGAGCAGTCATTGATGCCTTGTTTTATATCAGTTCTTTCTCATTGGACAGATGGTGTCTTAGATGGATTATATTGCATGATTATGACTCAGCTTTTTATATTGTGTTATGGTTATCATTGCTCTCATACTCATTTTTGTGACATGTATTAACATGTGGTGTCATGATCTAGCGGTCATAATTATATGGACTTGGATGTATTTTGTATTATGTATTGATGTCCCTACTTAGACTTGAAAGTTCTTGATCTATACTCATTGGTTTTACCCTCCTTAGGGAGAATAGAGGTAGTCATTCCCAACATTGTTTTGGCTTGCTAGTGTTGGATCTACCATTCATTGTCTCCACCCATCCATTACTTTCCAGTTTAGTTTTCAACCCGACTGACTTGTTGACTTATGGCATGGAGGACCTTTTTCCCTGCTAGAACTTGTGTTGGACAAGCCTCCCTGTTTATATTGTGTCTCGGCTCTGAGTTGGTGACAAAACTTGCCTTTGGTAAGTTGGATTGTATGCCTAAATAATTCTGGTCGGTTGTCCCGATGTTTGGCACTGTGCAGAACTCCCCCTAGTCACTTGAGATGTTGTTAGCTAAAACTGAAAGCTCATGTACTACTTGTATTGAAAGTATTGAAGCCCATGGAAAATGAAAATTATAAAACTGTGTTTCTTAACATATGTAAAGAGGGCAAGAGCAATAATACTCCTTGAAGAGTATAAGAAAAGGTAAAAAAACAATGGTTAAAAATATGCTATATCCAAATATTGCTGACCTTATAAAAATAAATATGTCCTGGATGAAAGTTGCAATTAGATGTGATTTTAAGCACTGGTGAAGTCCCAAAGGGTCACATGGCCAAAAATGCCATGAAATAAAATGATGATCCTAGTGAACTTGGATCAAGCTTGATGTAGTCATGATGCCTAAGTTGAATAAGCACTCTCTAAACAACTCATCCATTTGTGAGGCACTACCATTCCCTGCGTTGTTGTTTGTTTGACATTGGTTAAAGTGAGTATTCCCTTTTCATTTATCCAAAGTGTAATGATTTTGAGTAGGAAGTCATCCTTTTCTTTAGCCTTGTCATTTTCACCCTTCACCCTTCACCAACAAATTGGCTACAACTATGAAGTGAGTATAGTCTTGAAAGTCTAAGTCTAAGTAATAATAAATAAAGCCTTATATATGTATTGGTTGATGTACCACCAGTGAAATGAATGCTACTTGTTGTGATTGTTACTTAAATGAGTTGTAGATCATGTATTAGCCTATTACACTTGCAGCAGATGGATGACAGTCTGAGTTATTATTGGTGTCTGATCAATTACAGATGGTTATATTATTTATTGGATATGATTGATGATCAGATAGAGACCTATGAGGGGTATGAGTATACACCTTAGATGGATTTGGACTCTTTGAGTCTAATGAGACAGTTTATTTCCAGTTCCGGGCACTTGTAGATATGATAAGTTTCATCTTGCCTCTATGATGCAATTTTTCTTCATAGGTTGATATGTTTGAGCATAGAGATGTTTTAGTTGGATCTCCTAGGGCATTGTATGGGCATAGGGGGGTGCATCCACTTGTTTGTACCATTGTACCCCCATCCTAGAGAGCCTAGTGGGCTCAGTTTGACAACGCAGGCACCCTAGAAAGCTATTTTGGCAGGATCACGTTTCATGAGACATATTAAAAATGATTAAATGGCTATTGAAGAAATCGATTTGGGCTACTGAGGTAAAGAAATTACATGTGATGAGTCACAATGATGAGAGTGATGTCTTCCACACCTTCTCCAGCAGTTGCAGCACCTGATTGGGCCCACACCTATTTTTGGGCATTTTTATATTATTTTTTGGAGCTTTTGGAAGGCTCACGATTTCCTCAAGAAGGCATAAAGTCAAATAATTAAATTATCAAATTATTTTATTGTTCCATGGGTACACCCAGAGGGAGTTAGTCAAACACTCCTTGGACCCACCATGTGCTTTCATTTATTTCTTGTTGAGTGGGTTACCTTTTTATGGGTGGGTTAGTCCACTTTGGTAAATTATGGTTATATTGATCCATGTGTTGTATGTTGAGCTCATCTCAACCATTGATTAGAACATTTCATCTTTTAATCTTAGCCACTCGTTTTGAAAGTGGTTAGGATTCGGTTATGATTGAGGTTCTCTCATTTCTATTTAAATGAGAGAGCTTCTCATTTGTAAGGGGTCTTTGGCTCTTGGATCTGAATAATAGTAAGACTTTTCTTTGTGGAAATTTTCTGGATCTGCTTTGCAAATTATGTTCTCAAATGGTGATTGGAAAATCTTCTGCTTCCTAGCATTGTGGAAATTCATGTGAGATCTATATTTTTCTGTTATCATTGTTTTCCTACAGGAGAGTGTTTTGGCTGGAGCATTTTTGCAGGGGGGCCTCAACTCGCTCGGTTTTCTTTGTCTTGGATCAGGGGGTTTTCATTAGTTTCATTGTGATCTATGATTACTTCGTTTTACTTTCTTGTAGCATTTGGTTTCTTTATCTTGTATTGGAAAATCTGATATTGTTGACATTTGCTCATGTAGGATAGGGGGCACATTGGTGGCTTGTGGCTTACATCCGTCATAGAAATCACTTGGATCTTCTAGAATTGATCGAGATAGCAAGGATCATCATTGTTAAATACTTCTACAAGCATTTCCAGGTAAGATATAACAGGTATGTCTCTTCTCTTCAGATCTTATTCCATTGTACCTTGCTTTACTTCAATTTTTTTTTTCTTTCTGAAAAACTTCTAAAATACTAAAAACCCTAAAAAGCACTAAATATGGGAATCATCCGATATTTGGCAAAACCACTTCTGGGTTTCATAGATCGGGTCTCCCCTTCACCAAATCTACTGCAACACTGGTCAAATTCTTGCTGGTTTGACCTAGATCTGACTTTTAGCCTGAAAACTGCATAAACCCCCACTGAAAATTTAACCTGCTAGGGTTTTGATTTTTTCTGATTTCTGACTTCACAGACAGATAGATCGGGTGCCACACATTCTAAATCACCCTTAACATTGTCCAAATTCTTGGTTGTTTGACCTAGATCTAAGTTTTTGAGTGAAACAGCCCTAGCGCCCTCACTGAAAACTAGATTTTTTTGGATTTGAATTTTTCTGAAATCTGATAAGATAGGCTGATAGATCAGGTCTTGAGCATTCCAGAACACCCCCAACGCTGAGCTACTTCTTTCCGATTTTCCCTAGATCTGAAAAATTGGTTTTCAACCCCCCTAGTCCCCTCATCAGATTTTGACTTTGTCTGGATCTGATTTTTCTGCTGATTTTCTGATTTGGGCTTGTAAATCAGGCCACCCTAACCTCATTTCTCCTTCAACGTTGAGTTGTTAGCCTCCAGGTGACCCTAGAATTGCAGATTTGCTTCTCCAAGCCCTAGCGCTAGCCTTCCATTGAGCTGGTTTTCCTGGTTAACTCCTTTATGGGCTCATAGATCAATGTATATCCCAGGTGGGTTCACTGAAACATTGGGTTGATGCTGACTCCATTTCCCAATGCACACAAGGCATTGATCTCCTAGCTAGCACTAGCCCTAACTTGAACTCACTCCCATTCCCTTTGCCAACACTCATTGATAACTTAAGTCACCTATATTTCACTGAGTTTGTCTCCTTGGTACTAGACAGTCCCAACTCTATCCTTGCTTACCTTGTCATGGTTACGTTTCCCAAGACAGTGGTCATCTTCATTAGTTGCTAGTACCTAAACCCTAGAGATAGGGTATCCATTTACCTTGCACTTTACATACCTTAAAGCCCCATTTGATCTATTCTGGTGTCTAGGTTTGATCTCTCCTGTCGGGAGTAGATCCAGGTCTCCCCCATTGTTGTCTTGGACTAGGATAACATAAAGTGAAGGCTACCTTGATTGGCATGACAACCATCCATTTGGGAGTCTAGGTAGTCGTGGTTCCACCCCTTAGTTGCTTGCCCCTC
Organism: Pseudotsuga menziesii; assembly: GCA_001517045.1. Classification (NCBI taxonomy): domain Eukaryota; kingdom Viridiplantae; phylum Streptophyta; class Pinopsida; order Pinales; family Pinaceae; genus Pseudotsuga; species Pseudotsuga menziesii. The sequence continues at coordinate 98,920 of LPNX010001541.1, read as the reverse complement.
TACCATCCATCCTGGATCCAGCTCACACATGCAACTACAAGGCGGGTGATAACATCTAGTTTACAACACAATTTGAATCACTCAATTTCGATATCATAGGAAAATTTTATGAACAAAATACTGACCGCCTATCACAAATCAACATCTTTAAAAACTCGGTTTCCTAGACGGTTCATTAGCATAGTTGATCCATCAATTCTTTTTGGATTCAAAACCTGTTTTAAATGGAGATACCTATATGAATCTACTTTCATCTCCATTTGGAATTACGCCAATCCGTTATCAAATGAAAAATTTATGCCTAAAATTGTGAATGTTGGTCTAGTTCAGAATTCGAGAAACACCTTGTCATGCAGGTTGTTACTGAGCAAATTTTGAATATCATCACATAGAATTTTTAGAAATTGTTTCTAATGGAAATAGAACTATAAATATATCTTCATTTGGATTTGGAATCACTCAAATTGAACTAGGAACGAAGAATTTATGATCAAAACATTGCTAGTGAGTCCAATTGGCCATCGCTATCCCACATGTATAAATTGAATTTGCTTCGTTAATTTTTCTTTGGATTTGTTTTATAAGTAATTGCTTGTTGTTTTTTTCATAAGTGTTGGGTGAAGAGAGACCAATCACCTCTCTTCTTCCATCGTCTCATGTTTTATTGCAGGCAAGCGCTAAGTTTTTGCAGGTCCTTGAAGAAGAAGGTCAATGCATGCATGAGTGACTCTTGAAGACTTTTTCTCAATTTGAAAATGGATTGAGCACATAAAATAGATAGATTGATGTGAAAACCATACGGAGACCAATGTTTCCGAATTCAAGTCCCATTGCTACATGCCAAGAATCCTTTTAAGATGACATTAAGCTCATCACACATGTCATACCAATTGCTGCCAAAAGAAACCTCTAAAGAAGCCAATTGTGTTATGGTAGATTCATTCACCCTCCTCTTTTCAAAGATTTAAAAATCCATTCATGCCGAAGTCCCATTTTTCACTGCTTATGTAGTCAACCTTGACCTTTTCATTTGCTATCACTACTACATAAGGACTTCACATNTTCACTATGATTCTTCACAATCATTTATTTTGTACTCGTATTGGATGATGTGGAATTCATTAAGGTCCACCTTCCAATGGTCTTGTCCCATCGAATCCAACGCATCATCTGGGATTGAGATTAGAGTTTTATAGTGCCCTGGGATCTGCATGAATCAATGGAAGATTTCCTCGTTGTTAATAATAGGGATTCATCAATGCCTCTTGATTGAAAAATGTTGCAGGTGACTCGACTCCAACACATCCATTCGTACCTATCAATATGCACTAAGGTACTTTAGAGCTCACTGTCATCAAAGGTGAGTTGCTCCATATTGGTTAACGTCATACATTAATGGCCGGTAATCCAATGATTTCTTTCCATGCTCGACTTAAACACATTCATTCGCATGGTAAGAATTGTACCTCGGTTTTGTAGTAGCTGAAGATTATGTGATCTAATGGTTTCAACAGTGAATTGCAACATCATTTGTTTCAGTAGTTTTGCAGTTGCTTTCCATTTTCATTTTAGCAATTGATTTTGAGAATAAGAGAAGGAGCTCTCTGCTTTTTGGCAGAATTCATCCTCATCACTTGTCTCAGCAATTAGTCTTACATGCAACCAGCACAACATCATTCCAAATCAGATTCAACCTCATTCAATTTCAGCTCTCATATAAATCCGCCTCTACATCATATCGACTTACATTGCTCCAACATCATTCCATCCATGCCAACTAAGGCTTCCATAGAGGTAAAATAGCATGAGTTTTTTATTTGTTAAAAATTCTCTAAAATGTCATCAAAACCATTAAGCATTATCCATTTCACTCCTTTACCATTTGTCATTTTCTCAAAGATATAAAAATCTTTCAGTTTGGGGGGAAACACCGTGCCATTAGCTCTCTTATTCATCCATGACCATCTCCATCCATCTCTAAAATGCACACCCAATTCAAGTCCTTCCCAACATTCAAGCATGAGAAAATGATCTGCTACTGCCACAAAAGAACCAACAGTAGGGACACAAGGCATAGTTGTTGCTTTATGAGAACCTACATCCAAAGAAGCCTATGCTTCCATACAATAGAGAATACATTTGGAGGTATGAGTTTCATGGTTCACTGCTACATACATTGATTTACAACTGCTGTCATGATAATTTTGTAATAATGATAAATGCTTTGGTCCTTATGACATTCTTTTCTCCACATGAAGATTGGAGGGCTACAAAAATCATTAGAATTTCCATCTTTTGTCTTGAGGTAGCCACATTTTTGCCGGGTCATCTTAATTACATGGTAAACTTGACATTTTGATACCATGAGCTAATTTGAATTAGGTTTGATACCATCAGAAAATTTATATGCATGAGTTTTGTTGAGTAAAGGAGAGCCATATACAGATGATATTTACATTCATGTAGCAACATCTTAAACAAATCTACTATATGTTTTTTTTCATGGAGAAATGGGCCAGCTGTTAAAGATGAAAATGTTTACGAAAATTAATTTGGGAATCATTGAATGCTGCATATATTGGTTTATATCTTCCAAGGTAATTGAGAATGAGATGATGTTAAGTTTGGGGGAGATGTTTATTTACAACTAAGATGACAACTCTTCTTTTGCAATTTAGTTTGGGGTAGTGGTTATTGGAATTCTTTTTGTAAATCACAACTAACCATTGTCTGCTAATGTGAATGATTAAATCAATCCTGCAAACATACTTGTTTTTACTCATTCACAACTACAAAAGTGAAGAATTTGATTTGAGCATATTTCACAAATCGTGAACTAGTTTCTTATGATTTTTGGACAAGAAGTGCATAATAGTATGCTGAACAACTCTAGTAAGTTTTATCCCAACCTAATGCACGGTTTTCAAGAAAATGACCATCATCACCTACAACCATTTTTCCTATATCTCGAGATCCGTGCATCAGATGGATTCGATTTTTGGTGTGAAGAAGCACTGTCGTAAGAGGAATAATAATAATAATCTATTTTTAAGGTCACTGCCAAGCGAGACAACAATTTGGTGTATGAGACCCCCTTGTTTGTGGGACAAGAGACCCCCCTATGCGTAGTGATTTAACTGCTAAAGTCTACAGAGGTGTACATACACTACCCACCTTTGGATTTGAACCTGTGACCTCCTAAGAAGAAACACATGCTCTTAAACATTGGGCCCACTCATGCTATACACCTATAATCACCAAGTTTCAGAAAAAAAATGTTGCACGGTTTTCAACAAAATGACCATCATCACCTACAACCAATTTGCATTTTTCTCGAAATCCGTGATGTGGGTATCTCTGATTTTTGTTGTGGAGATGCAATGTTAGTAAAAACTTGCCTACAAAATTTCAGCCAAACCCGGTTCGTCATTTGGGAGAAAATGGCTTCAGTTTTTTTGTTTGTTTTATTTGCTGAAACTCTGCTGAATTTAGTGCTCTCTTGCTGCAACTCCGCTAAATGGCTGAAACTCTGCTAATTTTTTCGCTAAATGGCTGATACTCCACTAATTTTTTCTCTAAATTCTCCACTAAATGGCTGAAACTCAGCTAAAGTTTTTGCTAAATTTTTCGCTAATTGCTGGAACTCCATCAGAATTGCTAGAAATCACTTGAGGGCTACTTTTGAAGGAGAAATGCAACAATCAGTATTTGAAAAAGTTTCAAGTATTATTTGGGAAGAAGCATCATATTCCATTAACATCATTAGTGGGAAAGTAGAGTGGTTTTGGTCACTATGCATGGTAAAATGAAAACAACAATTAAATGAGTCTTTCTAGTTTGGATGCTGCATAGGTATTGGGTTGCCTGAGGACACGCAACAAGTTCAGTTTGGGGGAGATGTTGAGTCACGGATTTATCCATATTTTTATTACCTATCGACATATATTGCATCCCTGTTCTTCCTATTATTATCCATTTATCATTCAATTTTCCATCCATTTGCTGTAACTGCCCGTAAAATACCATATTACTCCCATTCATGCTTTAGTGGTTAATAATGATTATTTTCCTTTATTTTTTATGAATTGAAGACTATTATGCATAATTTTACTAATGATGGTTTGTGGACTGATTTTTCATATTAACAGCAGTAGCACTCATGGTTCAAGCCTCCAAAGCTGGCATGCTAGCACACGTCCACATGGAGATTCACAACATGGTTTCATTCCTAGGATTGATTATGTGGATTTGCGATTTCAATTCATGCGCAAGTCCAACATAGCAGCCTCCAGCTCATGATCAAACGACCATAACAAAAAACACATGCTAGATAAGAACACATTGATTTGAATTTCGATTTCCAGGTAGATGGAAAAGAATCTTGAAAATCTGGGACATGGGTTTTGTGCGTAACGACCTCAATTACTTGACACACGAGGAAATCACCAAACAATTGAGATATACAACTGGTTCTCTAAACGTGTAATACCCAGATTTGTAGTTACGATCGGTTTTCAATTAGCAAATTTGTTAAAACAGAGGGAATTTGGTTCTTCATCTTTATGAAGGAATTTTATGTATAAATATGTAATCAATCTCATGGAGAAGGGGGGAGAGGAGAGCAAGTAATGTTATGCTGTATAATTTGATCTAGACTCTGTTGTAATAATTTCATTATGATAATACATGCTTGTTAATTATGGAGTTGTAGACCTTCATTGTGGAGATCCAACTCTACTCAGTGGAGGGAGGGCCCTCTTCCTTGAGCAGATGCTGGTAGTGTTGATTGTAAGTGTGAGAATTTTTATCATTTAGTTCCTGTTTTTATTCATTGTTAGATTTATCGTTGTTATTCATGTTAATTTATTTTGATAAATTGTTGGCCAAAATAGCATTTCTTTCAGATTTATGTAATTAGATCTTGCTTCATAAGAGTTGATTTTGTTTTTAGATTTACAGTATGGTTTTATGAATAGGTTTGAGGTTTGATTTATTTTCAAGAAGGTGTGATCTGGTTTACAAAGAGTTTTGATTTCATACCAACAGATCAACAATGTCAGGTAGAAATTGTGCTTGCATAGATATTGCACAATAGCTTTGAAATAAAAGACTTCTTTGGGTTGAAAATTTATGTTTTGGGAATTTCAACTGTTTATTTCATTAGACAATTAATTTTCCCAACAAGCCCCACTCCCACCCAAACCTTTGATGTCCTGTCAGTATAGGAAACTAATAAAAAAGAGAATCAACATCCTAGAGGAAGAAAGAAAGGGAAAAACAAAAGAAATGGGAATGGGGAAAATAATTCCAATAATAATGTTGCTAGTGGGGGGAACAAGAAGAAGAAGGTTAAATTTCCTTGTAATATTTGCAGTGAGTAGCATCTAACACACCAATACCCCAATTTGGAGGTCACCAAATAGTTCTTGGTTCAGTAGCAAGGTCCTCGACAACATATTGTTCTTACTAATCCATTCCATCCACAACACCAACAAATGGTTAATGGATTCCCACATAACATTGTACCTCCACAAGGGGGAAACCGAGGATCCTACTCACAAGGTGGAAACTCATTCAATGCTAATGTATATATGTGTGAATGGGAGGTCAATGTCTAGACTAGAGCCTATAATTACAAGGCACCTATATTTGGATCCAAGGGAAAGTAAGTCAACAAATGACACAAGAAGTCAAAAAATGACATGATGTTGCACATACTGAAAGGTGTGCTAAAGAGTCCATGCATAATCCTAACACATGAGCCACACAAAATTATAGCATCATGAAAAACCCGGCTCAAGCATCTTGTGCGATGTTCAGTTTGGAGTTTCTTCAAAGTTTCCTCGTGCATCAAAAGACATTGTTGTTATCAATTGAAGATATAGACCCCTTGGGTTCTAAGATAATAACATTCAACTTGGACAATTGGAAAACACGTCTTCCCCACTTTGCTACTTTCCAGATCCAAGTATCGACCAGAGGGATGGATATGTTTAGGATTGTTGTGGATGAAGGCGATTCTACTTGTGTCATGTCCTTGCAATATTAGCAAGATATAGGATTACTTGAGATAGTACCTTCTCTGACAATGCTAAAAACATTTGATGGTCATTTACTTTGGCCTCATGGATATTCCTTCACTTCTAATAGATTTAGGGGAAACACTGTAGTTGTAGAGGTAGAGGTGATTGACACTCCTCTTGATTACAACCTCCTTTTAGGTCGTATTTGGACTTATGCCATGATGGTAGTTGTGTCTTCAATCTTCTACATCATTTGCTTTCCTCATGAACGAAATATCTCCACTATAGACTCGTTGTCCTACTGTAGAGCATAATATGTCTCCACAACATTACCCAATGTTCTGTTGGTAGGTCATTCGACAAGAGCCTGCGAGAATGTTGGAGTGGGGATGTACTCGACCCTCATGGGAATTTTGAATATCCTCACACCCAACCAGGGAAAATTTTAAGGATCTATAATTTTCTCAAAGTGTAGAAGCCTTGGTGAATCTTACCAATTCTTAAATTTGCAATCATAAAATGTTTGGCGATTTTTTTCTTTATAAATATTCTAATTTCTAAGGACTTTATACAGTTTTTTGATAATTTTGGTGATTTTAAGAGGAAACAAATATCCCATGGAATTTGGGTGAATCACCTTTGAAAAAAAGGCAAATGGCAAATTTCTTTTGGGAGAAAAAAGACCAAAAAATCCCATGGTCTAAATTTCGCCCTTAAATTTTCCTTGCACCCAAACGCAAAGACAACATTGCCACGATACATATGATCTCATCAATTTCCACTTATAAAATGGTAAGTAACTGCCACTTCAGAACATCCTATTTTGAAGATCCATGGGTAGTGTTAGTTTCCTTTGTTACCTCACAAGAGACTAGAATCTAGATATAGTGGGGCCCCATTGAATATGTCTGTAGAAAAAATAACACATCAGGATATTCAATCATCCACAACAAATAATGATAGTAATTCTTCAGGTTCTCAATATCTCCTAGATATGGTTCTACCCTCAAATGAAGTGATCTTAGAGGCCATGTCTATAACTGAGAGACCATGGAAGGACATGCATCATCATGGATATTTTCTTCATGTTATGAGTGATTTGAATAAATGTGAGAAAAATATGATCAAACCTAGGAAAATGGAATGGCATGGGACTCTGCTCACGACACATGATGTGTATGCAAAATGGGACTTGGTGAATATATCCAAACTATGCTAATGATATTTCTAGGATTCCCAGTATCGCCGAGAAAATATTCATAGGTGCAAACTATCCCCCCATGGAAGTTGAGAATTAAAGTACACTTTTAAAATAATATTTTGAAATTTTTGCCTAGTCTTATGAGGAAATGCTAGGAATTGACCCCATAATTGTTGACCATGAGATCAAGATGAATCCTAATCCCAAACTTGTTTGAAAAAAGATATGACTTGTCAATCCACGAAAGGTGACACCTTCAAAGCAGAGGTGGAAAAAATGCTTCATGTAGGATTCATATACGCTATGCACTTAACTGAATGGATGTCTAATTTGGTACATTTCAACAAGCAACAAGGAAATGTCAGATTTTATACTGACTTCAAGGATTTGAACTCAAATTGTACGAAAGACAACTATCCTACCCGCTTTATTAATTATATTATTGATGAGTGTGCAAGGAATGAGATATTATCATTCATGGATGGTTTCTTAGGTTATAATTAGATTAAGATATATATTAAATATCAACACAAAACTACATTCATATGTCCTTAGGGCATATTCACATATAGGATAATGTCTCTCATCCTAAAGAATGTTGGAGAAAATGACATCCTAAAGAATGTTGGAGCATTTTTGTGTCATTGCTTGGTGATTACTTGGATTGATTGTATCCAAGCATGGGATTCTAATAGACCCATTTAAGATGGAGGAAATAGTTCAACTACCTCCTCCACACAATTACTATCAATTGTAAAGCCTCTAAGGGAAGGATATTTTCTTGCTACATTTCATCCTAATTACATCAAAGTGACCAAAGGATTCATGCATCTTTTGAAGAAAGGGGTCCCATTCATTTGGGATGACTATGCTAAATGATCCTTTGAGTCATCAAAATCGAAATTAATGTCCTCACCATCGCTGAGTCCTCCATACTATAGTAGATATTTTTTTAATACTTAGCTATGTATGGATTAGTCACTGGTATGGTTTTGGCTCTGGAAGATGAGTTGCATCAAGAGCATGCAGTATATTGTCTAATAAAGAAATTTGCATGTCTTGAGTTGAGGTATTCACATGTTGAAAATCTAGCGTTAGAAGTTGTCCTTGTTGTCCAAAGAATTCAACATTTTATTATTCTGAGACAAACCACAGTAATAGACAATATCAACCAGTCTCAACACATATTGACCCAAAGAATAATCGGGTCAAGTATAATAAGTGGATTGTTATTCTACAAGATTTTGACTTCGATTTTGTGTATAATAAATGGATTGTTATTCTATAAAAATTCTATAATAAGTATAATAAGTGGATTGTTATTCTATAAAAATTCCTTAGCAATGTATCAAGCTGATGTCAGAGCTACCCAGAGACAGTGAATAACACACTAAAAACTAATCATTATAACTTGAAGAACATGTTTTTCACTTAAACTTGAATGACCTATGGTGTGTAGACATACTGGTGTATCTCTAGACACAAAGGAACCCCTCTCATTTCTTTCATGAGGATCGATGACGTACACATCAACATGCAAAATGTTACATTACCATTGGTGACACTTTATATTATCGGGGGATTGACTAGATCCTAGTATGATGTTTAACTCACAAAGAAGTTGAAAAGGTTATGAATGATGGACTGTAGTGGAGCATTTAGTGGTCATTTTTTGGGGTCGAAAACAACCCAGAATATATTATGTGTTGGATACGATTTGGATTCTACTTTTAATTATTGTCTCAAAGAAATAAATAAGTTCCATCAATGCCATATGTTCACCAAGAAAATGTGTGCACACACCGCTCTGTTGTATCATGTTATCATTGTCGGTCACTTCACAAAATGGGGAGTAGATTTCACGATGTGTAATCCAACATCAATTAAGGGACACAAGAAAATTATTGTGGTCATATTCTACTTTAGTAAGTCGATCGAATCCATGCCAACATTCAATTGCAATAGTTAAATAATGACACACTTCATTTCAATCAAATTATCGTAGATTTGATGTACCTAAAGTGATTGTCATTGACAACGATGATCATTTTCAAAATAAAATGATGACATAGTTAGCAACCAATATTTAATTCTAATAGGAACACTCCTCTCCTTACTACTCGTAAGAAGATGGAAAAGTAGAGGCCATAAATAAATCCTCGAAGATAATTTTGCAACGGATTGTTAGTGGGAGAAAAAACAACTAGCATACTATGCTATACTGGACACTTTGGGCATACCAAAATTCAATCAAGACTGCTACATGATTTAATTTGTTGTAGCTTATACATGGATTCAAATTATTTTTTTCAATTGAATGTGAGAACTTGTCTTTAAAACTATCCATTGAGTCGTTACCCGACACTAGCAGTTTAGAAGAACATTTTTTATACCTAGAACAATTGGACAAAGACTGAAGAGATGCGGCTACTGCAAACAACACACTTAAAAAATGCATCAAGGCTTGGTATGACAAATAAATCTACTCTTGTGTCTTGTTCTAAATAGATATGGTGTTTCTTTATGACTAGGATAATGACAAGTTAGGATCAAGAAATTTTAATTCAATGTGGCTTGGTCCCTACATACTGAGGTGAGTCCTTAGTAAAGGAGCTTATGGGTTAGAGGATTTTGAAGGGATTGTGTTGAATGCGCATAGTAATAGCATCTATATCAAGAGCTATTATACCTAGGTAGTAATGACTAGGAAATGCATTAGACTCATTGTATTATAAGTAGTTAGATTGCTTTTCCTTTAAGTTTTTTAAATTTTCTTGTAGGTCACTGCTCATAATGTGTTGTTCTTGATTGTCAGATGTCATTGGTAACACCTATGTTTGTGGGCTTCATAGGTGGTTCCATCCATCACACTCATAATTTATATTCTACTACCTGGGTGATATATTTTCCCATAGGCCATTTAGCGATTTCAAGAGGAGTATGCCTAGGTTTGGGTACCAATAACATCGTCAAATACAATGTTATTATCAAACTACTATTTGAAGGCTATTTAAAATGGAATCCAAAGTTTAGTGATCCATTTAGACTCACAACTAGTAGTTTCATAGCTTAATAGCATATATTGTGTCTATAATCCTACTCCCTTAAGAAGATTGTTACAGGTGCGACTTATTGAATGCAATTTTGAATTTATTACATATGTTCATGTTCCAAGAAAAATGAATACTATATCCATTGAATTATCTCATGATGTATTGGATTAGAATTTGTCAAATTTATAATTAGACACATGTATAGAGAGACACCACATTGTATATAAATATGACTAAAATCTTCCATTCATAGATCATATAAAATTACAGATCAAGTACACAACATGTAGAATGCTATACAAAATTGGTCTTCTCATTCCTTAATAATGTATATATGGGACCAAAAACTACAAAAAATTGATATATCTGACATATATCACGACCTAGTAGTATTCCAGTAACATAGTACCATAGTCACAACCCAACATAAGAGGAAAATCCATGAACATGAAACAACAACCACCTTTCACTACAATTTCTTTAGGAGGTCCTTGATCCATGTCACCAGAATTCCAAGGGTTAAGCCCTCAAGATTATTTTCTATGGAATCGAGATTCCTTGTGGGACCCTCCTCGGAATGGAAAATTTAAGGGGTCCTAAATGTTGTCTAGGTGAATATTTTATATTGTATTGAGTTAAAAAAAAATAATAATTAGCCCTTTATTTATATAAAAAAAACCATATATAACATAGATTACTGGTTTTTACGAGAGAGAGGGATTGAAAATGGTTTTTGTCAATGGTTTTTAGAAGAGAAGGACTTGAAAATGGTTTTGGCCCATGGTTTTTGGAAGAGAGAAGCTTTAAAATGTTTTTTCTCATGGTTTTTAGAAGAGAGGGGCTTGCAGATGATTTTATTTTCCTATGCAATGTGTAACGAACATAAAATAAGACAATAATTAAATAGTTTATAGTTAGGTTAATTAAGTTATTATGAAAGGAGACGTCTTCTCATCATCAAGTGTCCAAGCCATATTTAAGGCCAAGACATCATTGTAATATTCATCATCTAATATATATTATTCTTATTTATCATCCAACATGAAAGTTGGATTCAACTATCAACTGACCAACTGGATACGGTTGCTCCAAGTGGTATCAGAGCTATACGGCCCTTGGCCATATTTACACTTTGTGTAAATTTAGTTTTAGGGTTTCCCTAAAATATAGGACATTGTCCAAAAAAGAAAAGAAAAAAGAAAACGTAAAAAAAAGGTAAAGAAAAGGTAAAGAAAAGAAAGAAAAAAGTTAAAAGAAAAAAAAAGTAAAAAAAACAAAAGAAAGGAAAAAGAAAGTAAAAAAAGAAAAGATAAAGTAAAACCAACACATGGTTTTGCTTTCCAACTTCAACCCAGGTTTTGCTTTGACTTGAATTATTATAATATATTTATAATAGTTCAATTATTTGTTTTATTATATAAAATAATAAAATAAAGATTTTATTATATAATAATTAATTATTATTCCTTAAACCTCACCATCTTTAGAATTTTTTTTTTCACACCTCACAAGACAAAATAGCTTCGAAGTAGACACCTCTGCATATAAGGTCCAAGACCATGTTGGAACTAAAAGAACAAATTGAAAAATGGAGAAGGACATCAAGTCCATTGTCTCTAACCAAAAAATCTTGAAGGAAGATATGAAAAATAACAATATAGTACTTAAAGACGAGTTTGTTCTTGTACTAGAAAGAAGGATGGATGAAAAATTTGACATCCCGAACGAAAAAAAAAGACTTGGATAAAAAAAGGTGTACCATGACTCAAAGCATAAACACCTTAACACAGAACTTGAGCACCATGACGTAGAACCATAATACATTAATCGAGGTGTTACAAAGACTCATACCTAGTCTGAACCAAGTCAATAGTCCAAACATGTTAGATTCCTCATTTCATGTTGCCACACAGGAAACACTTGCAAAGAATTAAGAAGATTTGCAAAAAGAAATAAAGATTAACAATGCAACGCTTACACAAGAGATAGAAACAAAAGTACTCCCAGATATGGAGGCACAATTAAACAACAAAATAGCTATCAGTAAGATAGTAGAGAATAAAAAGGATAAAAATCACCGCCAACAACAAAGCAGTTCAAATATTTCACTTTTGTCATCTAGTAGTTCTGAGCCACCATCAAACCATAAAGCAAAAGGAAATCAATATTGTCCTTACAAAGTGTACCCACCTAAGACAAAAATAGAGTTGTCAAAATACGATGGAAGTGAAGACCAATGCGTTGCTTGGCTAAACAAGGCGGAAGAATACTTCGACATTTACAATATTCAATCTGACGAGGAGAAGTTGAAATATGCGTCAATTCATATGGAAGGGTACGCCTATAATTGGTACTTATGGTGGAAGAGAGACAAATTTTCCTACACCTGGAACTTGTTCAAAAATGATTTTTTTAATAGGTTTCAAGGAATCAAAGAAGATGAATTTTTAAGTAAACTTACCAGATTACAACAGGTTGGAAGCATTGAGGAATTCACACATCAATGGGAATCCTTATTGACACGAGTATTTGGGTTGTCTGACAAGAAAAGACTTGAAACCTATTTCAGAGGTCTTAAACCGTACCTCCAAAAAGAGTTAAAGTTACATGACATACCTAATGTAGAAGTAGAAAGATATAAAGCCAAATCCGTAGAACGCAAATTAGAAGGAATAAGAACAAGAGGTGATAACCATTATCAACAAGAAAAAGAGACACAACGTAGGTACTGTGAAGATACTTGGTCACCCGTCCATCAATGTCACAAACCTCAATCATATGCCTATGAAAGGGAAAATAGGTCAAAGTCATCTAACAGTTACTCTGATAATAGAAAAAAGAAGAAAAACATATGTCGTTGATGCGGTGATGACTGGACCCCTAGCCATAAATGTAGGAACAATCAGACAATACATTGTAGAATCCTCAATGGAAAGGAAGTGCAAGTGTCTGCACTAGAAACCTTGTCTGATTCTAATACTGACACCGATTCAGAATGAAAGATGACATTAGGAAATACTCAAGCTTTGAGGACAAAGCTCCCTTAAAGGGAGTGGCAATGTAAGGAACATAAAATAAGATAATAATTAAATAATTTATAGTTATGTTAATTAAGTTATTATGAAAGGAGGCGTCTCCTCATCATTAAGTGTCCAAGCCATATTTAAGGCCAAGACATCATTGTAATATTCATCATCTAATATATATTATTCTTATTTATCATCCAACATGAAAGTCGGATTCGACTATTAACCGACCAATCAGATACGGTTGCTCCAAGTACAGATCAAGTACAAAACATGTAGAATTCTATACAAAATCGATCTTATCATTCCTCAATAATGTATATATGGGACCAAAAACTACAAAAAATTGATATATCTGACATATATCACGACCTAGTAGTATTCTAGTAACATAGTACCATAGTCACAACCCAACGGAAGAGGAAAATACATGAACATGAAACAACAACCACCTGCCACTACAATTTCTTTAGGAGGTCCTTGATCCATGTCACCAGAATTCCAAGGGTTAAGCCCTCAAGATTATTTTCTATGGAATCGAGATTCCTTGTGGGACCCTCCTTGGAATGAAAAATTTAAGGGGTCCTAAATGTTGTATAGGTGAATATTTTATATTTTAGTGAGTTCAAAAAAGAAAAATAATTATCCCTTTATTTATATAAAAAAATATCTATAAAATAGATTACTAGTTTTTACGAGAGAGAGGGATTGAAAATGGTTTTTGTCAATGGTTTTTAGAAGAGAAGGACTTGAAAATGGTTTTGGCTCATGGTTTTTGGAAGAGAGAAGCTTTAAAATCTTTTTTCCCATGGTTTTAAGAAGGGAGGGGATTGCAAATGATTTTGTTTTTCCATGCAATGATAATCAATTTATAATTTTAAACTTTGGAAATCTAAAACAAATACATGTGTTTGAATTGAATTCTGAACCAATAAAATATCATACAAATGATTTTTTCGATCAAAAAATTCAAAAGTATAACCCACATTAATTAAAAAACATATAATTTCTTTGTAATTAAAAAATAAAATATGAATAAATAAATTTTAATATTTATAATTGTAATACATTAAATTTTCCATTTTTATTGAGTGCAAGACTTTAGAAGGTTTTATAGCTTAGGAAGATTCACATTTTACAAGATTCTATAATTCCATGAAAGTTTTGCGATATATATATATATATTCTTTACTTTTCCATGCATCATGATGATTTTTCCATTTATACATATAACTTTAGGGGGGGAGGGTTCTTAAAATCCCCCCTTTGGTGTGTTGTCATTGAAGTTGTGGGTACCCTAATGGTAGTAATGGTCCAACATCTTCATCATCAAAACATTTGTTAGTTATTCAACAAACAATTTGTTTTTACCTCTTGCTTTTAAAACATAACAAAAATCCCCCAAAAATAAATATTCCAAAAAGAAAAAAACATTTCTTACTGATGTGCTCCCACTATGTGTTGGGAGGGAGTGCCAACTTAGGATATCCATGCTAGTCTTGTCTTCTGTAAGGATATTCTTTTATTGTGGGAATTTAACTCTTCCACCACTTGAACAAATCATCATCAAAGGCGATAACAATAGATCCACCTCTTAATCTATACATCATGTTCGTCCAATGGACGATCTTGGGCATCTAAGGCTTAAGGGGATGGATATTGATGTGGGGACGCATTGTAAGGAGTCACTCCAAGAAGAATGAGACTAGTATGCTCCCATATGCAAAATTATTTTTCTTCCCAACCTTGCAATTAGTTAGTTCAATTTTCATGTTTACAAGAAGACCCATGCACCAATCAAATACTATAGGCCTCAAACACTCCACACCATGGAACATTTGTGTGTGGGACACTTGATAGAGAGAAAATGAAACAGTCACTCGAGAGATGGTGCAAAGAATCACATTTAGTGACAATCCTTCAATACTATTGAGAGGAACTTTGGAGCCCAACTTTTGGGTCCACATGGTGTAGTAGGTGTTTATGTACTTCTGTATGGTTAATATGCTTTCACATCACCTTGTCCCTATGAGATTAATAGGAACTCTTTGCCAAGATAAACCCATTAGGAAGTAGATATTATTGATAGTAAGGTCAAGTTCTTCACCATCAATCATAAAGGAATTTAAATCAAGTTCCTATTAGTTTCTTTTAGGCTTGCATATATGGAAGATGGTAAGACTTGATAAGTCCACAAGATTGGAGAGCGGTTGTTGTATAATCATCCTGAAATCCTCCCTATCCAAGGCCTTATGTTCCCTTTGTTGACTAATTGTCATTGATTCCAACAAGTGTGTGTCGGTGTGTCTTGGTGCCCCTTGAGGAGCCCTTCAGGGTTATAATTCCATCAATGTCAAAGGAGACCTTTTTACCTTGTCCAAGCCCAAGTCTGAAGCCCTTGGAGCCCTTGGGACAATGACAAAATCCCTGTACACCCTTTAGAGCGTTTAAGTTCCCCTAGTTTTTTATTTGGATTCCCTAGTACCCTAGAAAGAGTCCTTGGTGGGGTGAATAAGTGTAGAACTTCAAAGAGTCCAAATGACCCATTATGTTTTCATTTGTGTTTTTAATGAGGTCATGGTACCCTAGGAGAAGTCTAGGCACCCCCACACCTTGGTTGTGTTGGGGTCCTTAAGGGCCTTGATATCATGAGTATATGGTGGAGACCTCCTCCTTGTTGATGTTAAGTATGTGGATGTGAATACCATTGAATCCCTCATGCCTTTAATGATGTCCATTGAATCCTTTGACCTTGGAACTTATGCATAAGGTAACATGGTCTTTGGCACCTTTATTTATGGAATCTTTGAAGTCCTAAACAAATTGAAGAATTTAAGGGTATTATACCAAGAATTTTCAAATAAACCCATCATAGGGAGATATTCCTCATCAATCCATTTTCGTTGATATGTGGAGCATCTTATAACTCCTTACAGTTGAAGAGATATATGTTTTTGAAGTTGGTGTACCCCACCTTTTAGGATCAGCCGACCAAACAAAAGGGAATCTAATTATTTATAATTTTGAATTGCATGTCGGCCCAATTTGAGGTACTAACTTTCCTCTGCAACCTATATAAATAAATATCAAACATTTCATTTGTTCATCAATCAAGTCTCTCTTTGGTAATTCACAACTCTTGGAGAAAAGTGCGAAACTGTGTGGAGGAGAAATTTTTGAGCATCTTCACTAAAATTGGCATAACTTTCTCATACAAAATTAGAATTACAAAATTATTTGCTCATTGGAAAGGATGTTACAAGAGATATGTGGTGATGTGATCTATAGTTTATTTTGTCACTTTATTTTTATTTTTTCTTCATCTTGTGATCTTCGAAAATGTATGGTTCATGCTTTTGGGTTTCTTTTGTGATGACACATGTCTCCCATGGATAGAGTTCATCTTTGATCTTAGTATGTGAGGCTCTATATTTGTATATATATTTGAATTCATTATGGAGGCTTTGATGATGATGTTGGATACCTTTATGCTCTGATATGATACAATTGATGATGATAATGCATGTGATAATGATTTACACTCTATGATGTTGATGCACTCCTATACAATATAATGTACATGGATACCATAGTGTGATTATGATCTCCCATGCACTATGATGTATACTTCATGTTGATGATGCATACACGGTGCACACTGTCATGATGATGATGTATATTTGATGATGAGGATGCATACCCTATGATGATGATGCATACCTATGATGATGATGCATGACGATGCATGCCTTATGTTCAGTGAAAGCAGAGCATAATTACTTGTTCAGTAATTGTGTATGATGAGGTGTACAATGATGTACATGAGTAGCGTATGGAAGTGAAATGACTTGTTGGTATACATGGATGATTTGGCACTGATCAGAGTGCAGAGGTTATCAACAACAGATTCAGAGTTTGGTTTGACAGGTTCACAGGTTTGACAATCTCTTTCTTATTTGGGTGGCAGGACGAGGCAAGGAAAGGAGGTTGTAGGCTCTTTCTGGTAGAACACATAGAACTATGGAGTTTGAGCTTCCTTCAGGTTGTAGCCTATAAATCGGTAGGTTGTAGCCTCCTTCCAGTTGTAGATGGAAAATTGAAGTCATTGTAATAAGGGGGTTATTGCCTCATTCCATTTATTTTTGGAAACTATTATTAAAAAGGCTTATGTGGTTTTAACCCGAGGACTTGGGTTTCCACGCAAAAAATTATTGTGTACTATGAAACTTCTTATTTTCATACACATTAATGATATGCTGTGATTGGTGATCAACAACTTGATTTTGATTAAAAAAATATTATTGTGCAAATACTGATTCACCCCCCTCTTAGCATTTCAACACTCTTTCCCTCCAAATAATAACCATTCCTATAAGAAAAAAACAAGATTTTGTGAGCTTTAGGCATTTTTAGCAAAAAATGGAGGCCCCACACTCTCAGTAGTGAGGAGATGTGCATGGAATACTGCTCCCACATGCCCTAGCAGTGTTTCCAAGATTGTGGGCACAAAGAAAAATTGGTTAGGGGTCCCTAAGTCCCAAAATTTAGAGAAAATCAATGAAAACCCATAGAAATGAATGAGTTTGAGATGAAAAACTACCTGGTGGTGGTGCATTTAAGATTCATTGAGTGAGCAATCAACCATCAAGCTAGGAAAACTTGAAGCTCCAATGGTGAAATAGGTAATTTGCAAATAAATTGGTAATTCCACTTGGAAAAGTTAATTTATTTGTTATTTGTATCCACTTCTCCATAGTTTGAGTTTCCAACTTATGTTTTTCATTAATTCTTTATCACTAATGTAATGTGAAGGTCTACAGGAACTTGATGAATTCTTAAGACTTTGAAAATATTCATTGTCAAACATTGGTCCATATAGGGTAGGTTTCTTCCACCTTGCATTGTGCATTATCCTTATATGTTTCACTTTGCCTCAGGATTCACCCCACCAAATTGAAATGTTAACCCTCCATTTTTATAAATCGTAATTTGTGTGGTAAATCCTACCAAACATGGGTACCCTAGTTAGATCCTTGGTTATTCATTTTGTTTCCATGCCAAATTTGTTTATTAGGTTTGAGAGTCTCTTTTAGCCCCACCATGACTATGTGTTGAAGTTGCACAACTTCCTCTTAAGTTTTTTTGTCATTTTGTATAGGGGATCCCAATAGTCATGGCCATGTCCCTGGATATGTGTTGAAGTTGCATGACTTCCTCTTAATTGTTTTGGCCATTCCCTATAGGGTCTCCCAATTTGTTTTTTTGTTTGTTTCAATTGTGTTTCCACATCGCATACTATTGAGCCTCATTTTGTTATCATTTTTGGCATTTAAATAACACATTTAAATGCATATTTTATTATCTTTCATGTATTTTATGTCATGCAGATCATTATTCAAAACAAGGTAAGAACAAATTTAATGTTTATCCAACTATGGTTAATAATATCATTTTTATGATTTTATTAACTCAAATCTATATTATTTAAAGCATATTCGATATATTAATTACTATGTGTATTTGTTTGTAGGTTATGTCGTATGTTTGGGCGAATGTATAAACAAAACGCATTCAGCTTACCATTCAGCTCGATCTGTGCAATCGGTGTCCAGCTCATCACGCAGCTCACTGTCTAGCTTGCTAACCAGGTTGCGCGCTATTAACATCCAATATCAGGCATTAAACATTGAAAAAATTTTCAAACCGTTTTGTTGACCACGTGCCCAGGTGATAGCATAATCAACTGATCCGAAAACAAGATCTTTGCTACTCTATGACGTTAACATGAATTGCATAAAGAGCATGAATGAAGCTCACAAATCCATAAGAAGAGAACCAAACAACATAGACAATACGCACATAAAGACAACAAGTTGATAACCGAGTTTGTTCAGGATGGACTACGTCTCCGGGCCTGCTTCTCAATAGGAGGGCCGATCTATAATCTCAGCATAAGGCAAAATACATGGCAATGATACAATGATACCTTGGTGACAATGGTCAGGAAGAGAACCGTTGCCCAAAACACAACAAGACTGCTTCCAGCAACTCCGAAGCCTGAAGACGGTGTAAAACGAGTATAAACACTCGTACCTTCCTCCTGCAGAGCTACGTAATATCCCTTCTCTCCTTTAGCTACAAAGTCTCCACTCCAAAGCATGAGTGGAAAATGGAGAATAAGAGGGTTTATATAGCTTGAGAAGACCCCCCTTCACATGTTTCTCATGAATTCTTAGTTACAACAAATTTGCCTAATTGGGTATATGGTTGAAAACCTCGAAGTTTGTTTTGGTTTCTTGTTAATGTGTTTAAATCATATAGTTAGTAAGTTGTGGAACTATACCAACCATAGATATAAACATAGCACTTTTTTAGTTTAAACCCAAACAATAAAGTTTGTTCAAATAACCCACTTTAAAAGCCATAACCAAAGTTTTTAAAAGAGCATGTGCTAAATGCGTTGGGCTTCAAGTGCTGGTCGGAGCTCCTGGTCACGCAGGAGGAAAAGCCACGATCGGGGCTAAGCCCCGGCCCCTTTGGGGCCCGAAATGCCCAAGCCTACTTTAAATAAATTTAATTCCATGCCTTATACAAGGAACACCTTGTGGGCTAACGGTAAGGCGGAGTGCTTATGCAGGAGAGGTCACACGGTCGAACCCCGTGGAGGCCATAATTTTTTGCATTAGACATATTGGTCAATCCCGTGCTGCCACATGGCGGCTTGGGATTGGTCCACCTCATGCCCAGTCAGCGTCCAGTCAACTACCAAGTCACTGCCGTACTGCCACGTGTTCAACCTCCATTGGTCCGTACATACATGCCATGTCACCTCGTCCGTACTGTACAGATGCCACGTGCCATCCTCTGAGTGGTGCCACGTGTCGTCCTTTTGGTTGGTACGTACACCTACCATGTCATCTTGTCCGTACTGTATGGATGCCACATGTCACCCTATCAGTGGTGCCATGTCATCATGTTTGTACAGTATGGATGCCATGTGTCACCCTGTCAGTGGTGCCACGTGGCACCTCTTTTTACCAATTTTGCCTGTTGACCTCATAGAACAGAACGCGATAAATTTCTCATACGAAGTCCGTTTGAGGTGAAACGAACACCGTTGGAATCGTCTCGACGAGACCTTCAATATGGTGCTAGTTTTGTTGAGATTGGAGGACTTCAAAATTTTTTCCTTCTTGGATCCTCCTGGATCATTCTTCCCCACTAAGAAGCTTTTGGCCTCCAAAAGCCTTTACTAATCAACAGATAGGTGAGGGAATTTCTCCCTCACTTTCTCCTTCTCGATCCACTTAGCTTTGATTGGATGAGTGCCTTTGATGCCCACTCAAATATACTCAACATCACCTCTGCGAGAAGTCCTTGTCCTTCTGTCCAAGATGACGTCTTCCTTTAGCTCATCCATGTACTCAGGAGCAAATTCATCAACTGATGGCAATGAGACATTCTCCCTTTCATCCATGATCATGGGAGGCTCATAGAGTTTCAATTTCTCCACATTCACCACTGAGTAGATCTGCATGTATGGCGGTAGCTCTAAGCGAAAAGCATTCGTCCCAATCTTCTCCAAGATGGTGAAGGGACCATATTTGATGGGATTGATCTTCTTGCCTTCTCCGTTCATCCTCTCCTTGCTGATGTGAAGCCATACTTGATCTCCCACCTGAAATTGATGATCAACTCTATGCTTGTCACGACGAGCCTTGTACTGGGCTTGACTCTTCTCCAACTGCTCTTGCACTGCTTGATGTACTTGTTGAACTCTCTGAATGAACCTGCGGGATTTGTCTTCATCCTTGGAAGTGCTTGAACTAACCTCTCTCCCATAATTCAAGTCCAATGGAGTCTTTGGAAAGTACCCAAAGCATGTCTCAAATGGCGAGCTCTGAGTGGAAGAATGCATAGCCCTGTTGTAGGCATGCTGCACATACTGGATTTGTTCATCCCATAACTTAGGATGCTTATTGCAATAGCCTCGAAGCAAATGGACAACGGTCCTGTTGACTACCTCTGTCTATCCGTCGGTCTGTGGATGGAAAGCAGTGCTCCTCTTCAGCTTGGTGTCCATCATACACCATAATTTTGTCCAAAACTCTCCAAGGAATCGGGAGTCCCGATCCGAGATAATGGACGTAGGGAGTCCAAGTGAACCCATACATGCTGAAAGAAAAGAGAAGAAGGCTGCTCTGCAGTGACTTGCTTTTTACATGGCATAAGAATACACATCTTTCTAAACCTATCCACGACCACATACAAGTAGTCATGACCCCTCCTAGACATAGGAAAACCCCCCACAAAATCCATGGAAATGATTTCCCAAGGATGGGAAGGAACATGAAGTGGTGAGTACAGCCCCAATTTTCTATTAGTGGGCTTACAAGTAGAGCACATCACACACCCTTTTACATATTTTGTTACAATGTATTTCATGCGAGGCCAATACACAAGTCTCTGCAAATGAGCCAAAGTCTTACCTAACCCAAAATGCCCTGATACAAGAGAAGTATGAGCTTCTCGTATTACATGGACTCTTTCACTAATAGGAACACATAAATTGCCCAAATGATAGAGCAACTTTCCCTGCAAATTGTTAGGTATAACTCCCGATTCTATTCTATTCCATTGACATATCATACATTTATACATTTCATGTGGCGGTTGAGAACCAACCTTTTCACCTTCCTATGAAACTATTCATATTCCTATTTATTTATTTATTTACAATATAATCCCGACGGATTATATTCTAACAATCCCCCTCTTAATCCAAAGGGGTGTTCGTAAGTCCTAGCATGGTTCCG
>LPNX010001541.1:7302-75893 GCA_001517045.1 Pseudotsuga menziesii | reverse complement strand
CGAGTAGAAGCTTCTTCAAAGGAAGTTGGTTCAAAGTTAGCAGATAAATTAAATTCACAATCAAATGATACATCCATGTCTTCACCTGAATTATCTGCTCCTCCTCCATCTTCATGTCTTTTCAAACTTCTCGTTCCTGTCTTTCCAACTTCATCCGGATGGACACTTTCAAGTGTGTTTGTGGCCCATGTAGGAATCTTCCGTGATGGTCCTGGTTGATCAGCTGGTGGTGCTTCATCATTGATTGAGAGTCTTTAAATTCTCTCAATCACATCATCAAGTTGAACCTCTTGATCAGGTGAAGTAGTAGGAAATTCTTCATGCGGGGGAGTTGGTGCTTCATATGGAAATTCCAAAGGTTTATCCAGAATAGGAATCCCCCCTTCAAGGTTTGGAATTTCATATTCATTTTCAGAATATGTCTTTGGATGAGGATAAATTTCCAAATGATCAAGCTGTCTCTCAATGGACTGGTCATTTTTATTAGTTTCAAGAAAAATGACATCTCTGGAAATAACAAATTTCTTGTTTACCTCATCATATAGACGGTATGCCTTGGAGTATTCTTCGTACCCCAGGAAAATGCATTTTCTACTTCGAGCACCAAGCTTGTTTCTTTGCTCCTTTGGAATCAAGGCATAACAGGTGGAACCAAAAACTATGAGATGCCTGATTGAAGGGAGATGGCCAAACCACATTTCATGTGGGGTCTTGTTATCAAGCACATTTGAGGGACTTCTGTTTCTCAAATATGCTGCACATTTTACTGCATCACCCCAAAACATTAGTTTTACATTCTTGAAAAACATCATAGAGCGAACCATATTCATTATGGTTCTATTCATTCTTTCTGCTACACCGTTTTGTTGAGGATTGTAGGGAACTGTAGTCTGATGTGCAATTCCATGTTGGCGAAGATAATCTTCAAAAGCATTTGAAGTGTATTCTTTCCCATTATCAATACGAAGTGTACCGATTTTTGATTGTGCTTGTTCTTGTTTTTCTATCAATGCATGAAAGTCTTTGAATGTTTGAAATGCTTCTGATTTTTTATTTAAACAGTAAATCCAACACATTCTTGAGTAGTCATCAACAAATGTCATAAAATACTTATTCCCATTTGCTGAAGGAGTTGGCATTGGGCCACATAAATCAGAATGCACTAGTTCTAATTTCCTACTTGCTCTGAAATTAGACTCACAGAATGGCAGCTTACTATGTTTCCCTAATATACATGCATCACATTTGTTCTTCTCTTTGGGAATGCTGGGCAAAGCATATACACCATTCTTTCTCAACAAACGAAGACTGTTATAATTTAGATGACCAAATCTTGCATGCCATAATGAGCTAGATGACATATTACCTTCTCCATGCTGAGAGAGGTAGGCATAGTTCTGAAATCTTGCGGATGAACCCTTGAGCTTCAGCAGCTTCCCATCTTCGTATCCAGTCATGATGACTTGGTTGTCAGAGGACTTTCTTATTTCAATGATTCCATAAAAAATGTGGATGGAATGGCCTTGTTGTCGAATCTCCACCATGGACAGCAAGCTTCTTTGCAACTCTGGAAGATAAAGAACGTTCTTCAACAAGAAATAAGGGAATCCAGGCATCTTCAGTCGAATGGTGCCCATTCCCTTTGGTTTAATACTTGACTTATCTGCAAAGTAAACTATGCCATCTATTGTTTCATTAAGTTCTTCAAAATAATCTTTTCTAAATTTCATGTGTGATGTTGCACCAGTATCAAGCAGCCAACAATCTTTGTAAGATGAAAGAGAAGTCATTTCATTAATTACAAGATTACAGTGTGTAACAATACAATGAGAAGAATAAGAAGATTTACTAGCATATTGATGTTTATTATCATCTTTCTTTTGGTTGTGCTTGTCTTTGATGGAGTCCCACGAAGCCCAACATTGATCTGATGTGTGCCCAGTCTTTCCACAACGCTTGCACTGCAAATCTGATCTTTTGGTGAAGTTGTTTCTGCCCCCTCTGCCTCTCTTGCTGCTTTCTCCTCTGGGATGATCTTTGGATTGGTCTTTGGTGTGGTTCTTTGCTTTTTGAGCAAAGAAAAGTGATTCTCCAGTAGGCTCGGTTGTCTTCTTACCAAAGGATTTCTCTCTGTCAGCTATCTTTTCTACCAGGGTGTCAAATGTTAGTGATTTGAACTTGTCACTAGCTTGCAATGACTCAAGATAGTTGGAGTGAGTAGGATACAAATATTTTACAAATGCTGCAAGAGGAAGATCTGGTTTCATACATTTCATGTGGCGGTTGAGAACCAACCTTTTCACCTTCCTATGCAACTATTCATATTCCTATTTATTTATTTATTTACAATATAATCCTGACGGATTATATTCTAACACAAATAGTAGTCTTCCACATGTGTGCCATTGGTTAGCTTCTCATAAATCTCCTTGAAATCATCATCAGTAGCATACTGCTCAATATAACTTTCATGCGACAAAGAAGCATTTTTCAAAACAATAGATGCAACAATAGGAGGTCTAGAGAGCATATCTGCCACTTTGTTACTAGTACCCTTCTTGTACTTGATCACTAGATGGAATTGTTGAAGGAATCCCATCCACCTGAAATGACGAGCTTGCTGGAGCTTAGTTTGGGACTGGAGATACTGCAAGGGCTTATGATCGGTATGGATGATCGTCTCCTTACCCATCAAGTAGTGTTTCCACTTCTTGACACTCTGAACCAAAGCATACAACTCTGTGTCATAGGTGGGGTACTTGATTATTGCTTGAGTAAAAGTCTCTGAATGGTAGCAAATAGGCTTGCGGTGCTGCATCAATATTGCCCCCATGGCATATCCATTGGAATATGTCTCTATCTCAAATGGTTGTTGCAAATCAGGCAAGGCTAGGACTGGGGCGGTGCTGATCTTTCCCTTCAATGCATCAAAGGCTTTCTGCTGCTTACCTCCCCACTGGAAGGCTTTATTTACACTTGTTAAGGCATGCAAAGGAGATGCTATGTATGAGAAGTTCTGAATGAACCTTCTCCAATATTGAACAACTCCTAAAAAGCTTCTCACTTCAGTAGCGTTAGTAGGCTTAGGCCAATTGACAATTACATCAAATTTTGAAGGATCAATTTTTAAAGTTCCACCTCCTACAATATGACCCAAGTAAACTAATGAAGTTTTTCCAAATTCACACTTTGACAATTTTACATACAATTTCTCCTTTTTCAAAGTGTCCAACACTATCTTTACATGCCCTACATGTGCTTCCCAAGTTTTACTAAATTCCAATATATCATCTAGATAAACAATGACAAAATCATCTAAGAATGGCTGGAAAACATCATTCATTACCCGCATGAAGGTTGCAGGTGCATTGCAAAGCCCAAAGGGCATCACCAACCACTCAAATAGACCTTGCTTGGTCTTGAAGGCCATCTTCGACACATCACTTTCTGCAATTCTGATCTGGTGGTAGCCACTGCGCAAATCCAACTTGGTAAAGAACACAACATCTTTCAACTGGTCGAGCAAGTCATCTATGCGAGGAAGCGGGTATCGATTCTTGATCGTGATCTTGTTGAGAGCCCGATAGTCAACGCACATCCTCCATGTGCCATCTTTCTTCATCACCAACACAATCGGTGAACCACATGGAGAGGAGCTGGGTCTGATCACTCCTTGGTCCAACAAGTCTTGAACTTACTTCTTAATCTTTGCCATTTCAACTGCGGAAAACCTGTACATGCCCACATTAGGAAGAGGGGCATCCTGCTGGAGATGGATCTCATGTTGAATCTCCCTTTTGGGAGGCAAACTTGTAGGTTCCTGAAATATTTCATCATAGTTAGCCACAATATCAATCATAGCCTTTTTATGAGAAGGATCACAACCTTTGAAAGCATCAGATGCCTCAGCATCTTTTGCTCTCACAACCATGAGCATGTATCTCTTATTACTGTTGATGAGCCGCTTCATCTGTCCTACACTAACAAGAGTGGTGTTAGTATTCATACTATGAGCTCTCACGATGTACTCCACCCCATTTTTGGTGAGATGGTACTTGTTCTCATGACAGAAGAATACTGCTTTTCGATCATACAAGTATGGGCTTCCCAATACGACACCACATATGTCAAGAGGAACAACATCTAAGTCCACCTCATCGATCAACTTTGAAGCAATAGAAAACCTTAACTTGCATTGCTTAGTCACCTGTAGCTTAGCATTCTCACATACCCATCCAAGAGGATAAGGCTTGGGGTGAGGTTTAGTCTGTATGCCCAACTTCTTAACAACTGATTTTGAGATCAAAATTACTTGAGAACCCGGATCAAATAATGTTTCAATCTTTGTATGCTTAGACACAACTTTGATGTGAAACAAATCACTTCTTCTTTTATCATTTTCTTTAGAAACATGAGTAGAACTTGAACCAGTATGAGGAGTTTTGTTACCTTGCATTCCCACGGCTGTAATCCTGGTTTCGTCACCTGAGTCGGAACCCAAATCTCGTTGCGCTGTTGCAACGGTCTTTTTCTTCTTTTTGCCTCCATAATGCTTTGGCCTCTGTTTAGGATGCAACTTCCAACAACTTTCTTCATCATGCCCATCAGTGTCGCAATGGTTTCAATGGAGTTTTCCTCCTTCCTTCTTGGCAGCAGCTGTCTTCTTGCTCTTGTCTTTCTTTTTGGACTTGTGGTTGTTGTTGGGCTTGAAAGGCTTCTTCAGATGGTCTTCTTGCAAATGCTTTCCCCTGCTCTCAAGATGAGTAGCCTAAACACTTGCTTCATCCACACTAGTAGGATTCAACAACAACAAAGTATGTCGTAGATAATGATGAAGAGCACCAATGTACTTCAAAAGAGTGTCAGGAGAATCTAAAGAAATATTCAACTCTAGAGCTTTCTTTCTAAATTCTTCAATAAAATTCTGAACACTCTGACCCTTGCCTTGTCTAAAATTTTTCCAATCCATCATAGCCTTTTGAACATAACCCAACGGATAAAATTGCTTATGTAAAGCAAAAATGAAAGCAGACCACGATGAGAGAAGATTACCCATTTGTTTGCTACCTTGCTGAAGCTTGCTTTCCCATCATACAAATGTGGTGTCTGTCAGCCGAAGTGAAGCCAACCGAATCTTCACATCTTCTTCTATCTGCTGGTCTTGGAAATAGACCTCAATTTTCCTTATCCAATGGTTCAACTTCTCTGCATTCGCTTCCCCATTGAACATGGGAAAATTAAACTTCACATCAAGCTTCAATAAGGGCTTCTTTTGAGGCTCTTTGTGAGGAACCTTGGAATGTTGAGAATGAGCTGAGGAGGAAGCACTTGAACTTGTGCTTGAAGCTGAAGGTGAAGAGAGAGGCTTAGGAGGCTCTTCGCCACCTCCTCCTTGGTTAACTGAAGCGTTGCCTTCGTCCTTCACTTCTTTGTCTTCCTTCTTTACCTCACTGCCTTTTCTTTCTTTTGCCATGCGTTCTTCATAGTCTGCAAACAACTTGTCTACCTTGTCGGACATCATGTAGAAGACCTTGTGAAAGTTTTCCTCCATCTTGGTGCGGGCATCATTAGCATCCATCTTCCTCCTTCGGTGTGCACATCCAATCTCGGAATTGTAAGGCTCTAATGTACCCTCACCAGCTTGCAGTTTAGCCCTCGTGAGCATCCACACTCACAATCCAATGTCAAATAGTCCTGCTGTGATACCACATGATCCGAAAACAAGATCTTTGCTACTCTATGACGTTAACATGAATTGCATAAAGAGCATGAATGAAGCTCACAAATCCATAAGAAGAGAACCAAACAACATAGACAATACACACATAAAGACGATAAGTTGATAATGGAGTTCGTCCAGGATGGACTACGTCTCTGGGCCTGCTTCTCAATAGGAGGGCCGATCTATAATCTCAACATAAGGAAAAATACATGGCAATGATACAATGATACCTTGGCAACAATGGTCAGGAAGAGAACCGCTGCCCAAAACACAACAAGACTGCTTCCAACAATTCCGAAGCCTGAAGATGGTGTAAAACGAGTATAAACACTCGTACCTTCCTTCTGTAGAGCTACGCAATCTCCCTTCTCTCCTTTAGCTACAAAGTCTCCACTCCAAAGCATGAGTGGCAAATGGAGAATAAGAGGGTTTATATAGCTTGAGAAGACCCCCCTTCACATGTTTCTCATGAATTCTTAGTTACAACAAATTTGCCTAATTGGGCATATGGTTGAAAACCTCCAAGTTTGTTTTGGTTTCTTATTAATGTGTTTAAATCATATAGTTAGTAAGTTGTGGAACTATACCAACCATAGATATAAACATAGCACTTTTTTAGTTTAAACCCAAACAATAAAGTTTGTTTATAACCCACTTTAAAATCCATAACCAAAGTTTTTAAAAGAGCACGTGCTAAATGCGCTGGGCTTCAAGTGCTGGTCGGAGCTCCTGGTCACGCGGGAGGAAAAGCCACGGTCGGGGCTAAGCCTCGGCCCCTTTGGGGCCCGAAATGCCCAAGCCTACTTTAAATAAATTTAATTCCATGCCTTATACAAGGAACACCTTGTGGGCTAATGGTAAGGCGGAGCGCTTACGCAGGAGAAGTCACAAGGTCGAACCCCGTGGAGGCCATAGTTTTTTGTATTAGACATATTGGCCAATCCCGTGCTGCCACGTGGCGGCCTGGGATTGGTCCACCTCATGCCCAATTGACATCCAGTCAATTGCCAAGTCACTACCATACTTCCACGTGTTCAACCTCCATTGGTCCGTATGTACATGCCATGTCACCTCGTCCGTACTGTACGGATGCCACGTGTCATCCTCTGAGTGGTGCCACGTGTTGTCCTTTGGTTGGTCCGTACACCTGCCATGTCATCTTGTCCATACCGTATGGATTCCACATGTCACCCTGTTGATGGTGCCATGTCATCATGTTTGTATAGTACGGATTCCATGTGTCACCCTGTCAGTGGTGCCACGTGGCACCTCTTTTGCCAATTTTTCCTGTTGACCTCATAGAACAGAACGCGATAACTTTCTCATACGGAGTCTGTTTGAGGTGAAACGAATGCCATTGGAATCATCTCGATGAGCCCTTCGATCTAGTACTAGTTTTGCTGATATTGGAGGACTTCAAAAATTTTGCCTTCTTGGATCCTCCTGGATCATCAACAATCTAGAAGGATCGCCGGTGCATTGATTTCACCATCCTATTTTCATTACTCATGCATTCAAAGGAGGGAAAATTCTAGAGGATTTTCCCTGTTACAATGCCATTGCTTATTACCATGTCACCATCCCACACGTTCAATTAAAGAAGCGCCCTCATTCTAGAAACCAATCTTGTGTGCTCTTCCCTGTTCACCACGATGCCATGTTCATGCTGAAGATGCCACGATCACGCTGAAGGAGGCAGATGCTCATGCGTTGGCCTGTGAAAAATTATTTCCTTTTATGATTGACTAAATTTAGAAGAGCAGTCGACTACTAAAGGGTTGACTTGCTCAATCTCTTGAAAACAATGTGTATATAAACACCTCCATGCAGAGAGATAGGGGATTGATCAATCCATTAGGTAGATAGTTAGTCTGTGTTGAGAGAAGAAGATTGTAACTATATTCCTTATTTTTAATAGAATCTCTACACCTTGCTGTTTATGACTGTGTGTGAAAGCATTTGCCAGGCATTAACCGTGATTGCTGAGAGGGCCCCTCGACAATTCATGGTCTCTATTTCCGTATGAGTTTTTGTTATCTCTTCCTCACAGATAAGTAGTTTTATTTTTAAATTTGTTTATATTTGTTTCTTTGTTCTCTGTAACATGTATTTGCCGGAGTTAATATAATTCACACTATGTTGTTAATGTAGTTCTCGTTTATAGAATTAAAGTGACTGGCAACGTACAACTTATTTCCAGTTTTCTTTTAGCTTTCCTTTCAAGTTAGTGCTAAATATTATGTCAGTCTTAGGTATAATTTATAGTTAGAGATTAGTTTTGTTGCTTTTTGTCTAAACTGTAAATTAGTTTAGTTATGTTTAAGTTTGTTTTATTTTATAATAGAAACAATCTCTTCATACCCATAGATTAGTAATCCCTTTTGATTATTTTAATTATTAATTAAGTCTAAATTCTGTCCTTTATGCATCTTGTTTTCATATGCACAAATTCAACTGATAATTAAATCATTTAGGTCTGTTTTTATTATTTAATGTATACAGCCTCTCCTTCGGACTGTGTGTTTGGACTATCATTCGGACCTTCCTTCTAGACTGCCGTCCAGCCTTCCGTCTGACCTTTAGTGTTCTTAGTTTATTTTTAACCTGTTTTCAGTTTTGTTTCTTTGACTTTTTGAATTCTGTTATGTTTTGGTAATTAGGTAATAGTTACATCAGCCTCTAGGAACTTAGGTTAGATTATTTTAAAGTACCTATTAAAAGCTCTTTTTGTATTTCTTTTCAATCAAAGCATGTTTTTTTGAATTATGATTTGATTTGCTTCTTTGTTCTTTGATTTCCTCATTTATCATCACTGTAATATTTGATAATTGTATCTCTGGTTTAGTTTAATTCACCGTTGTTTATATTGAATTTAGGGTTAGACATGTTAATTTCTGGAAAATACACCAATACTTTGTAGATTGATACTAGCATAAGAGTTATCAATATGTTTACAATGTTGAACTGCAACATTTATCCACCTTACCTACCTCACCAACATTATTGCAAGAAATTCATACGAGATTTGGAGAGATTATAGATCAAGGGATTGTAAAGACTATAGAAGAAAGTGAAGTTTCTACTTGGCCTTTTTCCACAAGAAGACAAGATCAACCTGGAATGCCTCTCATTCAATGAGGGAGGGACATTAGGACCTGAATATTCCCCATCACCAAACTTAGATTCTTTATACATCCTAGAGTTCAATGAAAGATCTCGTGACATAACAAATGAAGAAGAAAACATAGAATACATATGTCACATTGAAATATGGTTCCAAGAGGGAACCAAGCCACGGTACCATCCTCTTCTTCAATGTTTATTGTTGCTAAATCAAACAGCCCGGTTGATTCTTCATATCCCGGTAATCATTGTAACATTTTTCTTATATGTGGATAAAGCTATATTTCTAATTTTGCTTCGAACATGGTTACATTGGAAGAATTCATATACTTGAATTGTTTTCATTCTTTTTAGTAGAATAGGATATTATCTAAATATATTTTTGTTTTATTAAATAAATAAGAGTTACTACATGTGACTCTTTTTCTTTCCATAATGTTATATATGTTTTTATAACTAAATATGAATCATCTAACAAGTGGTTTTGTAGCCTGATTATAAGAATTTTATCTATAAGCAACTCATGGAGTATTATCCGAAAGACAATTTATGATCGTAAGATATCTTAAACCTTTCTTAAAAATTGTAGCTTATAGTGATAATTAAAAAACAATTATTTGTACATCATTCTTAACCGTTGCTTTTATGATTCAGATAGTTTTTGGTATTTTGATTCAGACATGTATATCTTTGATTTTCTATTTTAAATAGTTGCGTGATAAGACTTACTCTCATTATTATCTTTTTCGAATCTCACCTTATACCTATGGATTACTAGTTTATCCTATCCTTGTTATCAAAAGTTGTCTCTTAAAATATCTTTGTGTGATAACTCGATAGTAGGTGGAATTTTTGCCTGTGGGGAATATTATTTATCTTTCACGAAGAAGAAGGATTGTAAGTTCAAAGAACAACTTTAAGTTATTCTCTTTTGACATGATTTATGATTAAGGCCATTATGAAAAGTATTTGTAAGTTTATTTTTGCAAAATTGAATTATGTGTTTTAGCAGGGCTTAGCACACTCTAGTACCAATTGACTTCCATATACTTAATATCATTATATAGGGCAAACCCGCCGGTGTACTGAACAGGCCTGCTGGCAGCGGGTCAATGCTAATTAAAAACTTAAAACAAGGAAGCTCGATAAATGCAAGTAAACCCGTCGGGGTACTGAACATGCCTGCTGGCAGCGGGACTATGCGTGCATGGTACCAAGATAAACTCGTTGGGGTACTGAACAGGCCTGCTGGCAGTGGGGCAATATCAGGTAAAAGAGATCTGGTTAATGCACTACTATGCACATGATTCAGAGAATAATGATAAATATGAAGAAAAATTTTCAAATTTTATTTTAAGGCCGATTTTTTTTAATGTCATTTGAGAATCGCTGTAAGTTGGGATTGGACCTAGCCATCTAATTCAACAAATACCTATGATGTCATTATCCTAGAAATGAGACCCATAGCTATAAAATCTCACACACTCCGAGGAAACTAAAAATATCTTATGATGACAAAATATATTTAAAATAAGGAACGTATGACTTGCTTTTCCTCTGTCATGTTTTCAGTTCTCTTATCAACATTTAAGTGGTATTTCTAAGCAGTGTTATATTTTTCATGAATATACATATCTGAATCATTTCTATTTACTAGTTAGTTTTTCTTTTTTTAACAAAATCATAAAACAACATGATAACACTTTTTTTTGGAACAATCGAATCTTCTTTCTCATGGCTTGAGGACACGCCATACCTTTGGTTTTGGGGGGAGGATTAGGAAAAATTAGACTGTTTTTATTTTCATTATTTATGACAGATCTATTTTCTTTGACAAAATGATAAGCTTTTTTTCAGGATAAATTAGCAATGGAACTTGGTTATATGAAGTATATTTTTACAGAATATCAATATGGAGGACTATATCAAGGATCGAAGGATAATCCAAATGAAATACCACACGAAGATCTAAACTTGGTGATATTATAGCACTCATGACTAAAATTTGCTAACCAAATTTAGTTTTGGCAAATGTTTTTTACCTGCATGAGAATACTTTGACCTTAAAAGTTTTTTTTAGTTATCATTTCACTGTTAGTAACCCTATCCTTTTACTCAATCATATATGTAAACTATCAAATCATTGATTTTATACGTTTTGTGTCATATGTTCAACTTGTCCAAAGTTTTAATTTGGACATGGTTGAACTAATTATAAACTTTATGAACTCATTCATTCATGCATATGCCTGTTGCTGGCTCACATTTTGAAGTTCGCTTTGACAGTATGATCTCTTATCTTTTTCTTTGCTCAGTGGGACCTGGAATTTCTTCGGTTTGGGGGAATGTTGAGCCTCATTTTGTTATCATTTTTGGCATTAAAATAACACATTTAAATGCATATTGTATTATCTTTCGTGTATTTTATGTCATGCAGATCGTTATTCAACACAAGGTAAGAACAAATTTAATGTTTATCCAACTTTGGTTGTTAATATCATTTTTATGATTTTATTAACTCAAATCTATATTATTTAAAGCATATTCAATATATTAATTAATATGTGTATTTGTTTGCAGATTATGTAGTATGTTTGGGTGAATTTATAAACAAAATGCATTAAGCTTACCATTCATCTCGATCTGCGCAATCGGTGTCCAGCTCATCATGCAGCTCACTGTCTAGCTTCTCATCCAGCTTGCTAATCAAGCTGCGCGCTGTTAACATCCAATATCATGCATTAAACGTTGAAGAAGTCTGCAAACTGTTTTGTTGACCACGTGCCCAGGTGATAGCATAATCAACAATCTAGAAGGATTGCCGGTGCATTGATTTCGCCATCCTTTTTTCAATGCTCACGCATTCAAAAGAGGGAACATTCTAGAGGATTGTCGCTGTCACGATGCCATTGCTTATTACCATGTCACCAGCCCACATGTTCAATTAAAGAAGCGCCCTCATTCTAGAAACCTATACTGCGTGCTCTTCCCTGTTCACCACGACGCCATGTTCATGCTGAAGATGCCACGATCACGCTGAAGGAGGCAAATGCTCAAGCGTTGGCATGTGAACAATTATTGCCTTTTATGATTGACTAAATTTAGAAGAGTAGTCGGCCACTAAAGGGTCAACTTGCTCAATCTCTTGAAAACAGTGTGTATATAAACACCTCCACGTAGAGAGATAGGGGATTGATCAATCCATTAGGTAGATCGTTAGTCTGTATTGAGAGAAGAAGATTGTAACTATGTTCCTTCTTTTTAATAGAAGCTCTATGCCTTGCTATTTATGACTGTGTGTGAAAGCATTTTCCAGGCATTACCCGTGATTGCTGAGAGGGCCCCTCGACAATTCATGGTCTCTATTTCGGTATGAGTTTTTGTTATCTCTTCCTCACAGATAAGTAGTTTTATTTTTAAATTTGTTTATATTTTTGTTTCTTTGTTCTCTGTAACATGTATCTACTGTAGTTAATATAATTCACAATGTGTTGTAATGTAGTTCTCGTTTATAGAATTAAAGTGACAGGCCACGTACAACTTATTTCCAGTTTTCTTTTAGCTTTCCTTTCAAGTTAGTGCTTAATATTATGTCAGTCTTAGGTATAATTTATAGTTAGAGATTAGTTTTGCTGCTTTTTGTATAAATTGTAAATTAGTTCAGCTATGTTTCATTTTGTTTTATTTTATAATAGAAACAATCTCTTCATACCCATAGATTTGTAATCCCTTTTGATTATTTTAATTATTAATTAAGTTTAAGTTCTGTCCTTTATGCATCTTGTTTTCATATGCACAAAATCAGCTGAGAATTAAATCATTTAGGTCTGTTTTTATTATTTTATGTATATAGCCTCTCCTTCAGACTGTGTGTTTGGACTGTCATTCGTACCTTCCTTCCAGACTGCCGTCCAGCTTTCTATCCAACCTTTAGTGTACTTAGTTTATTTTTAACCTATTTTCAGTGTTATTTCTTTGACTTTTTGAATTCTGTTATGTTTTGGTAATTAGATAATAGTTACACCAGCCTCTAGGACCTTAGGTTAGATTATGATCCGGATTTATGCAGGAACGCAACAGAATACACAAATAACCATAGAAACAAATATGCAGCGGAAATAACACTTCATTTCATTAATCAATAACTAAAACTTGTTTACATACAGAATAACTAAATAGAGTGTAATTCCCGTTAATAGTAATGGAGGTTTACCTACAGTCCCATGGCCTATTAAACTTACAATAGAAAAGTTAGATAGTCAGAGTAAAGAATATCAATGGAAATAAACTAGCTAGAGTGATGGTAGCTTATCTCTGAGAAGAGATGTGGCAGCTACATGCCTCTGAACTCTGTGTTACAATGAGGTTCGAAGGCCTATATATTATTGAGAAACAATGGAAACCCTACACATCCAAAAACCTAACCCTAGGAGGTGAAACGCCTTAATGTGGGCCCCGTTGGGTAACTTGGTACATCAATTTCCCGGGGTCGTAACTTTAGCATACTACCTCCGTTTGACGTGCATGATACATCGTTAGAAAGATCTGTTTAAGGACTACATCCATAAACAACAAATATTGAGACCAAAACGGACTCATATTTTCCCAACCATTCGATGCCAAAAAAATGTCGTTTAGAGCCTCAAAACAGCTCCGAAAGTTTAGGACCCGAAAACTGCCAAAAATAGTAAATTGTGCTACAATTAAGGAAACTGGAAAACTGAAAGAAAAAATGGTGGGGATCCAAGAGGAATAGGTGGGTGGCCACCAATATCCTCCCGGATCATTATTTCCCCCTTAGGAAGTAATGGTCTCGATTGCGTGGAGTTCCTCCATGAGATGAGGAAACTTCTGTTGAACTTGGTCCCCGTTGAGCCACTTTCCCTGGTGAAGGAGTTGGCCTGCTTTGACAACTCAATATAGCTGGATCTTTTGCTGGCGGGTGTTCTTGATCTGTGTGTCCATAATCCAATCAGTTGTGGCGTGTTCCATGCAGTTGGGGTTTAACTCTGTTGGTGTGAGTTGTTCTGCCACATCTGATGTGTCCAGTAGAGGTGGAAAGTAGGGCCGAAGGCGGTCCACATTGAACATTGAGTGCAGACTAAGGAATGGTGGAATACTGAGCTTGAAGGCATTGTTCCCGACATCCTTGGTGATGGTGTATGGCCCATATCGGAGCGGGTGAAGCTTGCGGTGGGGTCCAGCGAGGTGCTCCTTTTGTAAATGTAGCCACACTTTATTGCCCACCTGGAAGTTGTGTTGCACCCGATGCTGATCATGTCGCTATTTGTACTTAGCATTGGATCTGTCCAATATGTCATGAACCTATTGGAGAATGTGCTAAATGCGCTCAATGAAGCTGTTTGCCTTGGAAACTTCAGATTGGATATGAACTGAATCAGGATGAGTAGTTGCAAATGGCATGGCTACGTCAGTGGGACATAGTGGCTGGAATCCCAAGCCCACCTGAAACGGACAGTGGTTGGTTGAACTGTGGAGGGCCCGGTTATAGCTGTGTTGTACATAGGGGAGGCTCTCATCGCATGTGCGTGGATGATTTGAGTTTTACATGCACAAAATGTGTACGATCATCTTGTTGACGACCTCTGTCTAGCCATCAGTCTGGGGATGGAAAGCTGTGGACTTTGTGAGCTTGGTGTCTAGCATTGAGCATAGGCTAGACCAAAATGTACTAAGGAACCTGCTGTCCCAGTCTGAGATTATAGACTGTGGGATACCAAAGTGTACCCACACTCGTTCAAATAAGAGTTTAGCAGTGGCTTTTGCTGTGATATTCTTCTTGCAGGCCACCATTATGGCCATCTTTGAGAATCTGTCAATGACCACAAACACATAGTCGTTGTCGTGCTTAGTAGAAGGAAGGCCTGACATGTAATCCATGGAGATGGATTCCCAAGGTTGACTAGGGGTAGGCAACAGAGTATAGAGGCCTTGCTTCTTGATGGATGGTTTGGCAATGTCGCAAGCAGTGCAGGATTGGATGTACTTCCCGACGTCCTGTCGAAGGTTCGACCAATAGAAATACTTCTGCAGTATTGCCACTATTTTCTTGACCCCGAAATTCCCAGTGACCGACTGTAGTGCGCTTCCCAAATCATCTTGGCACGCTCGCTTGAAGGAACACAAAGGTGTCCCATGTGACACAGTAGTACATCCTAGAGGTGAAATTTTGGAACTTGGTTTCCCTCCAAGAGCGTCTGGTATGTGTGGCTGAATTATGGATCGCTCTTGTAGAGAAGTGGCCAATCAGAAGTCTCGTGCCCACAAGAGTTGAGCACGGTCGTTATCGCCACGATTGGTGGGTGGCTGAGGCAGTCTGCAACATTATTGGTGCTTCCCTTCTTATACTTGATGTTCAAATGAAACTGTTGTAGATATGTGGACCACTTTTGATGGCGATCGTTCTGTAACTTCCCTTGTGTCTGCATGAATTGCAGGGGTTGGTGGTCTGTGTGGATGATCATTTCCTTCCCAAAAATGTAATGCTTCCATTGCCGGAAATCCTGTACAATGGAATACATCTCTTTGTCATAAGTGGGATATTTGCAGACAGTGTCTGACAGTGGCTCACTATGATATGCCACTGGATGCCCTTGTTGAGTAAGGACTGCCCCAATAGCATAGTCAGAGGCATCTATCTTGATCTCAAATGGTTGTTGCAAGTCTAGTAATGTGAGCACTGGGGCACAACAGAGGCGATGTTTCAATTCTGTAAATGCCTTCTGCTGAGTTTTTGAACCAAAGAATTTTGCTTTCACTCATCCCTTAGTGACTTGACTCACGGGCTAAGTGTTATGAAAGAATCCCAACACGAACCTGCGGTAGAAATTAGCAAGGCCCAAAAAGATGCAAAGATCTGTTAAAGTAGTTGGGGTTGGCCAATCCCGAATGACTTGGATCTTGGTTGGATCCACATGTACCCCAAAATCATCAATAATGTATCCTAGATACTGAACCTGGGTCATGCCAAAAGTGCACTTGTCCAAATTGGCACACAACTTGTGCTGTCGCAATGTTTGGAGGACCTGTCGGATGTGGTGGAGGTGCTCTTCCCAAGTCTGGCTAAAGATCAGGATGTCATCCAAGAACACTACTACAAATGAGTTGGTGAATGGCTGCAAGATGTCGTCCATCAGTCTCATGAAGGTTGCAGGAGCATTCGTCAGCCCGAAAGGCATGACCAACCATTTGAAAAGGCCCTCCTTGGCTTTGAAGGCAGTCTTCCACACATTGGTCGACTCAATCGGTACCTGGTGATACCCAGAATTTAAGTCAATCTTGCTAAAATATTTTTCCCCTTTAAGCTGTTCTAGGAGGTCATCAATCCATGGGATCAGGTACCTATTCCGGACAGTGATCTTGTTCAGTGCCCGATAGTCAATACAGAGTGTCCAAGTCCCATCCTTTTTCTGTACCAACACGATCGGGCTCCCACAGGGCGATGAACTTGGCGCCGGATGTGACCCTTCTGCAGCAGCTCCTAAATTTGCCTCTTGATTTCATCATTCTCCATAACAGAGCGGCGATAGATCGGTCCATTGGGTAGCAGTGCACCTAGGGTTAGATCGATGGGGTGCTTGACCTGACAGTGGAGAGGCACCCCGGTGGGTGAGGTGAATATGTCCTGATACTCCTCCACGACCTTGTCCATTTGTTGTTGTCGTGTGGAGGGGCCCTGTTGGGAGGTTGTGGCCACGATCTTCGTCTTTCCCTGAGGGCAAATCATCAAGAAAACAAACTTCTAGGTATTGGAAATGAGATTACTGCATTGTTTTGCAGTAGCCAAAGAGATAGCGATAGGGGGTGGTACCTCTGGTATCCTGTACAAATTATTTCCCAACGTAATAATAACAACGTGAGGCTGGGACTCATACACAGCATGTCGCTTCCATAAGTATGATTGACCTAATAATACATCACAAACATCAAGAGGAGCAATATCACATAATACCTCATCGGTGAAGGGCTTGATGCTGTAGGGAAGGCGACACTGCTGGCTGACGCGAAGATCTCGTCCTTGGTGAAGCCACATGATGGTGTACGGATGCAAGTGTGCTGTGGTCGGAAAACCCAACCGCTTCACAACCTCTGCTGAAATCAGGTTCTTTTGGCTCCCACTGTCGACGATGAACTGTAGCGGGGAACCCTTTACCCACATCTGGGAGTGTAAAAGACGCTCCTCCTCCTCTGAATCTTCTGGTTCTTCCTTTTGGATCTTCATGGTGGCAACGGTGGCATTGGGATCTACATCGATATTCGTCTTCCCTCTGTCATTCCCCTTCTCAGGTTCAGATTCAGTGTTAGAGTATGCATCTGATTCAGAAGCCTTTATCTTAGCCACCAGTGACTGCTTAGCCTGACACTCACTTGTGTTGTGAGTGGGGCTCTAATGGAACTCGCACCACTTTCCTGCTTCCTTCTTCGGCTTTGCAGTGTTACTCTTTGCTTGCAGCTTTGGTAATTTTTCTTGAGTTTCCATGCCTTGGCTATGTCCTTGGTTCTGCGGTTTGGGGGCACCTTTCCCTTGCTTCTGATTCACAGATCCAAAGTCTCTCTTTTTCTGTTTGAATTTTTGCTCAATTTTGGCAGCATACCGATATGCTGTACCAAGTGAGGAGATGTCGAGGAACTCTATTTCCTCCTAAATGTATATGTGCAGACAACTGCGGTAGTTTAGCACCAAATGTTTCTCTGAATATTTGATACCCAACTTGGTGCACAGGGTATGGAATAGATTCGTCAGCTCATGCGCATCTCGATCTCTTTGCTGCCGCAGCGTAGTCCATTAGATGTACTTGTCCTCATAGCTCCCCACCGGATAATATTGTCCCTTTATGGAATCTCGGAAAGAATTCAAAGTGGGTACGACTGAGAACAGAGAGGGTTCCTCCTCATCCTTTATCTCACAGTAGGTTTCCCACCAGTCCTTGACATGGGGGGCGACTTTGAGTAGAGAAAAAGTAATATTTTCCCGGTTAGAAAAGTCATGAACCGAGAAATATCCCTCTAATAGATTCAACCATTTATCTACGGTGTCTGCATCTATTCGACCATCAAATATGGGAATGTCGAAGTTTACTTGTACCTTAAAAGGGGTTGCACCTCTAGAGTGGCTGCTAGATGCAGATGCGCCGCCAGTGGGAAGTCGTTGAAGGATTTGGGTGAATTTATCCATCATCGCGTTCCTTTGTTTTTCAAGGGCCTCCTTGAGCAACATTTTGATAGGATCTTCTGCGCCCTCATCTTTCTTTTCGTCCCCCATGGGTGGCCGTCGGGATTTGCGAGGATGATATTGCAAAGGTTCAACCAGATCAAGCCCTAACTCTTTATACCACGCCCTCGTTGGGGACATGCAAAGAAGGATCGAGAAAGAGCAGATTGCTCTGATA
Organism: Pseudotsuga menziesii; assembly: GCA_001517045.1. Taxonomy (NCBI): domain Eukaryota; kingdom Viridiplantae; phylum Streptophyta; class Pinopsida; order Pinales; family Pinaceae; genus Pseudotsuga; species Pseudotsuga menziesii. Next base: position 57,638 of record LPNX010001541.1, on the reverse strand, counting down.
CCACTGATCCAGATTTATGCAGGAACGCAACAGAATACACAAATAACCATAGAAACAAATATGCAGTAGAAATAACACTTCATTTCATTAATCAATAACTGAAACTTGTTTACATACAGAATGGAAATAAACTAGCTAGAGTGCTGGTAGCTTATCTCTGAGAAGAGATGTGGCGGCTACATGCCCCTGGACTCTATGTTACAAAGAGGGTCAAAGGCCTATATATTATTTAGAAACAATGGAAACCCTACACATCCAAAAACCTAACCCTAGGAGGTGAAACGCCTTAATGTGGGCCCCGTTGGGTAACTTGGTACATCAATTTTATGGGGTCGTAACTTTACCATACTACCTCCGTTTGACGCTCATGATACATCGTTAGCAAGATATATTTAAGGAATAAATCCAAAACAAAAAAATATCAAGTCCAGAACAGACTCATATTTGTTTGACCATTCGATGCCAAAAAAACGTCGTTTAGGGCCTCAAAACGGCTCCGAAAGTTTAGGACCCGAAAACTGCCAAAAATAGTAAATTGTGCTACAATTAAGGAAACTGGAAAATTGAAAGAAACAGTGGTGGGGGTCCAAAAGGAATAGGTGGGTGGCCACCAATATCCTCCTGGATAAGATTATTTTAAAGTACTTAATAAAATCCCTTTTGTATTTCTTTTCAATCAAAGCATGTTTTTGAATTATGATTTGATTTGCTTCTTTTGTCTTTGATTTCCTCATTTATCATCGCTGTAATATTTGATAATTGTATCTCTGGTTTCGTTTAATTCACCATTGTTTATATTGAATTTAGGGTTAGACATGTTAATTTATGGAAAATACACCAATACTTTGTAGATTGATACTAGCATAAGATTTATTCCTTTAATTGTATGTTTACTAAAAACGCTTATAGGCTAAAGAATTAGATAAGTCTTCTTAATTAAGTTTTCTACTTGCTTCTTTATTTATTTTTTTTACTTATTCATAAATTAGATCTTTCTCAGTTTCCGAAGTTGTTTATGAAAGTTTTCCCATTCTTAGATTAAGAAGAAGAAGAGTTAATTAATGAGTAGTCTGATATTATCCTAGTATGATGTTTTGCTTTAAACACATTAATTTTTAGGATTTTGACTCAGTTTTTCATTTTGAAAGGTTTTTCAATATTTTGTTTATTAAAGTATTTCTACAACGCCCTAGGAATCCCTCTACCTTCACATATATTTTGTAGCAACTCTAAGCCTACCAATCCCGGTCGATAATTAAATATTAGGTGTATTTAAGATAGTAGAACACACCCAACACATACTCTTGCTTATGTTATTGAGTAATGCCCACTACAATTTTCCATTTGTTTTCTACCACTTATAAATCCTTCTTCACTGCTAACCTTTGCATCTATTGTAATCACTTCTCAAAACCATTACTAGAAGAGACACACCATATGAGTGTCCACATCCTACATGTTAGTACTAGAATATGTTCTCTAACTACAAGAAGGACATGCCTAGAACATCTTGGATTTGGGATAGTTTTGGTTTGAAGTAAATTGATAAATAGGTATAGGAAATAGGCCACAGAGGTTCATGATATTTAAAATAAAAAATGTCTAACACAAAGAGCGTCATTTCACATAGCTCATTAGCATACAACTGAAAGGCTGTAACGAACATAAAATAACAATTAAATAACTAATAATAAACATAATTAATTATAAGATTGAAAGGACATGACCTTTCAAGTCACAATTCCCAAGCCTTATTTAATAGGCGGGTCATCAACCATTGTAATCATCTTTTATCATATTTTTTATCCTACCATCAATTTATTATTATGGCGTATTTGATATTCCAAGTCTTTTGGTAATATTATTTGTGTGAGCAAACTTTTGTTCGCTTCATGTGGTATCAGAGCCACGTTGGCTGATCCCGCCTTTGGCCATTAATTTTTAGACTTTGTCTGGTTTTTGTGGCATTTAGCCATTGTTCATATAGATTGTCCACGTCGTGCCTCTTCCTCCACCCGCTCTGCCCCCATTCATCTCCCCTCTCCCTCACGTGGCTGCTCCATCCCTTTCATCTTCCACTGCTTACCCCCGCGCTTCTTCTCCCTTCTGCCATCACACCTCCCTCCTTCACTGCTCCACATTGCTCCACACGCAACCCCCCCTCCCTGCTCCTTCTTTCTCCCTCCTCCATCTTCCCAATTGTCGGCTCCCTCAAGCCTCCTTCCACCACCCAACCTACGCTTTCCCTCTAGCACGCATCCCTCGCAACCACCTCGTAGCCAACCTTCTTGCAGGCCTCCCTCGTGCAGCTCCTCCAGCACTGCGCCCTCTCCACGCCCCCGTCTGCACTACTCCCCATCCTCCTCACCACTGCCAAATCCACCTCGCCATTGCTAAGCCACCACGTAGGCCCTTCATGTGCACTCCTCCCTTCTCTACCCCGTGCTGCTCCACCATTTCTCCACCATTGCCTCACTACCCTCCACCGTCGCCGTCACTCCCTTCTGTGCACTCCTCACCCATCTGCCACACCCCACCCTTCGCCACCTCCCCATCCACCACACCCTTCGCCACCTCCTACCACCCTCGCCACCCCCTCCATCCGCCACTCCTGCTATCCTCACACCGCCATCCTCATGCCGCCACTCCCCATGACCTGCACAAAACACAACAAAAAAAAAGCATTATAATATAATATATATATATTATAATTATACTATATTATATTTATATAATATTTCAAAAAAAAACAAAAAAATAATATTACAATATAATATTCTCCATTTGTTTTATTATATAAATAATAAAATAAACATTTTATTATATAATAATTTATTATTATTATTATTATTATTTTTGAAGGAAAAAGTAAAAAAAAAAGGTTATTTAACCTAATACAAAGAGAGCAATTCGAAGAAAAACGATGGCTATCTCTAGTCCTGACGACCATCTAGTGTCGAAGAAATCAGAGATCATGGAATCTGATTTGCAACTACAAATAGAGAAATTAGAAGCCAAGTTAAATTGCTATCTAAAAGACAATGAAGAATTGCGAGACATAAATAGGAAATCGAAAATGTTGATTAAATTACATAAGATGCAAAAAGAGCGCAAGGGACAAAAAATTTCTGACCATAACAATCATATAGAAAAATTGTCGGCCCAAATTAAGAAATTAAAAGACGAAAATGGTTTCAATCAGAGACAAAAAAATCATGATATAAAGAAAGAAATAAGTTATTACGAAGCATAAATAATACGTTTGAACAAAATCGTTAACTACAAAGATGACGAACTGACGCACATACGATATAAATTAGAATATCAAGAATTAGTAGTCGACCAGTATCGAGAACAGATAAAAGTTCTTCAACAACAAAACAACGACTCTAAAAAGGAAGACAAGCTAGAGATCACAAAGAGTAATAAAACAATATCCAACAATCCTGAAGAAATTTTCAGATTAAGAAATCACAACAAAACCCTGATTACAAAAATAAAAAATTGAAAAATAGTAGCAATAGGGAACACTCCGGTGAAGACCTCGAAGGAAAAATACTAGAAAAGCAAGAAGAAAACCAGTGTCTAAATAATTGTAATCAGGAACTACAGAACCAAATCAAGGAGCTAGAAGTTGAAAAAAAGTCACAAGAGGAAAGAATAAAAAAGATTCAGAATCATAACAATCTATTGGAGAACCAAGAAGCACAAATCCAGGAAAATGCATCCAAAAATAAAATCTAGGAAGTGAAGAAAGTCCTCGTCGCAGTCCAAAAGAAAGAAGAACAAACAACACCTACACCTTACAGGCATCGTAATTATAATCGTCATTTTGACCAATGACAGGGTCAAAATGAATATTCATAGAAGACTTATGTGGATGTGAAAATATCAACATACTAAGCAACAATTGAGACGAATCATCCCACAAAAAGATCTTAGAGCTCTGATAAAAATGGATCTGTGATGGACCACAACAGATACGATGCGACAATTCTCCTAGGGAATCTGTAATTCGTATCGGCTCATCTCCTCAAACGTCGCAAAATACAAAAAGGGAAGAAATCCCGAGACGATAGATTAAAGTAAAGCAGATATTAAGGTCAATGCATCTTTGAGGACAAAGATTCCCTTAAGTCGAAGGCAATGTAACGAACATAAAATAACAATTAAATAAATAATAATAAACATAATTAACTATAAGATTGAAAGGACATGACCTTTCAAGCACAATTCCCAAGCCTTATTTAATAGGCGGGTCATCAACCATTGTAATAATCTTTTATCATATTATTTATCCTATCATCAATTTATTATTATGGCGTATTTGATATTCCAAGTCTTTTGGTAATATTATTTGTGTGAGCAAACTTTTGTTCACTTCAAAGGCGAAACGAAACATAAACATAATGAATAGTAGAAAAAGAAGGTAAATATATGGGAAGACAACTACACATTCACAGGAAGATACTTTGAATTCAAACATTGCTTAAGTTTAGAATCTGTATTAGAAGCATATTTCAAGCTACATGAAATGAACAGATAAATCTTAACCATTATTAGATATGGAACTTGACAATAATTAATGCACTGCAATGAGTATTTCTGCAATCAAATAAGAGGAACAATAAGTATTTCTGCATTCAAATAAGAGGAATTACATAGAAAAAAACACAATCTGACCAGTAAATTAATGATTCTTAAGCATGAAAAACCACTATTGTATTGGTTGCTAAATAATATACTCAGTAAAATTTGCACCCTATAGATCCTTCTTCGAAACCCCCTACTTCCTTTTGAGAGGAAGATCTCTCTTCTACATTACAAATCATAAAATTTATAGAAATTACATCACATGAACTGTTACAAGTTTTTGAAAATAAAATATATTCATAAGCCCAAAATTGACTAAAACTCAAATTAATTACAAGAAATATGGAACTATTGAAATCAAAAGCCCTTGAATCTCAAGATAATTCTCTATATGCTATTCTTCATCCTTGAAATACTCTGACGTCTCTCCATGGAATGTTTAAATGCTTTATGAATATGCCCATCGAATTCTTGGAAATTTGGGATGCAATTGACTGTTTGAGTTGTTCCTTGGAGATTTGGATCTAGTGCCAATCTTTCCCCTTAAATTTAGGATATTTCCCTGGAGTATCTAGAATGTTAATCTTCGTGCTTTCTAAAAATGAATGATCTTTGTCACCAAATACTCACCAACCGTTGAAAACTTTGACTTCAAGATCCTTGATCTCCAAAACTCTAATTTGATATATAACCATCATCACATTAACCTGTTTAATGTGTCAATTATAGACAATTGACATCATTTTCCTAGTGATTTTATTCTCTAAGATAGGCCCCATCACTTCATCTCGTTACTTAAACAACCAATCCCACAAAACCAAAAAAAATGAGAAGCATTTATTTAATATCAAGCAGTATAGGGAAATTTGATGTTTCATTAATACCAAAGAATCCAAAGCAAAATTAAAGGTTTAAAAATTGATTCACAAAGGAGCTTCTCCATATGTACTTCTCTTGTTTACTGTAATTTCCAAAAATGATTGCAATGTTCTTGAATTCATGGTTCTCCATAGATCCACATAGGAAAAGAAGGAACAAATATATGGGTTCTAATCAATTTCCCTTGTGTAAGCCTGTGTAAGCCTTTTAAGACGAGAATGCCCAACTTGGAGCATACAAAATTCCATTCTCCACAAATATAACTTCCAATATTTTTTACAAAGGGTTCCTTCATAGTCCTCATGAATCTCTATATCCATACGATCCATCTCCAAAGAAAATTCTCCAAGGAAATTTTTCACATGTTCTATCCATGACGTCCTTCCAACCCTCTTTTGCTTATTACATTTATTCAAAACCCTAACATAAATTATCTCTGGAACTTCTTCTCTAACATATGAATGCCCCGAGAAACCTTTGTATCACATCCAATTACAATAACAAGATTCCTATTTTCATATCAAGTAGCATTTTGAGGTACATGAATGACATACTCGATGTCAACAACCAAGAGTATATAGAGTTGTGTAGATATTAGACGTAAAACTTGCAACTGAGTTTCATTCTTTGAGTAAAGTGTTGGAGACCCATGCAGGCTCAGTTTCCTCTGTAATTGACAGCCTTGGTGTCAGTTCACTCCATAACTAATGGCATTCATCAGTTCTCTTTAGACCACCACTATGGCATGTTTCTTATTTCTTGCTAATCAGGATAGCTATTATGTATTGTAATCTTTTACACACATCAGTACATAATTATTCATTCCTTCTCTCTGCTTTTTTTTTTTTTTGCTAGCCGTATGTTCTCTCTTGCTAGCTAGATCTTTTTGTGCAGGTGTTCACCACTCATCTACATGGTATCAGAGCTCTGCTACTAGGACAAAGGTGCATCGACATTTTTTATTTGCAGGTACATAAGATTGAAAATCATTGGAAGAATGGAGTTTCCAAAGGAATCTATTCTCACACCATACAGTTATTTTGCATGGGAAGCAAAGATGGGGATCTTTCTTCGAAGCAGAGGATTGTATAGGATTTCTATGGCCATGGAGGTTGAGCCTACAACAGCCATAGAAAAGTCCAAATACCTCAATTGGATGGATGAGGCCTACGGAGCCCTCTGCATGAACATCTCTCCTGAGCTGCTTTTCCATATTTCTTCTTGCAAAACTCCCAATGAAGTTTGGACCACCATGAAAGGACTCTTTGGCAAGCAAGATGATATGAAAGGCCACATGCTTGAAGGGGAGCTGCTCTCTTTGGATCCACGAAGCTTCGACAATATACAGGATTTCTTCACAAGATACAAGGATTTGCTGTTGCAACTCAAGGGTTGCGGGGTTGGTAAATCTAACGAGGAAAAACAGATGGTTCTATCCATCCTCTCCAAGCTTGGACCAGAATACTCTGTATTTGTCTCCATGTTTCATTCAGTGAGGCTCACCTCTGGCAAGAGCTGGACCATGCCCACTCTTGATGCTTTTATTGAATCTTTGTCTCAGGAACAAGACAAGCTCATCAGTATGGGAAAAATCAAGGGCTCCAAGGAACATGCTCTTATTGTGCATGATGGCAGTCATAACCCAAAACATATATCTAAATCCAAAGATAAAGGAAAGGCACATGCAAATCCAAAGAAGGAAGGGAACAACAAACCCTTCAATGATACCTCTAGATCCAAAGGTGAAAAATGGAAGAAAATGGATAAATGCACATACTGCCAGAAAGGATTCCATCCAGAATCCTCATGCATGAAGAAGCAAATAGATCAGATGGCCCAGATACTTCAAAAGCACGACCTTGGGGATCACATTCCAGAGGCTGCCAAGAAGAAGCCTAAAGATCATGCTCCAGGGAAAGGTAACTCTAGCCATGCTTTGATTGCCATTAATTCATCTCCCTATGCATGGATTGTAGATTCAGGCGCATCTCACCATATGGCTGCCACCAAGGAAGCATTCTCTTCATTGGATGCATGCAAAGGTCCTCCTATACTCATGGGGGATGATTCTCCTGTTGAGATCATCAACAAGGGCAGAATTGAACTTAGTCATGGTAGCTTTGAGGATGTGCTACATGTTCCAAAACTCTCGGTGAATCTTCTCTTTGTCTATCGGATTACACATTCTGGCACCAGAAAGAGAGTTGAATACACTCCTGATGCTGTGAATATATTTGACATACAAAGCAACTCTAAGGTTGCCACTGGTGAGGTAAATCTTAGATCTAGGCTTTACACATTTTCTGAATTCATTGAACCAGATTCTACCTTATTACTTACGCATGCTGATGATAGTAGTAGGTTATGGCACGAAATATTTGGTCATCTTAATTTTAGATACATGCAACAAATCTACAAGCAGGGAATGGTCATTGGCTTTCCCAACATTCATTTTTCCAAAGGAGTTTGTCAAGGATGTGTTATTGGAAAACATCCTCAAGAGAAGTTTGAAAAAGGGAAGGCTAAGAGGGTGTCCTCTTCCTTAGAGCTCATCCATAGTGATCTGATGGGACCCTTTCCTCATATGTCCATTAACAAGGTGAGGTATGTGCTTACATTTCTTGATGATTTCTCATGATATACTTTGGTGTATTTTCTCAGGCATAAATCCGAAGTTTTTGAGCATCTCAAAGACTTCAAAGCACTTGCAGAGAATCAGTTCACGAGAAAGATCAAAATCCTCCACACATACAATGGGGGGAATATGTGAACATGAATGTTCAAACTCTTTGTTTAGAGGTAGGTATACAATTGCAACATACAATACCATACACTCCACAGCGGAACGGAGTGGCTGAGCTGAAGAACAGATCCCTCAAAGAGATGGCCTCTTGCATGTTGCATGCAAGGTCTCTTCCTTCTAAACTATGGGATGAGGCACTTAACTGTGCTAACTACATACATAACAGATCTCCTCATATATATGTAAAGGACATGAATCCTTTTGAGGCATGGAGCGGTTGCAAACCGAAAGTCACCCATTTCCAAATATTTGGATCATGTGCATGGGCCTGCATACCCTCTGAAAAGAGGAAAGCATTAGATCCTCAGAGCACTACATGCATCTTCGTAGGATATTCCGATGATGTGAAGGGTTACAGGTTGATTGATCCCTCAACAGACAAGCTCTTTGTTGAGCGAAGTGTCTAGTTTGAGGAAATCCCCTTGCATGCGCTATTGGAGTCACATGTAGAGACTTTTGTTCCTCTACCTGCACCAAACATCCGTGATGATGAGTCCACTCATTCATATCATGATTCAGATTTGAGTTCAGAATCTGACGGAGAACATGAGCATGAATACGCTGATCCACATCCTTTCTCCCCTGCGAGAACAAGGATCTTAAGAGAGATATATGCACAGACAACTCCACAGGATGCAGGTGACCTTGTGGGGGATCCAGTGGATCCGAGGACGCAGTCCTAGTTTGAGGAGCCTTCTCATGCACTCACAGCTACCGAACCAATGATTCCCATGCATTGTTACATGGTTCTCTCTTCAGACCCACAGGCCTATGCAGAGGCTGCAGGGAATCCCCTTTGGGAAGCTGCTATGCAGGATGAGTACAACTCTCTCCTCGAGAACCAGACTTGGGATCTGGTGCCACTTCCTTTAGACATGAAGCTTGTCAGATGCAGATGGGTCTACAGGACCAAGAAGGCAGCAGACGCACAGATCAATAGATACAAAGCCAGGCTAGTTGCCAAAGGTTTTCAGCAGGTTCATGGGTTAGACTATGATGAGACCTTTGCTCTAGTAGTAAAGATGGATTCCATTTGACTGGCACTTGCCATTGTTGCATCGAGGAGGTGGGAAGTCCATCAGATGGATGTGAAGAATGCATTTCTTCACGGTGATCTCTCTAGCGAGATCTACATGGAGCAGCCATAAGGCTTCATACAAGATTCATCCTTGGTTTGTAGATTGAAGAAGTCTCTCTGCGGCCTTAAGCAAGCACCAAGAGCATGGTATGCCAAGATGGACTCCTACCTATTGTCCCAAAACTTTGTACGGTGTAAGTCAGATCCAAATGTATACATGCTTAGGACAACTGACTCACTTCTGCTACTAGTTTTATATGTGGATGATTTGTTGATCACTGGTAGCTCGACTTCAACACTTGCTATAGTCAAGAGGATTCTACATGACAGGTTTTTGATGACGAACATGGGTCCAATAGATTTCTTCCTTGGTCTTGAAATCAGCCACGATGCCTCAGGCATCAAACTATCTCAGACCAAGTATGCTCGAGATCTTCTAGAGAGATTCCATATGACAGACTACAAGTCTGCACCAACTCCTTTCCTATCTCGGGTCAAACTTGAGGATGGCAGGGACACTCCATTGGTTGACAACACTCTGTACAGAAAACTAGTGGGGAGCTTGTTGTATCTTACACACTCTTGACCAGACCTCTCGTATGCAGTTGGGGCAGTCTCTCGGTTCATGTAGGAGCCACATGAGCTACATTGGAAGGCTGCCAAGCAGAACCTTCGATACGTACATGGCACCATCACCTTTGGGATTCACTATGCAGCAGATGCTACATTGGATCTCATAGGATTCATTGATTTTGACTGGGTTGGAAATAGCATTGATCGCAAGTCCACATCTGGGTACTCACTCAGTCTAGATTCAGGGCCAATTTCTTGGTCGAGCAAGAAGCAGGATGCTATTGCTCTATCTTCATCCGAGGCCGAATACAGAGGGGTAGTCAACATAACCGTTCAGGCTTTGTGGCTACAACATTTTCTCACTGAGTTGGGCATCCAGTTCCACCAGCCTACTGTCATCTGGTGTGACAACCAGAGCACTCTAAAGTTCTACAGAGATCTAGTACAGAGGAAACGGGCGAAGCACATAGAGATCCACATGCACTATATCAGATATTTGGTGCACGAGCGGATCATCGACTTGCAGTTCTGTCCTTCAGCTGAACACACTGCCGATATTTTCACCAAGACCTTCACTGCGCGATCGTCTTGGAGTGAAGGACACAGTTGCCTAGCAACTGTCTTTTTCTTCTTTTGCTACATTGTATCTTGAGGGGGAATTTTTCCCATGAGGTTTTCTCTCTTTCCTCATTTTATTTCAGTGTTCATTAGTTGCATTCTTTTTGGGTGACCTATTATGGCCTTAGTTGCCGGGGCCCTTTCTTTATTACCCCATAGTAGTGTTCAGGGGGGGTGTTGGAGACCCATGCAGGCTCAGTTTCCTCTGTATCTGACAGCCTTGGTGTTAGTTCACTCCGTAACTGATGGCATGCATCAGTTCTCTTTAGACCACCACTATGGCATGTTTCTTATTTTCTGCTAATCAGGATAGCTATTATGTATTGTAATCTTTTACACACATCAGTACATAATTATTCATTCCTTCTCTCTGTTTTCATTTTTTTTTGTTTGCAAGCTGTGTGTTCTCTCTTGCTAGCTAGATCTTTCTGTGCAGGTGTTCACCACTCACCTACATAAAGAGACTACGTGTGAAACAAAGGCCATTAATTTGATCCAACTACATTTTACTCATGGATCAATTTTCTTTTCAAATATTTTTTTTGGATGTTTTAAATTTTTTTTTGTGAGCTAGAGGAATTAACAATAGTATCAGTTTCGTACTCGCGTGATACGGGGTCGATTTCGACGTCTACCACTATAACCCATAGACACGACCAGTTGGGGGCTTAACCTTCACACATGTTTCTTTGAGACTCGAACCACCGACTTGCTTAATAAGATGTAGACCTTAACAGAATGTGCAGTTGCCAATCAACCTACATCCCTGCCCTGCATGTTTCCAATTCATTACTTTCCATATGTCTTTCAAATAATCCAATCAAACATTTTAATATTACAAGTAGTATGCTTGTTCGCATATATCAATTCTTAGCCATGGAAACAACCCTTTGTTACCAATCAATTGCAAAAAAGCCAGAAAATATACACATAGAATCTTGAAATCGTGGTCTTCCTTCTCCATCGCCATGCCTTTCTCATCGGTGCTTAACACTTAGATCTACTATGGAGCATTTGGTTGATGAGAGCTTGATGATCCAACCTTAGCCTTAACTGATCGTAGTCCTCCCCCTTAACAGATAGATGCTTAATTCATTTGGGCGTTCTCTTGAAAGTTTAATGAGCACCCTTCATCAACACTTTATCTTTCTCCCTTTTCCGAGAACGGATCCACCTGCTGCCAGATGCTGCTTGGAATTTTTTACATTCTCCTTGACAACTGGCTGCGCACTTGACACCATGGGCAGTACTAAGTGCTCTAATATTTTTGTGCATGGGATATATCCCATATGTACAAGAAATCAATATAATTGATTCTTTATATTGTAGGGTGCCCAAAAAGCCTGTGAAGGTATTGTGTGTGTTATGCACACCCTATGGAGATTTGGACCGAAACATAAATATAAAATAGGATTAACAAAAACAAATGTCATTGTAGGAACTTTGAATTTTCAACTTCAAATAAAATAACAACGAAGGTGATAGAAACTTGGCAAAATAAAATAACAACGAACGAAGAAACTTGGCAAAATAAAATAACAACGAAGGTGATAGAAACTTGGCAAAATAAAATAAAATAACAACGAAGGTGATAGAAACTTGGCAAAATAAAATAACAACGAAAGTGATAGAAACTTGGCAAAATAAATATGTCATTATAATAATGATTATAATAATGATTACTAGGAACTACTTTTATTTTTAACCTTACTGGCAAAATAAAATAACAATAACCTTAATGGCAAAATAAAATAACAAAATAAAATAACAACGAACGAAGAAACTTGGCAAAATAAAATAACAACGAAGGTGATAGAAACTTGGCAAAATAAAATAAAATAACAACGAAGGTGATAGAAACTTGGCAAAATAAAATAACAACGAAAGTGATAGAAACTTGGCAAAATAAATATGTCATTATAATAATGATTACTAGGAACTACTTTTATTTTTAACCTTAATGGCAAAATAAAATAACAATAACCTTAATGGCAAAATAAAATAACAACGAAGGTGATAGAAACTTGGCAAAATAAATATGTCATTATAATAATGATTACTAGGAACTACTTTTATTTTTAACCTTAAATGAGATAAGCAATGAAGGTGATATATGTCATTCTTTTTAACTTTAAATGAGATAAGTGATGAAGGTGATATATGCCATTCTTTTTAACTTTAAATGAGATAAGCAATGAAGGTGATATATGTCATTATAAAAATGATGTTGTATTAACTACTTTTATTTTTAACTTCAAATGAGATAAGCAACGAAGGTGATAGAAATTTGACAAAACAAATATCTCATTATAAAAATGATTTTGTAGTAACAACTTTTATTTTTAACTTCAAATGAGATAAGCAACGATGACGATAGAAATTTGACAAAACAAATATATCATTTTAAAAATGACTTTGTAGTTACAACTTCAAATAAAATAACAACAAAGGTCAGAAACTGAATTTTTAACTTCAAATAAAATAACAACGAAGGTGATAGAAACTTGGCAAAATAAATATGTCATTATAATAATGATTATATGTCATTATAATAATGATTATTAGTAACTACTTTTATTTTTAACCTTAAATGAGATAAGCGATGAAGGTGATATATGTCATTCTTTTTAACTTTAAATGAGATAAGTGATGAAGGTGATATATGTCATTCTTTTTAACTTTAAATGAGATAAGCAATGAAGGTGATATATGTCATTATAAAAATGATGTTGTATTAACTATTTTTATTTTTAACTTCAAATGAGATAAGCAACGAAGGTGATAGAAATTTGACAAAACAAATATCTCATTATAAAAATGATTTTGTAGTAACAACTTTTATTTTTAACTTCAAATGAGATAAGCAACGATGACGATAGAAATTTGACAAAACAAATATATCATTTTAAAAATGACTTTGTAGTTACAACTTTTATTGTTAACTTCAAATGAGATGAGCACTGAAGGTGACAGAAATTTAACAAAACAAATATGTCATTATAAAAATGATTTTGTAGTAACAAGTTTTATTTTTAACTTCAAATGAGATAAGCAACGAATGTGAGTGCAATTTGGTGCTTTTTGAGAGAATAAGTATAGACCTTGACTCATCAACCGACATGGATATTTGCAATATTGACCAAATTGAAAATAAGTAGGTTGGAGATTTGGAGAAATAGAAATTTGACAAAACAAATGTCATTTTAAAAATGACTTTGTAGTAACAATTTTTATTTTTAACTTCAAATGAGATAAGCAACGAGGGGGATAGAAATTTGACACACTTGTGAGAGAATAAGGATAAGAACAAAACCCAATAAAATGATTTAGGATCAACCCTAAAACCAAGCTTTAACAAAAACAAACATAAAAATTATCAAAGTGTTTTTTACTTCAAATGAGATAAGCGACGAATGTGAGATCAATTTGGCGCTTTTTGAGAGAATAAGTATAGACCTCGACTCATCAACCGACATGGATATTTGCAATATTGACCAATTTGAAAATAAGTAGGTGAGAGATTTGGCGAAAGTTGCATAAAAGACGATAGATTAATGAAGTTTCTACAATTTAGTGAATTTTTTTTTTTTCAAAGGTAAATTTTGATACTAACATTGCATATCCCTTTTTTGTGCTTTTTTGCATAAGTATGTTTTGTACACTTGAAACATGTTGCACACAATACGACACTCATCTCCATTTAAGGCTTTGTAATACGAATAAGACACAATTAAAAAAAACAAATATTTATAAAAATAAGGGAGAGTGGAAAGAAGTTAGATCTCTGTGATTTTTAATAGCAACACGTCAACTCATGTCACCCTTGAACAAAGCACCAATGTTGAGTCATTTCAACAAGCCAAAATTTAGCGTTGCCTTCGAAATCCAAACCATGATCTTTGAGTATATACTCCTCTTGTTGGTCACTATTCCAATCACTCTAGAGAATCTACCAATGCCTCTTGCATTGTAGATTTGTATCATTGCTTCCTTTGTGTTTAATGTTTCCCAAGTCACAATTTTGTCGTTTCTATAAAGAAAACATTCCTATGTCTTGGGGTGGACCGCAACAGATAAGATGACACCATACATCAACTCTAATCCCAAGTATTCCATATGAATGTAAAATGCTAACAACAAAATTAAATGTCCATGCCTCGATAAGATGTTTGGAGAAGTTCGTTGTTGAAATTTCTATCCAATGCTTGAAACCTACAACTTGTCCTAAATAATAAATGTATCCAAGCATATAGTATATCCATGAAATGTTAGAATCAACTCTAGCATAATCCATTTTAAACATGTATGAAGCAAATATACCCATGGAAATACATATAAAATTTGCACATCAAATTGGACAAGAAAAAAGTATTTCTATTAATTCAAAACAAAATTACAATGTTGTAATGTTCCTTTTTTGGAATTTTGGAGAAAATTACAAATTGGGCAAAATTTGAGCTTAACTAGTCATGACTCTAGAGGGTTCTAACTTTCACCAAATGGTCCCGAATTTGAAAGGCAATGGTATGGTGAGACTTAAAAAATACCAAGGTGGTTTATGGACACTTTTTATCTGACTTTAGACCTCTTCAACCTTTTTTGCGGCTGATGACAAAAAGTCCAAAATTACTAGGAAATTGTGATGAAATCCCCCCTAGGGTGTAGGACAACTGAGCTTCCCAACTCATGTACGAACCTCCAAAATTTGTAATAAGAGTACAGGGACTGATATAAGACATAATTTCATTTCATTACACATGTTTATTAGTTCTTCAAACTTTTTATAGAGTTCCACATTCGCTTGATAACTTTAAGTGAAATAGCTTATGGGGAAATTGCATAACTAGCTCGATTTTGACATATGAAAGGTAGATTTAAAGGATTAGATCAGGATGTGAAATATAGAGACCATATACAAAATAAAATTTGCTTCCCCAAAAATTTTAAACACAATATAAATCCCCTCATACAAGTCTTGTATACAACTCATTCAGTATGGGAGTCAAATACATGAAAACTAGTGAATTAATAACATGGAATTGCAAGAGTTTCAAATATGGATTTCTTGGATTTCGACCCACAAAGAATAGGGACATGAAATTACAGAATAACACATCATATATGTCTGTCACAACATCACAAACTCAGATAACATCCCTCATACAAATTTGATATGAGACTTCTTCAAGATTGAAGCCAAAGTCATGGAAACTAGTGATTCAATGAAATGTGAATGCAAGCTTTTCACACATGAGTTTATTGGATTTCGAGCCACATAGAATATGGAGATGAAATTATAGATTAATACATCATATATGTCTATCACAACATCATCCAACTCATAGAATATCCCTCATACAAATCCGGTATAAAACTACTTCAAGATTGAAGCCGAAATCCATGAAAACTAGTGATACAATGGCATGAGAATACAAGCTTTTCACACAGGAGTTTCTTGGATTTAAACATGAATAGAAAATGGGAATGAAAGAACATATCCTTACATAATATATGGCTTCCCAAATATCATCAAACTCAGAGAAAATTCCTCATACAAATATGATATAAAACTTCAATATTGAAGCCAAATCCATGAAAACTAGTTATTCAAGAGCATGGGGAATGCGAGCCTTTCCTACATGTACTTCTGATATTTATAATTATAGATCATATGGACATGAGATTCCAGATCCATACATCATAAATCAAATCTTTTGCATCAACTATAATCAGCAAAGTGCAAGCACCACTCCAACAAGTGTGCCATCAACATGAGACTGTGGGGGAATGGAGAAGAAGGAATGAGAGAACAGGGAGATAGATAAAAATTTGATTGTATGTACCTTCAAACTGAAACTAAAAATACTTCATTAATATCCCATTATAGGTCTGAATTTCCTCTCCATTAACCAACTTGGGAAGGAATCCAACTCCCTCGAAATTGGTTCACAAGCAAGGAGAACGAACACTCACTATGCAATGGACAAGCAAAAGCTCTCCAAAATTCCAAAGGGAAATTAATAATGATAAAAATCCATTCTAATTCCTAATGACATCCTTTTATTAACTTCATTATGCTTCCTAAGGTCGAATTTTCCTTGATGGGATTCCTCCAACACATCTTAGTGGTTTAGTAACTCTCATGACACTTGTCTACCTCTTCTTGCTCCAATTCCCTAATTCAAATGGGTTCCTATAAATCCCAAATTAGACCTCATGGTGGCTATTTTTAGACATGTCATGTCATATTTTCATATGTCTGCAATCAGGTATGAATTGGTCATACCTGTCATAGAATATTTCATCATTTGTTGTCATAGAGTGCATGGAATCTCCTTCCAAGTGGCACACATTGTCTTCTAGTCTCTTCCTCTTCCATGGGAGTTACTCTCCTTTACCTATTCAAATTCCTTGGCTAATTATATTATATTTGACAGTGCATAACCCTCCAATAATGTTACATTACCCATGTGTTCGAATTTGGATGAAGGTCATGCCAAGTGTGTGGGGAATCTAGTCATCCAAAGGCTACAAAAGCTTCCAAGTGTCTTCATGATCCCATGCCACCTTATTTTCTTATAATTTATCATTTATGTGACCCATTTAAATGTGAATATGGTAAACTAAATTTCTTTTGGTTCCCATATTCCCCTTATTACAAAATTTATGTCTCCATCTCAACCTAGGGAACTAGTAGGTTGGTGGAACATTATTTGCAAGTAGTCTTATTTGGAAATTATTTAATTGGGGACATGAAAGTCCTCCCCACTCAAGATTTATTGTCCTCAAGCAATTTAAATCATGTATTTTGAATAACCTTCTTCCCTTCCAAAACTTTGCTTCAAATTGTAGTTGTAATTTGAGTAGTGGCACTCATGTACTACAATTGTGTGTTTCCAAAAGTAAATATACGTGGACCTTTGAATATTGATATATCCTGTGACATCACCAGTAAAACCAAACAAATTAATAAAATCCATAAAAACAAAGTTTGTACATATAATATTTACCTCCATCTTTTGAAAACCTTTTCTGAACTTTCAACCCTTTTTTGCTTCTGTATAATTCTTTGAAGTTGGTAGTGAGTTGTCAAACATGAATTTCAAAGATTCCACAAACGTTTCAAAGAGGAACCACCATTCTTGTTGCTTCTCTACTCTTATTACAATCACCTTCTCAAGTAGTGACTCAATATACCCTACTGCTTATTTCCCCAAAAATTGAAACCAAGCAATACTCGGATCCCATTGCTTGTATTGCACCCTTCCAAACATCATGAGTACAAAATATATATCTTTAAAGCACATAACAACATAATACAAGTGTACACAAAGAAGATACCTCATCAAACAATCATGGAAGTGCTTTTACATCCAAGTAAGTATATCATCATGTGGCCATACACACAATCATCAAGTATTATATTAGATATTCCCCATTGACATAGGATAGGATCCCATGTCCCATAATGTTGCTCCAGAAAAATATAATGTGCATCAAGATAGTAAGGCATGTGTTCTTTCATCCAAGAAGTGAATGAAGAGACTCCACCAAAATATGAACCATATAAGGAGAAAAAATCATGAAGACTTCAAGTGGCTCAAAGAAGTGTCATTAATGCACCCATGAATATGTATATCATCATTATGAAAAAAAGGTTGTTTCTGCAAATGTAAATAAGAATGTGCTTTTGTCATGTCATCATCAAAAGGAGAGATAGGAGTTTCACACTCATCATGTGGCAAGATAAAAAAAGCCTTTCACCCATACTTCATTAGGATGAATGATGCAACATTTGGAAGTGTAGGATGTAGGAGAAAGAACCAACTCACCCAAATGATCAGAAAGTGAAAAATTTTCATCATGTGAAGGATCCACAGGGGTAGGAACATGAACCTCCCTAAAAAATGCAAAATTTTCCTCATAGGTTTTCTCCAAGGTAGTGGAATCATACACTTCATCAAAAAGTGTAACAATTTTCAAGTTGCAACTCAAGTTCCTCTTCCACCATAACAAGTGATTAGCTCTTATCAAGATCATATTCAAACACATCAAGAACCTGAGATTTTCCATGTTTCTCATGATCCCTCATGTCATGATAATCCTCCAATAAATCTACCACATGACAATATGAAACATAGGAGGAAGAACAATTTTCTTGCAACCTTTTAAGAAGTTGCTCATTTTGAGTTTTGAGCTTATGAATATCCTCATTATTATTCAATTATGATTCATGTAACCATTCATTAATCTCAACAAAATCATTTCTATCAAAAATCAAAGACATGAAATTACCTTCAATGTTGCACATTGCTCTTTGAACCTTCTCCATGTCTTCAAGGAAGAATGAATACTCCAATGAATAAAATTTCCAACAAGAATTTGACACCAATGATTTAGTGTCATTGATTATGTTAAGGGCCTCATGGATATTCATTTCACTCATATTCAAATACCCTTCAATGAAGGATGGTTCATGGGAGTGAAACTTCTCTTCTTATTTCTTCTTGATTTGATCAACTTCTTGAAGCTTAAGTGGTGATGGGGAAGTTGAAATTGGTTCTCCATTAGCTGCTACAAGGTATTCATCTGTATGCTCATGAGAAATTTGGCTTGAGAAATATTTTTAAATATGATCTCTATGTCACCAACATAAAGTTGTGAGCCCCCATCAGTAGGTACTCCTTCACAGTTCAAGCATCCATCAGTAGATGCCCTTTGGTCCATGTCCACAGTAGAATGTGTCTCGAAATGATATTAAATAGTTTCAAGGTACTCTTATTAATTCTAATGTGATGCTTCCTCATATTTTTCAAATTCACTTGGGAGTGACTTTCAATCCTCTTGATGTAATACTTTTTCTACTTCACCACCCACTGAACTTGGTGGCTCCTTGGTATACTCCATAATTGTGGATTTCTGATTGTTGCTTAATGAGTTAAAATATGACTTATTGTGCCTAAATCCATACAACCAATCATCAAAGTATTCAAAAATATTTTTCTTATGTGTCTCTCCATGATGGAGACTACTAGTACCCCTTGCTTCCAGCTTACCCCTAAGTTGGCTAGCCATCAATATATCACTTCATGAGTTTCTTAAATTCATCCTTGTAATACATAACCTAAATAGATTCCAATAACATGCTATGATACCGCTGTAATTTCCATTTTTTGGAATTTTGGAGAAAATTACAAATTGGGCAAAATTCGAGCTTAACTAGTCATGACTCTATAGGGTTCCAACTTTCACCAAATGGTCTCGAATTTGAAAGGAAATGGCATGGTGGGCCTTAAAAAATACCAAGGTGGTTTATGGACACTTTGTATCTGACTTTATACCCATGCAACCTTGTTTGGGGATGATGACAAAAATGACAAAATTACTAAGAAATTGTGATGAAATCCCCCCTAGGGTGTAGGACAACAGGGCTTCCCAACTCATGTATGAACCTCAAAAATTTGTAAAAAGAGTATGGGGAATGATATAAGACATAATGGAATGTAATTAAACATTGTTATTAGTTCTTCAAACTTTTTATAGAGTTCCACGTTCGTTTGATAACTTTAAGTGAAATTGCTTATGGGGAAATTGCATAACTAACTCGATTTTGACATATGAAAGGTAGATTTAAAGGCTCAGACCAAGATGAGAGATATAGAGACCATATAAATTATAAAAAAGATTCCAAAATAGAATTAAACACCATATAAACCCCCTCATACAAGTCTTTTATACAACTCATTCAATATGGGAGTCAAATACATGAAAACTAGTGAATTAATAGCATGGAATTGCAAGAGTTTCACATATGGATTTCTTGGATCTAGACCCACATAGCATAGGGAAATTAAATTACAGAGTAAAAAATCATATATTTCTTTCACAACATCATCAAACTCAGAGAACATCCCTCATACAAATATGATACGAGACTCCTTCAAGATTGAAGCCAAAGTCATGGAAGCTAGTGATTCAATGGCATGGGAATGCAAGCTTTTCACACATGAGTTTATTGGATTTTGAGCCACGGAGAATATGGACATGAAATTACAGAGTAATAAATCATATATTTTTTTCAAAACATCACCCAACTCATAGAATAACCCTCATATGAATTTGGTATAAAACTACTTCAAGATTGAAGCCAAAATCCATGAAAACTAGTGATACAATGGCATGATAATGCAAGATTTTCACACAGGATTTTCTTGGATTTAGAGCTGAATAGAATATGGGAATGTACATACAGAGTCTTACATAATATATGGCTTCCAAAACATCATCAAACTCAAATAAAATTCCTCATGCAAATCTGATATAAAACTACTTCTATATTGAAGCCAAATCCATGAAAACTAGTTATTCAAGAGCATGGGGAATTTGAGCCTTTCATAAATGTATTTCTGATATTTCAAATTAAATATCATATGTATATGAGATTACAGAGCCATACATAATACATCAAATATTTGTAATCGACTATAATCAACAAACTGCAAGCACCACTCCAACAAGTGCGCCATCAACATGAGACTATGGGGGGATGGAGAAGAAGGAATGAGAGAATAGGGAGATAGATGAAAATTCAACTGTATTCCTATGTAATATTTTGAATTCATAGCGTCCATTTATCACTTAATACACCATCGAAGTGTCATTTCCACAAGCACTCAAGTTGCATAGTCCTCCAAAGGAAATCTCACAGATCCATTATCTTGCACAACACATCAGAATGGAGTTTAAACATTTGGAAATATAAATAAAAAAGGATTTTTATTATTATAAATGTGGGATATGTGTCTAAATCATAAATTTCTGAAGCCCATGAAGGGTAATCTCAGGATCCTTTAACAATGCATAGTGTGTTGAACACCAAGAAGAACACTCACACAGATCCAAAGTTGTGCACATATTTAAGATCGCCAAAGAGAAATATAGACTTCCTATTCCATGAGCTTGAGTTTAAATGTTTTAAGAACAAATGACAATCAAAAGCTTGATTGGAGGTAACGAGTCAGCATGCAAAATTACTTCCATATCTTAAGGCATGAATTAATCATTTCTAGGTCGACAAAGTAAACAAGAAAATCAACATTTGAAATTTCAATTCCATATTTAAAGGCATTAAATAATTTAGTGGAGAAAAACCTAGCAAGTTCAGTATATAAACAAGATCAAAAATCAATTCTAGAATCCTAGGAAGTCTATAAGTAGATGGAAAATAAGTGTCAAACAACCTCAACATTTCCATGCATCTAGTTAGCATTGGTCCAATAATCTTGTTCATATTTTCAAACTTGAAATCGGATTGGTGGAATATTCGAGTGCATGTGGCATTCAAAGCTTCAATTAAAGGACATTTCAAATAAATTCAGAGCATCGACTCAATATATGGAGATAAAAACAAAGTTTTATTTCCACATCTTTGTAACCATCTCTAGATTTAGTCTATTTTTGGGTTGATGGATAATGTTTGATACCTTAAAAAGACGGTAGCAGTTTAGATTATGAATTGATATAAATTTCATCATTAGGGAAGGTAAAAGAAGAGGAGGGGAATTCAATAACTTGAGAGAGCCATGAGATTTTTGGTTTCTTCTGGTATGTTATGAATCTACTGTAATATTTTACAAAATTCAAATGGCCTATGAAATATACGATAGAGTATTTTGACAGTGAATGTGTTCGTATATGTTAGTTTCTCAGTTTTTTGCATACTTATATGTTCATCTAATTTTGAATGAAAAGGTCATCTTAGAGTTCTTTGAAATACTGTGTGAGTGAATCTCTTGGTGAGATAGAGTATCTATTAAAGCTGGCATTCATTTGCACATTTTCATTGTGTTCCATCGTGCCATTACGCATCTGAATCTATTGGTGAGACAGAGTATTTTTTAAATATAGCGTTAATTTGCAATCCCTTTTACCAGCCATTTCCTCGATTCTCCCTATTTCATCAAATTTCACATATTCAGCTGAAGTTTGGATTTAAGCTTTTAGTGGTTTCATTATCATATTCCCGAGAGCCATCCCAACCACCTAATCTGAACCAATCAAATCAATCAATTTTATTCCTTTGAGCATTGAGATGCCTAAGATTTGTGCTTCAGCAGTCAAGTACATATTTGAGGACAAACATATCCCATCCAAATATTTCCTGATCGTCTAGAAATGTGATTAAAAGCGCAATTTTTAACAATGACCTTATCATGATAGGTATACCTACATTGGTTAATAGATGACAGGAAACATTGAATACCACAGGTAGGTATTATAGAGGCATAAGTGTTTTCTTAGGTACGAGGAAATCACATCGCCCTACTTATTTCTACTTCTTCCAATCAATATCTCTCTTACTTCTACTCTTGATTCATACTTATCACTATTAACCACCTATGGGCGTGTTGATATTACCTGCTTAATTGTTTCCCCCACAGTCCAAAAATCATGAAAAACTTTGTCAATATTAGTGGTAAGGGTAGAAATGCTATTAGAATGATTGTTCTATTTGCTAGAACCTTTTCCATGGGGCATCGACAACTTTCCTATTCGGGAAGCTTCATACATATTTTTTTCTACTTCGTTTTCCAAGGAGGCCAATTGTATTGTAGAAATGTGAGATGTATCACTATCTTCTTCCATAAGTTTTTCTGGAGGTAACAAAAATCTCGAGGAATGTGCAATATATGGATAGGACAAATTTCTAAGACTTGTTCCTTGGTCCGATGGCTCATTTTGGGTAATCAATTCATTTTGAGCATCACTAGGAGGAACTGTGGTTTGATTTCCACTTTCCACTACTTGCGAGGAATTATCTGTTTGAAAAATAAGTAAATTGGTCAGATAAATTACCCATTATGAGCATCGTTAATCAAAATATCTTTTTCCCAACTACGATGTATATGCTCTGTCATTTTCCATCTTAAGTTATCTCGCAGATCTTGTCTAATTTCTTGAATACAGGGATAATTTCTTATTTCCAGAGGATTTGACACACCTTCTCCTGCAGTTGAAACTTAATTTTTCAAGATAGCCATAGGGGCTTCTAGAGATAATTAGAACAAATGATCAAGGGAATTAGAGAAATGTTCAAAACTATTACACATGATTTACCCTACGATTTCCTGACGGATAAGATATTGCCTAAAATTGACGTCATTTTCGTCTTCATATTCAAAACTACCTAATCCCATAAAGAAAATAGGTGGATAATCCTCATCATCGTTTACCAAATCTATCCTTTCAAAACTCAAACTAATTTCCCATACATATTTTTTAAACCATCTTAATAAGTTTCAAGATATCCATCAATAAATGGTTCCCTACATATTCTAACTAGATTCCCATAAAACTTAGGTATGCATGCATACGATAAATCTATCATTAGATATCCACCTAATCCATCAACCCACTTCCTAGATAGCAACATGGCATAAATAGGGGGACAAACAATTACCACTACATCCATCATGGTATTTAAGTTGGGGAAAGAAAATAAATCAGCTTTTAAATTCTTTATTAAGAATATGCTTGGACACCCCTTGAATCAATTCCACAATCATTTCCATATGGATAGATAACTTCTAATCCCATTTACTTCATAATTCGCAGAGGCATAACATTCATCACAACTCGCAAGTCTAGCATGTAGTTGTGGAGTAAGAGGTTGTTAATGTGTAATGTAATATAGAAAGGAGGATTTCCTCCACTCTTTCTCTCATAAATATCAGTATGTATATGAATAAGAGGGTCTTCTTCTACCTCCCTCCCTCTAGCACTCTAAATGTGGCAAGACTCATAAGAAATCTTGGTAACATTTTCTATGGGAATCCTATCGAAAAATTATTGAACTTGATCCTTGACTTTGGGTAACTTTACTAACTCACTTAAGGGTACACTTTGCATGAATTTATGTAATTATTTATCTATGTCAATACCTAAGTCATAGTTGCAAATATCCTGTTCTATTTCCTCATCCTTTGAGTTTAAGTGATGATCTAAGAAAGGTGTTATTTTTTTATCTTGTTTTCTGCATTGGTAAACCTGGACTGTGGGTTGTGTTATGTTGCAAACAATGGCTTCTTCTTCATCCCAATCATATTATTCAAGTAATATTCTACCAAATTCATCACCATTAGTGAAAGCTTCAACTAAATTTATCCCATGATCTTCAGAGTCAAAGACTTCTAGATCTTCCTCGGGTTCCTCACATAAGTTCAGATTCTTATTTTTTGTTGCTTCATTCCTCCTAGGGGGTTGTCTATTATTATTATATATTGTCCATCTCTAATTGTTCCAATAGGGTTTGGGGCCATAGTAATTTCTATACTTTCATTATCCCTACTCCTTTCTATATCTTTGGTGAACAATGTGAGACTTTTCATCATTTCAAACATTCCTTCTAGAGTAGTCTTTTCTTCTACTACATGTTCCTTAGCTTTCCTAGGATTTTATTCACTATGGGAAAAGTAAGGAGCATAAGAATCAAAAGAATTATTCTTTCCCATAGAGGCTATATTATCTTCTTCTTTCTTGAACCAGGTTTGAGTTGTTTTGAGGTCGTTTGGGTTATTTTCCTTAATATTCAGACCAAACCATCCTTCAAAGGCATTCAAGTAAAGGATAAGGAAATATTTTATGTAGGTCTCAGGTCTTGGGGAACATTAGAGACAAGTTTGTCAAATTACACGTTGAATTCATGGATTTTTCTCGTTCTCTTTCGTCTTAACCTCAAAGATTTAATTTAAAAGGAATCTATTGTCTGGCTTGGATGACCACCCTTCAATTAATTTATAAGTGGAAGTGTCATAACCATCTATTGACCTTGCAGGTAACCTATCAAACCATCCCCTGGAATCTCCTTCTAAGGATGACAAAAAGGATCTCATATAAACATCTTCTTCTTCAACTTCACATGCTTCAATATAATTCCAAACCGCTTGAATATGATATTCAACATGGATTTCAAAAGAACCATTGAAATTCAAAAGTTAATCAAAGTATTTCTCGGGCATGTCATGAGGAGCACCTTGAATTTGTGAGAAATCGAAAGGAGAAGACCTAACTTTGCTTCCAAATCACCTAGGTCCTACTAGGGGGTTTGTGTTAGCCATTTGAAAATTCACTTGAGGTGGAATAGTTGGAGGAGTGGAAGGATTTGAACTATTGGTTGAATAATTAGATCGAATCAACAATGGACATGATTGCAAATTTTCAGGAGGGTTATCCAAAATTTTCCTTAGTGATTTAACCACCCTCCAAAAGAAATTAGATGATTGATATTTAAGATTCTTATTCTGATTTCGGGTATATGTTAAATAATTTTCTATATTATTTTGGCTTCTAAGGTTATACTCATGGGTAGGTCCCTCAGGGGAGTCAGGTTGTGGAGTATCCAGGTGAACGGATTGTTGTTTTTACCAAAAAATAAATGTTGTAGGAGAGATAAGTAGTGATGCAGTGATTGTGCAGACTTAACCAATTGAAAATGCAATCATTTTATTTTAAACTAGAGGTGATATGATGAATATAAAATATAGAAACATTCACAGACACCGAAGGTAGGCAAGCCTCTACCACCCAAGTGTTGGAATTAATAATCCTCCTTTTTACAATATAGTCTGTTTTGTCATATTGCCTAGCTTAGGAGGTCATTTATCACCTTACTGGAGTTTTGGTGCCACCGGTGCCAATACCTACATTATAGGAGCCCACTCCGAGTGCCACTAGCAACCTCCACCAGCTGGTTGTGGTAGGTAAGAAATTACGCTGATTCAACCTCCAATTACAATAATTTAGATCACTTTCAGTTATCCTAGTGATAGTTATGCATGAATCAAAGGAGAGTGGTTCCCTTTTACACCTTCCTTATTAGTTAACCGATTGTAGACTGATTTAGAAACTCAGAGTTAGACTAGTGAGCCTCCAACAGTGATTTAGACACACTGAGTTAGCCATCAGTCAGCTTGAGCTAGTAGATTCGAATCCTATCCATGGAATTCAAATTCTATTTATTGTATAATCATTGTATTATTGATTAATGAATGAAGATGAATGTTGTGATAAAATGATCAATTCTTGTCTGTTTTATCTAAAATTTGTGGCATGGATTTACTGTTTACTGTACATTTTATTTAATTATTCCACTGCATAATTCCCTTCCTACAACTTTCATATTTTCTTGTAGATCAGTGGTTCAAAAATTTAACATGGTATCAGAGCCTTTTTTAGGCTAGCAGCAAGTCTTGTTTGATCTCCATTGTACACTAGAAGTAGCTGAGTTTCCACATAAATCTTGGAATCATAGCATTGCTCCCTCTGAATTCTGTCTAGAGAAGTCTATCAATGTGACTGACTCTAAGAAAGTGTACATGTCGAGGTGGAAAGGATTGAATTGACATATGATTATGAATTGGTTTGTTTTGCAGTGATATTTTGCAGGTACAACTTCAAGATGGATTCAAGATTATCAGTTCCTCTTCTTACTCCATTCACAAGATGTTCCGAGTGGAAATTGAAGATGACTTTATCTTTAAAGAGACAACGTCTCTATGAGGTATCCTATTGAACTTGGTAAAGAGTATTATGAAGATGAGAATGACTGGCTAAATGACGATGATAGAGATTTTGGAATGATATGTCCGGCCTTTTCTCTAAGCTTGCACTACCTTATTGATTCTGTTGAATGCATAAATGATCTCTAGATAGAATTGGATAGAACCTTTGGCAAGAAAAATGAGGATCATTATAACAATTTGGAGAACAAACACATCACCACAAGAGTTCTTTATTCAAAAGTCTCTGCCTCTATTCTCTTTGATGAATTTGTTCAAGATGAAGAAGAAACATAATCTTCAACACAGTCAATTTGAATTGAAGAAAGTCTCCTTGCAGCGACTCCTTCTCCTCCCGCTCCGGAAGTTTATGAGATATATAACATCTCATATTCTCATATAGATAATCCAGAAGAAGGAATTCAAATCTCTGTTATTGAAGAGAAACTCTCCTTCCATTCTAATCAAGAATTCTTCAATGATTCTTCTATTTTAAATTATGTGCAAAGTTTACCAATGATTGCTTTAGAAATGAAGAGGAAATCGATTTCTCTCTCTCTAATGTTGTTGCTGGTGTGTAGAAAAGTAATAATTTGGATGTTTTGGAAGAAACATCATATTTTAGGAGTGACCCATTCACTCTCATTGATCTAGAGATTCCAACAAATTCCTACATGATGTTTTGCACCAATACTCAGTTTTTTGTTGAAGAAAGAGAAAATTGTGCATCTACCATCTCAGTGGAGCACTTGGAACCTTTGTTCCACACTATTATATATGATATGAACTTATTTGGATCTGATATGACCTTATTTGGGTAAATTTTAAGCTTCAATAGCCTCAAGTCATGCTTTTAGCTGTTCTCATCAATTTTGGTGTGAAAAATCAAGTACCTCAAGTCTCTTTCAAAATTGTTGTTGGGGATTCGATGTTAGTTTTCTCTCATGAGTTTGCTGATATTATATTTTGTGAATCATTGGATATTTTAGAAACTCTATCAGATTATGGAGCTCAAGTATTCTCTCTCCAAGGTCCCAGGAATTCTCTACCTTTCTACTTGATCACATGCTCATCTTCTCACAGTACTAGTAAAGATGGAGACATCATGCATTTGTCTGGACACTTGTTCCTAACACTTGGAGCTGATTTTACCTCACATGGTTCGATGTTCAATGCTGCAACATATCAGTTTCTTGGGCTTACCTCACATGGTTCAAATTCTCAAGCACTTTTTCTCTCTCATCGATTGATCTCAGTTGCTCTACATGGGTCTAGTTTTCATCTTGCAGATGTCTATGTTCTTGATTTAGTTGAGCATATTCCTCTTCTTCCAAAGAGGAAAATTACTCTAGACATAATAATTTAGTTTTTGGATGTTTACATGCATAGTACCAGGATGTCGATGCACAAAAGAACCAAGATTCTGCATTACTGCTCCATAGAGTTGCAGATTGCAGCAAAATTTCTTGATTCCTGTTTTGTTTTTTTTTGGGGGGGGGGTGTTGTTCAGGAATAAACACCCTTGTAACTAAGGGTCTGGGGTTACCAACGTACTCTTAAAACTTGCAGAAAATCAGATTTTAAAGTATATAAAGGAAATAGGAATATATGGTGGACTCACCCGATTAACGACGGTTGATCCAAGCTGTGTCTTCTCCCGCTCTGCTCCTCTCCAAAGCTTTCAGGGATGCACCTCCTTCACCTGCAGAGAGAAAATCCTCCAAGTACAATATTATACATGTATATATGACAAGTTAGATAAACAATATATAGATTTCTTAATCATAAATATTCATCAAACGATGATACATGAAAGTGACTCAACACGAAGTTGGAAGAAGGATTCTCTTTATTAACAATAGTGAGTGAGATAAGTGTACAACCCAACACCTAAAACAAGGACTCCTCTATAACCAAAGGATTCTGAGTTCTACTGCTCCAAAGAATTCTGAAGATATACCACCAGCATAAATTTTCTCTCCAAATATNAAGGCCTCTATTTATACTTAGGAAAATAGAGCAGTTTCGAAGGTTGAGGAGGTTGAGACAGTTAAGATAGTTAATGATTAGGGCTTAACAAATCTCCATTAATTGTGTTATATTATTTTTAATGTCGAATGGAGACGTATGCAAGTATTGATACTAGCAACCCGCGTATGACATGCGAGTTGCTATAAGGGAAACCCGCGTATAGATCTGTATGCGGGTTGCAATGACAATACTTGAGTACAGTACGCGGGATGTTGTGGAAATAGTCACGTATGTACGCGAGTTGCTGTGGAAAGAGTCGCGTACAACAATCAACATATAAACAGGTAAAAATGGCAATCTAGGTGGATAATGAATGCATCTCATGTCATGCCCATCTATAGTGTTTAAGCAACCTTCAATCCATAAGTGTCCTTTTGTGTGCCAACATATGAAGTGTCGGCACTCGAACGGAGAAGTGCCATTTGGGTTGATAACAGGGGGGTTTCCCATGAGGTTTTCCCCATTTTCCTCATTTTATTAAGAAGTTTATTTTATGTCATTGAGATTATATGGGTGACTTTTTGCCTAATTTCCAGGGCCCAAGTTGTCCAAAGTTAGGATTAAGGGGGGGGGGGTGTTGGGATTAATAATCCTCCTTTGTCCAATATAGTTTATTTTGTCATATTTCCTAGCTTAGGAGGTAATTTATCATCTTACTGAAGTTTTAATGCCACCATGAATATTGGTTCCACTGGTTCCATTGGTTCCATTGGTGCCACCGACGCCATTGGTGCCATTGGTGCCATTGGTTCCACTGGTGCCATTGGTGCCACCGACGCCACTGGTGCCATTGGTGCCAATCCCTACATTATATGATCCCACTATGAGTGCCACTAGTAGCCTCCATTAGTTGGTTGTGGTAGGTAAGTAGTTATGCTGAGTCAACCTCTAGTTACAATCATTTAGATCACTTTCAGTTAGCCTAGCACTAGTTATGCATGCATGAAGGGAGAGTGGCGCCCTTTTCCACCTACCTAATTAGTTAACTGATTGCAGGCTGATTTAGACATCTGTACTTAGACTAGTGATCCTCTAACAATGATTTAGATACACCGAGTTAGCTATGCAGTTAGCTTGAGCTGGTAGATTCGAATCCTATCCATGGCATTCGAATTCTATTTATTGTATAATCATTGTATTATTTATTAATGAATGAAGATGAATGTTGTGATAAACTGATCAATTCTTGTCTGTTTTATCTGAAATTTGTGGCATGTATTTATTGTTCAATGTACATTTTATTTAATTATTCCACTGCATAATTCACTTCCTACAACTTTCATATTTTCCTGTAGATCAATGGTTCACAAATTTAACACCAACACCAAAAATGTTGGCAAATAATGGGAGTAGAACTTAAGGATATATGTCGAACCAAGCTAGGCCTCTACCTTCCCTGAAAAAGGTGCCAAAAATGTTATCACAAATCTTGTAGTTTCCCCATGGATTGATCCTATTCAGGATGACAGAGGGGACATGCAACCAAATTTGTAACCTACAAATGTCCCAACCCCCAGATGATGGATGGTTGTCAAGCTGGTTGAGATATCCTTTTCCTTATGTCACTGAAGCCTAAGTGACAAAGGGGGAGACCCAGACCTATCCGAAAAGGAAAGGCCTAAATATAATCACCAGATCAACCCCAAACAGAGAATACATAAGGCGAAAGCTTGAAAAACTATATTTAAGGAGTAAGCCACGATTTAAAGAATGCTTGAGTAGAGTTGGTTACGGGTGTTAGAAATGTTACTCAAGCCAAATGAAACTGTGACTTGTGGAATTAAAAATCAGATCTAGGATTAGTGTGTTTATTCGATTGATCAAACTTGGAACCCTAGGGGGGATTTAGATAGAAAAGTGGAAATTTCCAAGGTGAGGTTGAATAAGAGAATTAGGTATTACAACACACTTGATTGTATGAAATATTTGACAGTGTGAATAAATCCAAGAAGAAATCAGAAACATAAAACACACAGGAAAAATACTGACATGGCAGGATGGGCTCCTTCTCCAAGGGATCAGTGTTGCTTTAAGGTGGGAAAATGGAGTCCAAATATGACATATAGGATGGAGAGGTAGATTTCTATTAGGGCCAACAAAACCCAAATCACCAATTTTTAGATTCCTAGTGAAAAATGTTTCGGTGATTTTTCATACTTACTACAAATGATTTTTTTAAAGTGACGTGGGTGATGTGCAATGCATGAAACTAAAACGTGGAGAAATAAGTTGAGAGACTTACCTAAAACCCATAGATATATTTCTGTATGAACAAGAATGCTTCCTCATAGATCAAGTGAGAGATCCGAGAAATATCTTGGTGAATTTATGCTTTTCTCAGTGACCCTAGTGCCTCCTTTTATCTGCCAGACCAAGGAAACCAATTAGAAATGACCTAATAACATGGATTTTAAAATAAAGAAGACAAAGGAATGATAAATCATAAATAAGTAACCACTCCATGAAACACCAAACCAAAATATGTCCACAGGGTGAGTCTCCCCACGAATGCACCTCCTTCAATTTTCCTCCTACACCTGCAAAGTAAGTTGGGTACAGAAAATATTGAAGAACTGTGTTGGATTAATCTCAATGTAAGAGATAAAAAATATCAATCGTCATCACATTCATATATCTACAAAGACACAAGTGTTGAATCCCAAAATAATCTCTTTATTAGAAGTTCCAATGCCAGAGCTCATGCTTTACAATGGGGGGGTCTCATATTTATATAGATTTTTAGAGACACAAACCCTAAATCAATTTTACATATGATGTTTGATATTATAACATCATCAGTGGTGGAGATCAACTTTACATGGATCAATTTGACTAGATCAAGGGGGTCACACGTTTTTCCCAATGCCACCTTAACTAAATCAAAACATAGGATAACATAAGATATAATAATTATAATACATCGAAGGGGGTCACTGGGGGATTAATTCACCCGATGATCCATTACTAACTCAAATCATAATATATAACAATGTAATACATCAAGTGACCAAGTTAAGGGGCACCCCTTGAGGGACATCCTCACTGGAAAAGCCAAAATAAATTTTCCCTGACCAAATGCTAACCAAAACTGATGAATAAGTGTTTGAGGATACATATTACAACAAGGGGATAAATTTCTTTCCATTTCCTTGACTTCCCTAGACAAATTGATTTTCCCAGTAATTTCCTAGTTCATTTTCTCATGGCACAACCTCTGAAAATATTAAAATTCATCATATATTCCTTCAGGCTAAGAACTGGAGCAAACAGACTACGAAAAAGTATTTGGAGACATAGAAGAATGGTACAAGTGACTACTGATACCCCCTGGAACACTGTGGTTCTCTAGAAGAGCCAAAATCACTGCAATAAAAATATAATTTGGCTAATAATGAAATGATAATAATCATTGATCATGCAATCTAAGACCAAACTCTAAAAACTGAAACCGCAGTATTGGTCCTGGGCATGTTTGGAGTAACTATAAACAGTGTTGGTTTTTGAGCCACTACAATGGGAACCGTGTTTGACTTGGTCAACTGGGTTGACCAGGTCAAAGTACCCAAACAGTAGGTGAGATGCCGAACTAAGATGATCATGCATGCATCTAGGGTAAGAAATGCTCCAAGATGTATATTAAAACCCAAATTTAATCATACTATTCATAATCATGGTGACAATAATAATAATAATAGTAACAACCAGTAAGATATACATGTGTCTTTTGAAGAATCATTGAACCTTATAGAAGTCTCTTGTGTGTGACATACTTACAAAGCTTAAACCATTTTCTAGTGCTTAATGAGGATGGAGAACAAGGCTAAGTAATGGGTGATGACCTCTTGTTGGTTTTTAAAATGTGATCTCTCTGAATGATGACAAATTTATTCAACCAAAATGACATATGCATGACATATAACAATAGAGAATGGTGGTGTCTCACAAATGGATAAAGTACTTGGGCTCGTTTCCTTCAAACTCTAACAAGTTTTTCCTTTTATTACTTTGGAACACTGGACAACATTCAAAGGCAGGTGACCTGAAAATCCTTCTAGGCTCCATTGAATGACAAAGACACAACCTTTGTGGGTTAGTCTCACCCTGTTTCCCTGTAGGGGAAAATGGGCCGAACACTATACAAGGAATGACTGTTCATCCTTTGACCATTGACCTTGTCAATACATTTTGAATTTCACATAATATGGTAGCCAACCTACAAATGCAGGTGCCATGGAAATACTTATGGGCTCCAGTAAATGGGTAAGGCCTAGCCCTGCTACTAGCGAGCATCCATATCCACGATGGGTTTGCCTCACCCTGTTGCCCCTGTGGAGGGAAAATGATCATAACATTATACAAGAATGAGTGCTAATCCTTTGGCCACTTACTACTTTTTTAACATTCATACTTTGCATGATTTTGATATACTGTTTATGCATTTCGATGCTTTAGTGTCTAAAGACAATGTTGGGTGGAGCACTTGTTTTGAGGACTAAAGGACGTCTGCCTGGTGAACTTAGCCACACTGGCCAAGCCACATACTTCATAGCCAGTCTCAATCATGCACAGGGGTCAATATGGGGAAAATATCGTTAATCTAACAAGTCTCAATCAACCAAGGTCATGGGAGAAAAATTAACTACGGATGAACTGGATGGACGAGAACAAATGATACGTGGAACTAACATAACACCAAGGTTTAAAAATTGTGTAAATCATGACATAAACAATAGTCTTCAACATTAGACTCTTTGATCATTCAAAATCATAGGTTTAAGCATTAGTACATATGTAATTTAAGCATAGGTCACCATGATCATCCTAACATGACAAGCCTAGGTGTTTAACATACATCAAAGAGAAAAAACCCACCAAGGATCCATATACCTGATCTCACCATATACATGTCTCCATGTGATAATGCCCCTCTGTAGATGTGTACCACAAATGATCTGCTACTCTTCTCAAATGAACTAGGTCACCATTGAAATCCTCTCAATGGATAAGGAAATCTCGGTCTTGGAAAGGAAATACTGCTAAACAAGGCTTTGAAATGGTTGAGGATGTAATGATCCATGCTAAAACCCCATCTGAATGAACAACTCAAAAAAATAAAAAGATCAATCTGTATGTTGCATCATGGTATCTCAACTGCAACATATATGTGATAACAATTTCGGTTCAAGAGGATGATGAACTCTAGGAGGATGCTAAGTTACTATCTGTTGCTGCTGCAACCCCTACCCCAATTTTTTTATGATTTTAGGGCCCCTCCTTAGAGTTTTCATCTTTTAACCTATTTTAGACTACTTTTGCTCCTTAAGAGTTTTTCTCCATGACTTAGTTCTATTTTCATCAGCCGGAAAATCCTTTTTTTCACCAAGTTAGAACTCATATTTTCTTCCGACGTGTAGGAAGAACTCAGTGAGTTCATCCGACACCTCGGGAAACCTCATTTTTTCCATTTGATTTCTTGCCTACTTGTCTACCTTTCGGAAACATTTGTTGAGTTTTCCATAATTTTATCAATAACCTTTTCATGCGGAGCTTGCCAACGAAGTTTTGCCGACAATGTCGGTATAACTCGTGTTTTAATGTTGATATGTTCGTCTAGGTTGAAAGTTTGAGATTGCTGAACCTTTCATGTTTTTCGTCGATGGACCTTTTCTGCGTAGTTTTTCAGAGATTTTTTCTGATAGTTGTGGCATGACTCAAAGTTTTGTTCCAACTAATGCGGAGAAATTCAAGGCTTCTAGATAATGTTTGTCATCGAAACCTTTGGATGAATTTTTCCGATGAGGTATTTGCGGATGTTTTCAACGAGTTGAGCCGACGGTTGCGACAAGGTTTACATGTTGGAGCTGATGCTGTTAGGGGTTTTATTTTTCTCTTACCTATTCCAATTCGAAGGATTTCCACGATGAATGTTAAAGTATTGATAAAACGATGTTTTTGGGGGGACTGATTGTTGATGGGATTAGGGTTTTGTCTCCGCCAAGGTTTTAAATCCATTGCCCAACCGCATAGGATTTTTTCACTCGCATTGAACTTTGGATGTTTTCCCCAAGTTGGTTTCCTTAGGATCCTCAGCATATCTGATCTTGAACTAGTTTGATAGCTCGACCATGACAAATTTTACCTGTTCTGCACCTGTTGTTTTCGCTCCTCAGACCAGAGATGGATCTATCAGGTTTTTGGGATTGTAATGATTGGGAGAAACTGATGGTTTAACATGGCTTAGGGTTTATTTTTGAGCCATATATTTTTCCCCTATGCTGTCTATGAGGTTTCAAAGGGTGTTCATGGTTTCGGTTAACCTAGGGTTTCGTAACATCAAGTTATTATTGCAATTTCGCTTTGGTTGTTTTCTTGCATGTAAAAGAAAAGTGCATCTTTGTATGTTAAAACTGAATGAACAATGAACAGAACCAGGCTGAGCAAGCCTTGTGTAGGGATTAAAACTTGATTTTATTGTTTTCTTCATCTTAACCTAATACACAAGAACTAAGAGATCCAAATTCCAAAAACAACATTTAGAGTTTGCACTTGTGCTGTTGTTTTTCAGCCTGTTTTTTGAAGTGTTCAGATGACATACATAATTTCGTTACATCACAAGGTTGTTTTCATATGGAAAAAGATGAATTGATAAAACATATTTTTGTTTTCCAACATATTTAACATTGAATACAATCTTATTTCTAGAAAGAAAACAAGATTTGGCATCTAAAGCTGTCATTGCCTTTTGCAAGCTTAAATGGTAGTTTTCATTTTATCTTCTTGCCCTGAATGCATGTTGTTGGATGACAGTGACACTAAGTTATTTTTTGACATGACCATGTCATAGTTTCAGTCTTCTCAACACACCATGCCAAAGGAAAAAATAATATGAAGAGCGAATTGAAAAGGAAGGAGAAGAAAGGATGCAAAAGGAATCAACTGATAGAGCAAGAAGGGAAGCAAAAAAGGAAGCTGAAGAGTTGAAGAGGAACACTTGAAATATATCCAGGAAAAAGTGTAGGAGGATGAACTAAGTATTCAACAAATTAAAGGCATCATCAAGAAAGTAGTAAATAACTAGGTTGCACAAACCTTAGTCAGTAATTTCCTTCTGGAAGACCGGCTCAAGGTAACTCCACCTAAAGCAACGGAAATAAAGTCATAACTGGCTATACATGAAGTGGCAGTTAGATTGCGTGAGCCTATAGCTTTCAAGAATATTGTTGCAGAAGCTCATGCATGGGGAGAATTCATTGGAGGATCAGCTGGACCCTCCTAAAGTTTTGTCTTATTTACATGTGGCACTTTATGTAGATTATTTTATCTTATTTCCTTTTTCCTAGTACAAGACACTAGAGGACAAATTTTGTGAATCGAGGAGTTAGGGAAGCCCAAAAGGAAGGGGTAGTCCAAAATTCAGTTGTAAAATGCATAAATAGGAGTAGAGGAGAGTTTAGAAAGGACTTTTCACTAGCGCATTGATGCTGAAGTTATTTTTATGAGAACTATTTATTTTATAAATAAAGGAGAACCAATTTTGTTGGAGGAAGGACTGTACAAGTTCCAAATGGATTGCGTGGATTGTTAATGTTGAACTACTTCTTATTTAACTACTATAAAACTGTGAGATCATTCTAACTTAATGAACTACTTTTGCAGTGATGAATGATTTTAATTTCTATTGGAAATATTGTGCATATGAATGAGTAATGAATGTTTTAACAAACACAGTGTAGAAGGAGCAAGTCGATAAGTCGACTTGAAGGATAGCCGACTTAGTCGACTAGCTGACTAAATCGATGGGCCGGCTTAGTCGATCATCTGACTAAGTTGGTCGGTCGACTAAACTAGATATTAGGTCAGCCACCTAAGGTCATGTCGGTTCACCGAACCGACAGGTAGTTATTTTGTAACCGTTCTATAATCATATATATTAGGCTGTTGAGCCAGATGAGAACTTAGTTCAGTTCTCTGTGTTGTATGGACTCATTCGTATAATATAATCTGTTTATTCACCTATTTGTTCTTATCTCTTGTCTCTATTATATATATATATATATATATATATATGTTTAAGTGTGTATTATTGGTAACCTTATGTGATTTGTGAGATTACAACATTGGTTCCGTTGCCAGTAGTACATGACTGAAATATATGCAAACAGATGATACTAGAGCAGGAGATTAAGGACTGGTGGGAATGTAAAGTTGCAAACTATTTGCAGAATTACGTGCGAAGGAACATATTAACAATCGCACAAGTAAAAGAAAGATTTTTCACAAAAACGCATGAAAAGTTTGTCAAATCAGTGCCCTAACTTCTGAAGAAACTCCTGGATGAGAAAACTGAAAGGGACTAAAGAACAACAGTTGCTGGAAAAACTAATCCGAGGAGGTAGAACAAACTTGTCGGAGTGGTTTGAGAAAATTATCGATGATTTCTGTGAGGAGCAAGCAGTCGAAGACAAAACTTCGATGGAAACAGTCAAGGAGAAATTTTACACAGATCTCATCGAACAATTTACGTGTTCCTTACTGACCTTGCTGTTCAAATTCCTGATCGAGAAGGGATTAGGACATATTGTTGAACCTCGTCCATCACTTCATGAACTGCCATCAATCTCTAACTGGGTGGAGAAGCAAAGGAAGTGGGAAAAATTTATTGCAGAAAGGGAGTGGGAATACTTCCTAAGAAAATAAACCGAACTATCCAGGCTTTCTAAAAGCGTCGGGTAGGCTATGGGGGGGTAGCTGGTCATATGTCGAGATAGAGTATAGTGGATTCTAGTCGACTAGAAATAGATACCAGTCACAAGTAATGAGAAGTCAACTAAAAGGGAAATCAAGAGAATAGTATCATACGAAAGTATGTCGGACATTCAGAAAATACAGAGGGAAGAGAGACACCAGAGGAGGGAAGAAAGACGAGAAAGAGTCTTAGAGTGCACAGAGGAAGGAATCCTAGGGCGACCGATAAAGAAGAGAATCCACCAGAGTTGGGTCATGACCGACATGAGGAAGGCATGGAACAAGAAGCGTCCCCTATGGAGGAAGAATTGTGGATAGAGCAGCCAGAAGCTCTCCAATTAAGAGCTCCCAATGAAGGAACAACCCTCTCTCCATTGAATCTGTGTACTCAGATATAGACAATTGTCGAAGAGGACCTCCGACTACGAGCTGGTGACTTTAGTATATGGAGTCGACTAGATGATGAAACATACACTGGATGAAAACTCATTATACGTCGACTAGAGGAAGGGAATTGGGTGACCTTTCAAGCGGCACCCTCCAACCGAAGTATCCACTTACTCTTACTGACACATGAAGGAGCACCGCCCCCCACCAAATACAACTTTAGAAGACACACAACATTCCTAAATGTGGACAAATAGTTGCAGTGGACCATCGACAACAAAAGTCGACATCAACCGACTGCCAGTCGACGAAGAATCGACAACCGACGGGAAAGCAAGTTTCGTCGACCATAGTCCCGCAGAGACAAATAAACCAATAACCCCACCACCCTCACCACCACCCCCACCTCCACCGTTGCCACCTGCTGAGAGCAGTGACAGTGATTCAGACATGGGTCACGGATCGGCTCACATTCCTCTATATGAGGGGGATGAGGACCCCAGATGACACTGGTTCGTCTGCGAGTCGACTTGGGAGGCCAACCAAGTTACAGACGAAGATAGACAAATGGCACAATTTGCCGGTGCCTTGAAGAAAAGGGCATTGATGTGGTATACGACCTTTTCGGAAATATAACCTAGAGCAACAAAAGCTGAGATCAAGCTGCAATTTTTGTCATTTTTCAAAACTCCAAATGCTAAACACCTGGCCGCGAAAAAACTAAAAACTACATCACAAAATCCAGGGGAAACTATCTGCGACTATGATAAGCATTGGAAATACCTTTTGAGCTAGCTAGACTATGTTATAGATGAACAGTTACTAATCCAGTGGTTTCTTGCAGGGCTATCTCAGAAAGTGCGTCGACACATCAGTCTGGAAATGTTCAAATCTTATGAAGATGCGCTAACAAATGCTCTTCAAGTAGAGAAGGACGAGGACATACCTGCTTACCCCACAGACCACAGATTGGAAGAACAACTCAAGAACGTACATAAGTCTCTAAAGGAGTTAAAAGTCAAGAATCAGGAGATCTGGTGCACCAAATGCTCAATGACTGGCCATTCCAAAGACAATTGTCGACAGGAATATAGGTGACAGGACGTTCGATTCGTGCAGACCAAATATTTTTGCGACATTTTCCAGGAGCATGGGGATCACTCGACGAAAGACTGCCCGTTCAACATAAATAATGACAAGGCCTCCTGGTGTGCCATCTACGTGACTAAAAATCATAACACAACCGACTGTCATTTGAACCTGAAGAACTGACAGAATTATCAGGTGGTCTACCAAAGCAATGCAGTGGCACAGCATAACGAACAAAACAATCTAACAAATGATCAGAACGGTTAGAGATACGATGGTCGATGATACGAGCGCCGGTACGACAATCGACGCATAGGCTATGGAGGAAGAGGTCGATTCCCTGGGAATAGAGACAACCGACCGTGTCGACACATCCAGTGCTTTACATGTTATAAATAGGGACATCGGTATGCAGACTGTCCATATAAAGACAGAACTGATCTCAAATTCTGTACTCACTGTGGGGTAGGGGATCAATCACTAGAGGATTTCCCTACCATGTTAGAAAAAATTAATACAAAGAAAAATGTTAATGTCTTGTCCTGTGTGCAAAAAAATGATGTAATAAACACACAAAATTTGCATATTGTAACTCAACAAGGAACAAAAACAGGAGCTGATAACCCCAGAATCAGTAAAATAAAAGAGAAACATGTCTATCCTGACCCACTGAAAGAAAAACAAACATACAAAGAAGCAAACGACGTATTTGAAGAAATTGCACGACAAGAAAACGTTCATGACATTCGACATAACACATTAAACGAATTAATCTAGCTCCTACAAAAAGACAACTCAGTATCCTAGTTCATCGATTTGCTGTATGAAATAAAATGTACCAACTCTGAAAAACAAATAAAGAACGTCTACAGCTTAAATAAAAAATACAAAGGTGATGCCGACCCACTTGTTGACCTGGAAATTGAAGGATACCACGTTCGACAAGTATTGCTCGACTTCAACTCACAAGTAAACATCATGACTCGTGACACTTGGGAACAAATGGAACGACCTCGACTCTATGAGTTAGGCATATACTTGAAACTAGCTGACCAGGGCCTAATTGAACCCATTGGATTCTGGGAAAACGTCGACATGACTATAAAAGGAATCTCGACCAAGGTTGATTTCAAAATCACTAACCCAAAGGAAGGATCCAGTTCCTTCCCAGTGTTAGTCGGTCGACCTTGGGGTATAAAGATGAAAGCATCCATGTCCCTGGATAAGGAGTGAATCAAATTAAAAGGAAATGGGAAAAAGGTCATTGTACCCATTCATCCATCTCAAGGGGAACCTTGGACTGAACCTATTAATGAAGAAGTCGATGTCCGACAACTCTACTAGATCCAAGATAATGCAGATTACATAGAACTAGATATACATGGATAACTTCATTTAGGTGACCAAGACTCAGTTGGTTATAATTCCGACGCTGAATTATATGATTGGGAGATCAAGAGCTACGAAACACAAGCAAGAGGGTGCTGGACAATACAATAAGTGCAGAAAAAGACCACCCAACAGTGCTT
Source organism: Pseudotsuga menziesii (assembly GCA_001517045.1). NCBI lineage: Eukaryota > Viridiplantae > Streptophyta > Pinopsida > Pinales > Pinaceae > Pseudotsuga > Pseudotsuga menziesii. The sequence goes on along the minus strand of LPNX010001541.1, from coordinate 16,757 downwards.
CATAGTGTCCATTGTCCCAAAAATCTTTGAGAAGAAAATTAGGGAACACCCTACCTTACAACCTACCAACCTAAATACTACACAACTACCAAGATACAAGGAAAGGGAATCACCAATCATGCATGTCGAGCAAGTGTCCAAAAATATTGGTGAGCATGGCCGACTTCAAAGCCTAGTCAAAACTTTTACAGGACAAGCTGCTAGATGGTGGGATACCCATTAGACAAGATTGTAGACCTGGACAACTGCTTCGAATTATTTTGTCGAAAGGTTTGGAGGAAATAAGTTAACCCAACAAGCTCAGATACCTGTATTCACTCAAGGACAGAACCCAGAGGATCATATCAAAACCTGTGAAACGGAGTGGAGAAGACTTGGCTACAAGGATGAACGAGCATGGCCACACTTGTTCCCATCAAACCTCATCGACTTACCAAACAAATGGTATAAGATGGAAGAAGCTAGAGGTGAGACCTTCTTATGGCACAAACTCAAGGAAAATTTGATTAAAGATTTCAAATTTATACCACAAAACAAAAACTTGGTCGAAACAACAAAACAGATTAAAGAATTTATACAACCGACCGAAAACAAACCCTTAAAAGATAACCGATAGACAATGAAATGTAACAATATACAAACAAGGTCAAAGCCACAGTCGACAATATTACAATTAGAAAACAAAAACACAGAAGGAAAAAGCTTTCGATGGAAGTCCAACCATGTCGAAACGACCAAACCTATTTGCATAATCCTTAAAGTTGAAACAACTGACAAACAAGATACCGACAGAAGACTGCAGTCGACTTCCCTACCACATTCTCACAGTTCAAAGAAGGAAGTCAACCGATCAATGAAGCTAAAGCACCAGAATGGCTAGATGCTAAAGTCAAAACTAAAGAATTTGACATCTCAAATGATGATCGATAAAAAATGACAAGGATTGGTGACTACTGGAGCAAAGAATAGACCAAAGATATAGTGAACCTATTAAAGGAGTTCCAAGATGTATTTGCTAGAGATTATAAAGACCTCAAAGGATTAGTCCATGAAATGGGAGAGATGAAAATTGATACCAAACCTGATGTTTGACCTGTGAAGAAAAGGCCTTATAAACTAGCTCACAAATACAAGGAGATAGTCAAAAAGGAAATTGATAACATGTTGGCAACATGCATCATCTACCCTATCGACCAATCAGAATGGGCAAGTCCAATGGTTGTACAACCTAAGAAACATGACCTGACCAGACTAAGTATTTGTGTTGACTTCAGGGGACTAAACAAAGTAACATTGACATACCCATTTCCAACCCCTTATGCAGATGAAATATTGAATGAAGTTGCAGGACATGAATGCTACTCATTTAGAGATGGATTCTCAGGCTATAACCAAGTGCCAATAGCTAAAGAAGACCAGAAGAAGACAACCTTTGTGTGTGAATTTGGTTCATTTGCTTACAAAGTTATGCCTTTTGGATTAAAGAATGCACCTGCAGTGTTCTCTCGAATTGTTGTCAAAACATTTCAAGAATATATCTATAAGACCATGGCAGTATACTTTGACGATTGGACAATATACTCCATGTTAAAGGATCATTGCAAATGGCTTAGACTTATGTTGGAGAGATGTCTACAGATTCAACTATCCCTAAACATCAAGAAATGCATATTTGTGACCCCCATAGGGATATTATTAGGGCATATTGTCTGTAAAGAAGGCATTAAGGTTGACTTTGCAAAGATCAAAATTATTCTCGACCTAAAACCACCAGTAAACCCAAAACAAGTCAGGGTGTTACTTGGCCACATAGGCTATTACAGAAAATTCATAAGATATTATTCAGATATGACCTATCCCTTGAAGAACTATTAAGAGAAGATCAAGATTTTAACTGGACAGAGGAATGCCACATATCATTCGAAAAATTAAAAAGAAAACTAGTTGAAGCACCAATCCTAAAGTTTCCAAACTGGTCTATCAAATTCCATGTTCATATTGATGCATCAGGCCTCGAAATAGGAGCAATCCTAACTCAAACAGGACATGATGGAATGGGTTATCTTATAGTTTACAATAGCAGAAAGTTAAATAAGGCTAAAAGAAACTATTCGACAATAGAGAGAGAAGCCCTAGGAATGGTCTTTGCATTACAAAAATATCGACATTATCTCTTATCTAACCCATTTATATTCTATATAGACCATCACGTCCTGAAGTACCTTGTCAATAAACCACTACATCATGGAAGGATATGTTGACGGCTACTTCTTTTCCAAGAATTTGAGTTTGAAGTCGTTGTCCGACTAGGCAAGTTAAATGTAGGTCCCGACCATTTATCCCAAATCGACACAGGAGAAGAACCGACAGGAGTCTACGATGGCTTACCTGATGCACATTTATTTCGAATAGAAGCAGTCCCAATAGAACTAAAAGAAATAGCTCAGTTCTTAGAAGATGGACATGCACCAGAAGGTATGAGCACCAAGAAAAAGCAGATCTTAGCTATGAAGGCTGCACCGTATAGTCTCATCAATGGATTTTTATACAAAATGGGATTAGATGACATCCTCAGAAGGTGTGTACTAGAACATGAACGAGACCACATTATGAATGAAGCACACTATGGACATGCCGGAGGAAATTTTCAAGCGGACACAACTGCGAAGAAAATCCAACAATCAGGATTATGGTGGCCGACACTCCACAGAGATTGCAAAAATTTTGTTAGTCAATGTGACAGATGTCAATGACTTGGTCGACCTATGCCTAGCACAGAAATTCCTTTGATATCAGTAAACCCAATTTTGACATTTGAAATCTAGGCCATAGACTTCATAGGACCATTTCCTATACCAGCAAAAAGGACAGGTGCAAGGTATATCATTACTGCAGTTGAATATGTCACTAAGTGGGAAGAAGTTGAACCAACCAACACATGTTCTAGTGAGATAGCTGCTAAGTTTATCTATGAGAATATCATCACTAGATTTGGATGTCCACTAACCCTGATTAGCGACCAGGGAACACACTTCATCAACAGAACTATCAAAACCCTAATCGACCAATTCCAAATCGACCATCGTCGAAGTACAACATACCATCCTTAGTTGAATGGAGCAATTGAAGCATTTAATAAAACACTAACAAAAGGATTAACCAAAATATGTAATGCTGATAAGGACGACTGGGATGAGAAAATACCTGCAGTCTTATGGGCATACAAAACAACACATAAACGATTGACCGAACAAACTCCTTTTCGACTAGTCTATGGACAAGAAGCAGTAGTTCCACTACACTTCTGACAACATACCCCTATCATCACAGAAATACTACATGTCAATGTCGAACAACGAAGGAAGGACCGACTATTGCAACTCAGCAAAATGGAAGAGCACCGACTCATGGCTATACAACACCAAGAAATCCAGAAACAACAATAGAAAGCATGGCACGACTGCAACATCAAGAACAAAAACTTATCGGTCGGAGACCTTGCTTTACTATACAATAGTTGAGTCAAAGGTAAACCTAAAATGCTCCACACAGCATGGATGGGACCATACGTTGTCGAAGAGATACATCCCAATGGATCGGTCCGACTAAGAACGTTATAGGGCATAGTATTTTGGAAACTCGTTAAGGGAGCCCGAATAAAACGCTACAGAAACTAATTAAAAAACAAAAAACATATAACGACCATAACCGTCAACCAAAAGACATAAAAACTTAAAAATTCAAAAACCAAAAAAATACTGCACTTACAGAAAACTATGACAGGAAATCACCTTCTCGACAACCTCTATCATGGCCATCGATATAACACCATTGACCATTTTCATCGACCAACCACTCCCATCGACCATTCTCATCATCGACATTGACCGACGACCTCGATAGTCCCATCGCGCATTCATGACATCGAGTGCCGAAAGAAATAAGCCATTAACACACACTCAATTATTTAGCTGGAACATCACGTCTGCCATTAATACACCCATCGACGCACACATCCACAACATCGCCTATAAATACTGGATCGTCGAAGGATCATTCACCACAATCCATACCAAGAGAGCATCAGAGCATCCAGTCAACTAAAAGCCGAGAACCCCTTAGTGAAACTAACCACCAAACCAACACAATGACCCCCAAACAAACAAAAGCCTCGACCAAAGCCAAGGAAATACAGGCCGCAGACACACCTTTAGTCCACAGGTTGAAAAACATCAAAAACACCAAAGTACAGGAAGGCTCATGGCAAAAACTATGGACCAAAATGTAAGAATGGGCCTTTGTCGACAAAAAGGCCACTCAAGCAGCAGAGAAAATCAAACACAGTACTATCTTCGGCTATGCCAACACACCACTTATGGCTAGCTTTGGTGGCACAAAGGAAACTGCTGTCAAATTCATCATCAGCCGATATCACAATGGCCAGTTCTACTTCGACCAGTCGGTCGACATCTCTGGAGAAGTCATCTCCAAGCTGACCGGTCTCTCTAATGAAGGAAACCCTGTACCAGTCGAAATCAAAGAAGGACTAGTCGAAGAGCTCATTGGGTCATCTTCGGGTAAGAAATCCAAGGGGTTGATGATTATCCAAATCACTACCTGAATTCCATAGATTGTGGCCAAAATAATTGCAATAACACTCACGCTGGCAGGTCGAGGCAACGACCTTAATTTAGACATGTTAGAAGCTGTCAACACCATTGCCACCGATGGACGAATATACAGATGGGCAGAATATGTCACTGACATGGTGAAGACCATCTGTGAAAGATGTCAAGAAACAGGGGGAATCATCAAGTTCCCCTCCCTCATCTTGTGGATTGTCATGTACCACATCTGCCTATAGGGGAGTCCAATCTTTCAGGAACCGTCAAAGTTCAACATGTGGAGATTTAAAGCATTCTCCCAGAGAGAGATGTTGTAGGAACTTGAAAGAGGAAAAATCCTGCTGGAGAACTGGTTTCAACAACTCAAAGTCTGCACGACTAGATGGAGGGTGCCTCAAAACATCCAAAGAAATCTATCGACGAACTCCCACATCCAGCTGGAGCTTGACCGTACCTCAGTGTGGTACATGGAGAGCGACAATTCAAACACCAAAGCCCTCGAATACTATCCATCTGTCGACCAGATATTTTGGGAACTGTCTCGATAGGCCAAACCAAAAATGCCAGTACCAACAGTAGAAAAGAAGATCGACTTCTCAATCGAGGAGCCGCTCACAGACCAGGAAAAAGAGGAAGACTATGAGCTCAGCCTCTACATCAGTACATTTGTGTCAGAGGACACACCGGTCGAACACACTGATCGACTACAAATAACCATCAAACCTCCGACTGCAAAGAGGGCAGAACCCCAGACCGTAAAGCTGCAGCCACAGCAGCAGATAATTCCTTCGGCTACAGAAAGTGTCGCCCCGACCCAGGAGCCAAAGGGGGAGACAGAGCCAGAAAACCCTGAGTATGCTGTTACAAAAGGCATTATTCAAAAAGTGTCAAAGGAGATAGCAGCGGCCAGGAAGAAGCTCAAAACACAACAACAACAACAAGGTAAAGGTAAGCGCAAGCTTATCCTTATCGACTCATCAGAAGATGAGGAGGAACTGGCAGCCACGACCCTCGACATCATAGAGGATTCCGCACCAAACAAGGTGCCGATCGAAACCCAGTTCCAGATATTTGTCGACGCGGGAGCACAAGTAGGTTGACCGAAGAAAGCTAAGACTACAACGACGCTTGAAAATGTTGTCGACCTTGTGTCAATGCCTCCACCCCCATCACCGATGAAAATAACTGAGGAACAAGTACCGGCATCACGATCAGTAATCCCCCTTGACTTATGCAAAAGTGCGATGATAGAGGCTGTCAAAGCAAAGTTCGACAAAGATAGAGATTTGCAGGCCTTCATTGAGAAATTGCCTGACATATTTGCATCGACACACAAGATATCTACCAAAGCACCTCTCTTCATTATTGGAGGATACCAACTAGGACAGGACGCAGTCCAGAACCTTTGCAACCATTACGTCGACTTTCGAGAGAAATATCGACAAGGAAGCTGAAGTGATTGCACGTCGGTCCTTGACTATCACACCGACCGTACCCCAAGCCGACCTACCAGCCACTGCATTGACTAAAGGAGAAGAAACTGAGGAGGACATAACCCGACAAATTAACCAAATTTTCTCTGACGTAGACTCACCCCCTCAACCTGACAATCCACCACTCACCCACACTTCCCCCAAATCAATCACCCTTGAACATTTGCCAACTCCATCACCACCACCACCATCTCCACCACCACCACCACCCCTGACTCAGAGAAATGCCCACCACAACCAGCTGCATCCAAACAACTAGAGGTGGTAGTCATCCCACCTCCCCAACCAGATAAACCATCGGCCTTTATCCCACAAACCAAAGATCCTGCCTCGACTGTTGCAGGTACACCGGAAGCAGATAAAGAAAAGCATAAGAAGAGGAAGGAGAAAGAGAAGAAGGAGCATCATGGATAACCTTCAAAGGTTCAAATCAGATTGAAGGATGCAAGCTCCCTGACCGACACAGAGTTAGGACAACTCCTCAAAACCCTAGAAAGTGAAGCAAAGACGAGGAGTGAGCAAAGAAATAAAGAAATCAATGACAAAAACGTAGAACATGTCGAGTTTCTCGACAAATGTAGGAATCTGGCACAGTCCGTCATGCCGGGCCCCATAGAGGTCGACATAGACAAACCGCTCGAAAGGGCGTATCAGATATTTGAGAACATGGTGTCGACACTCCAAGCTCACATTCAGGAAACAAAGGAGGAACAAAAAGAGGAAACTGCCCGACTCCTAATGGCACAACACATTGCATTTTCTAAAGCCTATAAAGTGCTGCAGGATCATATGGAGGAATCTATCGTGACTGAAGAAATACTAAGAGACTATCCTAATTACTACGGGAAAGTCTATCAGTAGACTCGACAAGGGATTCAGGTATTAGAAAGCAGAAAAACCACTGAGGAAGCACTCAGAACAACAATAGAAGAACATGCTTGAAACTACCAAACTGCAGAAACTGGAAAGGGAAGCACATCAGTGGGTGCAACAAGCTCTCCCTAACTTGGAGAAATTCGACATCATCTGCCTGTAGATGAAACAACTTATTGAGACTGCAGAAGAGAAGGACCAGTTTATGGGTCCCGACATGGAGAGGATAGCTAAAGTCTCCATTTCAGAGAAGATGTCGATCTTATCAGGCTTGAACACACTCACCATCGACATCCAGAAAATTTTGCAGAGTTGGACAGATTTCCAACATCACCTCGCAGTAACAACCCCAGCCATTGTAGAATTCTGTGTACAAAAAAGACCGGCCATCAGACTTCATAGCCCACCGCGATAACTATTGAGACCACGAAGAATTTTTGTACCTCCCTGTTTCTTCAGGACGAAGAAATGTTTTGTTCATGGGGGAGATGTAGAAGGAGCAAGTCGATAAGTCGACTTGAAGGATATCCGACTTAGTCGATCAGCCGACTAAGTCGTTTGGCCGACTAAATTAGAGATTAGGTCGGCGAACTAAGGTCGTGTCGGTTCACTGAACCGACAGGTAGTTATTTTGTAACCGTTCTATAATCATATATATTAGGCTGTTGAGCCAGATGAGAACTCAGTTCAATTCTCTATGTTGTATGTACTCATTCATATGATATAATCTATTTATTCACCTATTTGTTCTTATCTCTTGTCTCTGTTATATATATATGTTTTAGTGTGTATTATTGGTAACCTTATGTGATCTGTGAGATTACAACACATAGCTATCTTTGTTTATATTTTTTCTGCTCTAATTTTGTATGTAGATTTTGAACAACTACATGTAGGATTCCACAAGCGGCATTACAATACATTACTCAATTAAATATAATATTTTCTCCCCTTGGGGATAGAGTAGATTAGTTTAGAGTAGATTAGAATATGGTAGCTTTTCTTAACTTAGAAGTGATTTAGGAGCAAAAGGGATAAGACAGGCGGTGAGAAACTACGCATCACGTGTTGAGGATTTTGGTCCCTGATCACTTGCATTTAGTTTAGGAACTTGCATTTCATCCTAAAATATAAAATTACATAAACGGTGGACCGGGCCGCAAGCAGTAAAACACACTTAAAACACTTCAATTCTATGGTAGCCAAGCCGCTAACTGGAGGGATTCCTTATACCAAATAGTAAACGATCTAATTGGGAACGTTTATTGGGGAGAATCCCTACTGTCGGTACCTAGGATTTTTATGGGCATCAACAATTTTGGCACTAGAAGGAGGGCCACTAATGCATGGTTGGAAGAGGAAATATGTCTACTAGAAACTATTTTGTTGGTGATAGCTCTGAAACTAAGTTTCACGACGATTTCATTTCTGAAGAAAGAGTCAGTTCTGAAAAGGAAGGTTCAGAACATTTATACTATGTTCCTTTTGAATAAGTTAATCACTTAAGAATAAATACCCGATCTTACGTAAAGAAGCTTGGAGGATTGAAAGCAATTCTTGCGTTACCAAGAAGGGAGGCTTCTAGGAAAGTACCTACTTACACCGAATATTTGATATTGGTATAAAGTTTGGAAGAGTTGGTAGATTTATCCATACAAGAGATTATTCAACCACTTGATTAGTTGGGACCATATTCCCCTATTTTCTAGTCTCCATTGCATTCACCTGTTCAGTCTCCACCACAGAATCCTCATCGAATCATGGCTGGAAATGTACCCCCAAATGCTAATCAACCTGTGAATCCTAATCCACCATCCTGGAGAGCCAAAACACCACTCAACCTAGCTCCTCCTTTACATTATTTGACTAAGCATCTGGAAAAAAGCATTACCAAAGTCCGACCCTGGGAAATTCATTTCAATAGAAGATCACCTACAAAGTTTCTATTTGGCTCTGGAAATTTTGGCCATTGAACATGAAGATGTGGCATGCATAATTTTTCCACATACCTTTGAAGCTAAAGCCTCTGCTTGGTATTTTAGTTTACAAGAAAATTAAATAACTAATTGGAATACTTTTGTAAGGGTGATTAAGAGCAAGTTTGGTAGTCAACGAACCCTTGCCCCTCTCATGAAAGAACTGCTCGCTTTGAGAATGGATAAGAAAGAAAAGCTGCAAGATTTTAACCATAGGTTTGCTGCTCATATGAATAATTTCAGCGTTACAACAAAGCATGCTGAAGAAACTTTAACATAATACTACACTTCAGCACTCTGTCCCATGTTATAGTGGATTTCACCACACTAGGTGAATCACACATTGTATGGCCTTCCCTTGTCCCGCTGCAGACTCATTAGCCCCTTTGGACCACTTTATATCTTTTAATGTTACCTTGATCATCCCTAAAACCATTATAATATTGATATACGCGGATTTTTCCCCAATAACCGCGTACATACGTGGG
>LPNX010001532.1:139073-195600 GCA_001517045.1 Pseudotsuga menziesii | reverse complement strand
CAGACTGAAGACTAAAGGCAGGATAATCAGCAGTAAATTTTGATTTTGAACAAGGTCAAAGTTTTTGGCATGAGGACATGCTGCAGTTTCCTCTTGGGGCAGATGTTGGGCACTGTTTTTGACCCCTTTTTGCCTCTTAGATAACCTCCATTTCCTTCATAAAACCTCCATTTTGAGTAGAAAGTTTTAAAGTTCATCTATAAACCTTGGTTAAAAAGGTATAATGTCATTTTCTTATTAATAAATTGAGTTTTGTGATTTTTTAGGCATTTTAACTAGGATTTTTACTTAGACTACGGGATGTACTAACTTCCCGCATTTCCTCCAAGGTTGAGTAATTACAGGATAGCTAGGAGGGAAACGAAAGATCAAGAATGGATCCTTAATGTCCACAGATGGATGAATATACAACAGTCAAGTGAAGTGGCCTGTGCAGATGTCGAGTCAATTTGAGTCAAAGATGGCCACCTGTTCTGCATTCAACACAAAAGAAGGAACAATGCTGATTTTGTGGAACTCCACGATTCTGAATATGATCTCGTTAGCTCTTAGCATTAATTAGATGCAGGTTTATAGCAATTACACTTTGATTTAGAATTTGTATAAATCATTTGCAAGACAATGAGAAAGGGCATCACGATTTTGAAGAGGAACGCACTTGTGCTTCCAAACTGCGTGGTATCTCTGTGTAAACAATTTTCTGGTGAATGAATATAAAGCTTTAGTTCTGTGAAATCTTTCATTGTGTGCTGAACAAGGCTTTGGAGGGCCCCCATCGTCAAACTCTCACACTTTCATGTTGCCGGTAGATTGATTTGATGGTTGCAGCGATTTACTTCTGATGCTAGTCATCCAAATCGTGTCATTGGTATGCATTTTCTTGCAATTTCCAGTTTATAAATCGTAGAACAAGTTCAGTCAGGTTTTAAATCGATTCTATTGATGCTCTGTTTCTCTCATTTACGGTTCAAATTATAAATTCTATTGTGCTGTATATCACCAACGATTATTGGATAAAATCTGTTTTATTTAATGGTTAAGACTGAATGCGTTGAAGGTTTAAATTAAGATTTAATTCATTATATATTGCCGAGTATCCAATGGAGAAATGGTAAAGAACATTTACAGATTATGAATATTGTCTTGTAAGAGAAATTAATTGGTGAATGTGTCTTCAGCGCTGGTAGAATTCTCTAGTTTGAGCCTAGGTTTTAGATCTGTTATTGATTTTTACCTCAGTCTTTTATGTTTTCACAAATCAACTACTGTATGCTTAAAAAGAAACAATGAAATCACCCTTGTAAGAGGATTTTGTCTCTGTGAACTGCAGTATCTTAGTTTCTGTTAGTAGATTTAATTACAGATAGCTAATTTCTAAATGAGTCCAGCTTCTCTGTCCTAAACTTGGATGTGTCTCGAAGTCCACAAACCCGGATTGATTTTAAATTCAAGTTCTGATTAACACTGATAGATCAGAGCCCAACAGGTAATACAGATACTTTCACTAGATAGAGTAAGTACTTCTATTTCTCTGTAATGAATCACATAAAAGTATAAAAATAATCATTTGCATTTTTCATACAGAGTAATAAACAAATCTACTTATGTAACTTAAACAACCAGCTGTACTAGAGTACTGCGTTATAAAAGGTGTGGAAAAATACAGTATGGTGATTTCAATTTATTAATTTTTCATTTAGCAATAACACTACTGTTTTAACTATAATCTATTAATCACTAATATTATCAATAGCAATGCTCTTTTCTTCATTATCCCTAACAAAACAATAACATGCATAACTTTGAAAAACTAGTAAACATTTTCTAAAAATAGTAAATAAATTATAAATAACCTGAACAAATAAAAACCTATCAAATGATGAGGTGACAATAGCTTAAGGAGGTTGTTCCTCCCAACCAACTCCTAGAGAAAGCCTATTTTGCTCTTTCTCAGGACCCCCGAGCCTGTTTCCTGGTCCTCCTGGAAGAGTACTGGGTGAAGAATGTATCCTTAAGACCTTCTATCACCTGACTGGTCAATTACAACAGTAATTCAATCCTTCTTACAGCACTAAGAACTTCAGCCTAAATAGTTGCACAAGTTCAATGTTTAGCAGTTAACCACTCAAACTCACTTCAATAAGTCCCCTCCATCGAATTTCTCATGTGCACTTCATTCACACTGAATGATCACCATTCCAGAAATGAGCAACCTCAACTGTCTTCAATGGGAAGTTTTATAACAATGCCTAGGTCTTTTGGGTCAGTTTTTACTTTATGAGCCACCTGCTCCAATTCCACTTTCTTGGGGAATCATGACCACAATTATAGGGAAGTTGCCACCTGCAACAGTTAGAAGTAGTTTGAGGATGCTTCCACTTGTCAGTATACTCTCCACCCAGTCTCCTCCACCAAGTGACCAGTTAACACTCTTTTAACAACTTCCCTAAGCTGTTGTCTCATCATTTATTTATTTATTAATAAAATATTCTGAAATACATTAATTATCCTTGACCCCACTTGGTCATCAATTACAAACTTAGCATAAAATATAACATAATTTTCCTTAATAACATTAAATTTTTTTGCAAATTGGGGCATGTGACACTGGTTCTTATTAGTCTCGTTTGTACTCAACACATCTCTACGTTGTTCATCTAGATTCTCTAAGTGAAACAAACATTCTTCAATATCGGTGGTGTCAGGAAGCACATGAATAGCAATTTTTAGAGATGGTATTTCACATTCAACCGATGTGACTGCTGCCACCCTATGAATAAGCTGGAAAAGAGAGAAACATGTAGCAGTCATAACATTAGTCCGGTATGCACAAAGTCCAGGGTACAACATTATATGCCAATTTGAACTACTTGCATTGATTGTGAGCTTAAGAATGGTTTTCAAGGTCTTATTAACTACCTCTACTTGTCCATTCGCTTGAGGGTAAAATGAAGATGAATGATCTTTCCTAAACCCTAGCATGGTGTTCAACTCAGTCATCATGCTGGTCTGAAAATGAATGCCATTGTTAGTGACAATATGCTTTGGGATGCTGAATCTAGCAATGATTTGGTTGAAGATGAAATAAGCTGTCATTTTTCCATCGGCCTTAAAGCTAGGCATTGCCCATGCCACTTCATAAAGTAGTCTACAATGACAATGATGTACGTGTTCCCCCTCAGCATAAACTGGGTTGCATGTCATGAAATCAACCCCTCACTTAGTGAAGGGCCCTACCATGATGAAGGGAAATAAAGGAGCAGGGTGTGCCCACATTTTCCTGGTATAGAGCTGACAAGGATGAGAGTGCTTTACAGCTTCCACACAATCTTTAAAGATAGTGGGCCAGAAATAACTGAAACATAGAATTTTCTGGGCAGTTGCTAACCCATATAAATGACCCCCACATGCTCCACTATGGGAATCATTTAGGACATGCTCCACCTCCTCGTGGGTGAGGCACCGATGCAAGATACAATCCACCCCTCATCGATGCAAGGTATCACCGATGATAAAGTAGTTTTTCACATTAACTCGTAACTTACGTCGATCTTCCCGCTAGAAGGATGCATGACACTTAAGAGTCTAGAGATATACTAGGATATCTCCATACCATGGATCAGAGGTTGAGATTAAAAATATATACTCATCTGGGAATGAGTTTGCTTCTGCCACTATAGTCTCTTCAGTCAGGAGTTCTGATATCAATTCCGCAAACACTAAGGATTTTTTAGACTTAGCAGACTAAAAATCCAAGTCAAACTCTTAGAGAATGACTATCCACTTATTAAATCCCCCCCTAAATATACATTTGGATAAAACATATTGGAAATGATTCATGTCTACAACCACTATGGTTGTTCTCAATAAGATATAGTGTCTTAACCTCTAAACGACATAGATTGCTGCCAATTCCAACTTCTCGACATGCAAGTATCTAAGTTCAGTACCCACTAATGCTCAACTAATGTAGTAGACAAGATCCTCTTATAGCTCATCATCTTCCTGAACTAGTACTACTCCTATGTTTGACTCGGATGCGGCCAGATACAATATAAAATATTTAGTTTAATTTGGTGGATGCAAGAGAGGATCCAATAGTAAAGCCTTTTTCAATGCCTCAAAAGCGTGTTCTGTGGTTTCATCCCACATAAATAAGGTGTCTTGATTCAACAAGTGCATGAAACCCTTTGTGATATTGGCATAGTTGACTATAAACCGTTGAAGGAAATTTGATTTCCCCTGCAGACTCTGTAGTTTCCTGATAGAACGAGGAGAAGGAAGATTTACAATGGCCTATACATTTAATGGATCCACCTGTATACCTTTATTTGAAACAATGAACCCAAGTAACCTCACCGTATTGACGCGGAAAACACACTTGTGGGGATTCAAGAGTATTTTATAGTATCTACATCATTCAAAAATCATATGAAGATGTTTTGTATGGTCCTTCCTCTTGCAAGAATTGGCAGACAGATCATCCAAGTAAGGTTCGACAATATGCTTTATATCATGGAAGGAAAAGTTCATTGCCTTCTAGAAAGTAGATCCAAAAATTTTCAAACCAAAGGGAATTTTCTTATACGTGAAGGTCCCCCAAGGACAAATAAAGGCCATTTTATGCTGGTCTTCCAGTTTTATTTGAATTTGGTTATAGCCCGAAAAACTGTCCATGAACGAAAATACCTCACTACCCACAAAAGCATCAATAATATGGTCAATGAGTGGTGTGAGGTATTTATCCTTGGGACATGCCTTGTTTAAATCATGAAAGTCACCAAACACATATAGTCCCTTTTTTTTGTCAACTAGAAGAGGATTGGATACCCATTTTGTTAGAGCAACCGGGTAAATAAACCTTGCTTTCAACAATTTTTTCACTTCAACCTTGACAGTTATTGCTTTCCGCGGATTTACTGGTCTAATATTCTGTCAAACAAGTTTCAAGTTAAGGTAGGTACGGATTTCATGTTCAACTATAGATGGATCAATGCATGGAATCTCCTCATATGACTAGGCAAAGACATCACGAAATTCCTTAAATAAGGAAGTGTAAATGACAACATCTTCTGGAGAATAGTTTGCACCAATATGAACATTTTTCACAATGTTAGGTTTTGCATAAATGTTGATCGGAATGGTGGTAGATATTTTTTCCATATTCCCCTCAGAAAATACCCCCTCCTTAGGTAAAGGATTAATCAACAGATCAACACCTTCTTCCAGTCTCACATGGAACTCTGAATTCTCAATCTTGCTAAATTCTGGAAGGAAAAGGGACTTATGGTGAAGGTCTTCACAAATACTTTCTGGTCCAATCATGGCTTCTAGAATGGATTTGTAAGAAGGAAAAAACATATCCAAGAAATCATAGGAATATGTAGAGTTATCTTCCCAGGAGGGAAAATAGGATTCATCTGACTCCTCTGAGACTGAAGAAGGAGTCATGATGGAATCAAAACCAACATTATATATAGCTTGATAAGCTACTTTAGCTATTGATAAGGGCACTTGAGGCTCTTCTCATGAAGGGAGGACCTAGGGGTCAGTTATATCTACAACCTTCATGATATACTACTTGGTACTCGTTGAACCTAAGTAGTTAATAGGAGCTGGTATATCGAGTGTGCCCATCAGTGATGTATACATTCCAACTCCAAAGATTTCACTAGCCGGTTTCGACTGATCAATCAATGGTACCGTGGACTCATTAGTTTCCAAACGACCCTTTCGAGTAAAAATGACTTGTTGGTTGTGGATCCCGATCTTCTAGATCCATAGATATTATTTAGCTGTGTTTGTACCCTAGGTTTACTGTACACTCATTCCCCCACTTTGTTGGGAAACAGTTTTGCAGACCCATGGTATTGGGTTAACCGTAGTATTTTCCCATGGTATTTCCCCTATAAAAGAAAAGAATTTTAATACGGATATGTATGGTATTGTATTGTAT
The DNA here is from genome assembly GCA_001517045.1 of Pseudotsuga menziesii. Classification (NCBI taxonomy): domain Eukaryota; kingdom Viridiplantae; phylum Streptophyta; class Pinopsida; order Pinales; family Pinaceae; genus Pseudotsuga; species Pseudotsuga menziesii. Next base: position 189,644 of record LPNX010001532.1, on the reverse strand, counting down.
TGTAGCATTGTAAACAATCTATGTGATTGTGTGAGAGAGACTGTGAGAGCATGAAGAGGAAGTGCAACAGTATTGCTGCAGGTTGTATCCCTTCATATTTCTGGATGGTAATAAAAAGGACTAGAAATTTATGTGTGGATGTAACCCATCGTTTGGGTGAACCATGTTATATCTGTGTCTCTCTGTAATGTGTTTAATGTGTTTTGCATCTTGTTGAATGATTTAACTGTATAACTGTTATTACTCTGCGGTCCTGTTTTCTAACAATTGGTATCATAGCCAAAAGGTCTATTTGGCTTGTAAACTCGCAGGAAAGAAGGGTTACTGGTTCGAGTGGGAGCAATGGCAGAAGAGGGAAATTTTAGGGTCAAGAAATTTAATGGCCAAAACTATCAGTTATGGAAGATGCAAATGGAGGATTATCTGTACCAGAAGGATCTGTACCTGTCGTTGGGCGAAAAAGCAAAACAACTGGTGACTATGAAGGATGAAGAATGGGAGGTTCTTGACAGAAAGGAACTAGGAACAATATGGTTGTTCCTGGCCTCATCGGTGGCTTTCAATATTTCGAAAGAAAAAACAACAGAGGGTGTGATGAGCGCATCGGGTAAGCTCTACGAAAAATCCTTGGCTTCCAACAAGGTATTTTTAATGAAGCGTTTATTTAATATGAATATGTCATAAGGTGGATCTATTGCTGACCATTTAAATAAAGTTTAATATAATTACCAGTCAGTTAAGTTCTATATAAGTGAACTTTGATGATGAGGTTAGGGCTCTTCTAATCTTGTGCTCATTACTAGAAAGCTGTAATAGCTTGGTCATGGCTGTAAGTAACTCTATCCCTAGTTCAAACACTCTTAAGTTTGATGATGTTGTTGGTGTTATTCTTAGCAAGGAAATGCAAAGAAAAAGCACAGGTGAGACATCAGGTAATGCGTTGACCATGGAGAGCAGAGGGAGACAAAATGAGAGAGGAAGGAGCCCAGGAAATCGCACCAAGTCTAAAAAGGGCAGATCCAAGTCCAAATTTCGAAAAATAGAGTGTTAGAACTGTGTTAAGAAAGGACATCTGAAGAAAGACTGTAGAGCACCAAAGAATAAAGGTGAGAGGAAGTAATAAAATACTTAGGAAGTGAGAGTATAAGGTGATGTGTTACAAGATGCTTTGATTCTTACATTAGATAATACTAGCGATTACTGGGTAGTAGATTCAGGGACTTCATGTCATGTTGCACCGCATAGGAAATTCTTTCATGATTATGTTCAAGGTTATTTTGGACATGTTTTATTGGGGGATTGTTATAGCGGATTTCACCACTCCAGGTGAAGCACACTTTGTATGGCCTTCCCCTGTCCCGCTACAGACTCTTTAGACCCTATGGACCATATTTTATCCTTTGATGTTTCCTTGATCATCCCTAAAACTATATAAAAAATGATATACGTGGATTTTTACCCAATAACCGCGTACATACACGGGTTTGACCCCTATAACCGCGTACATCGGGATGTGTGCATAGTCCAAATCCTTTTGGAGTTTTCCTTGACATGGATCCAACTCATTCGACTCATGGCCTTCCATATGCCTTGAGATCACTCAGATTCGACCCTTCATTATCCCTTGTTAAGCTATATAAGGAACCCCTTGGTACATTGAAGGCATATAGAGAGATTGAAAGCAACGAAACTATAGTCCATTGTTGCCGGAATTTATGCTTGAGTCTGCATCCCTTTGTCCCTTTGGAGCACTGTTGTGTTCTTCCCAAGCTTGCCTTTTGCTACTGAGCTTGCTATCATGAGATGGAGGATTGAGGTGGTGGATGCCCAAGTGGGGGATTCAGTTTCTCTGATTCACAGACATGCCATCAGAGGTTGTATCTATCTTGTAATCTCTGATTTATATTAATAAGAACTATCTTTTCCTGTCCAATGATGTGTATTTGATTGAATATTGTATCCATTGGAATATGTCAAATGCTTTTACATTATTGATTATATATGCTAGAATAGATCTAACACCATGATATATAGTATGCTTGTATTGTTTACTTGTTGTTGAGGGAGTGTTATATCAATTCAAGTTGAAGATTGGAAAGCTCAACGGGGATCTACTTCAACCGTCCGGAATAAGGTACGAGGTCTGATCCTTTAGTGTTAGACATTTTATTTCTATTGCATATTGGGAAAGATTGATTTCTGGAGTCAAAGCTGTCTGTTGTGGTACCCCAAGCCATAGGAATTTCTCTCTGTAACATAATTGGCGACTCCACTGGGGATGTTCCTTGTTTTTATTTGGGGGTTTGTGGGCACAATGGGCTTGATATTATTGACTTGCTCTTTGTTTCTCCCTGTTTATGTGTTGCATTTTATAGTATGTTTGTCCATTGACACTCCCCTTTATTGGTTTGGCCTTGACCTGCTTTTTACCACTGCCTTCTCTGTATATGCGGATTTTTGGTTGAAAGTCACGTACATACACGGATTTTTGGCTAAAAGTCACGTACATACGTAGTTGTTCTTTATACAATCGTGTACATCCTCCCTTTTGGTGAGTTTGATGTTGTGGGAAGTTGCTGGGTGGGTTGTGAGTGTGGTTGGGTCTTCCTTGGGTCTGATGTTGTCTGTTGGATGCTTCTTTTGTGACCAGAGACCACTATTTCATTGATTTTTATTTGAAAGTAGTTTTAGTCATTTATCCTTTTTGTTTTGTCGTTAGTGCATTACTCTTTTTGTCTCGGTGTCTTGCTGGGATTGTATTTTATACTTGCTGCAGAGACTCAGAGTTTTAGATGAATTTTATTGCATTTTTCATTCTTTTATATTGAAAAATACAAAGTAGTTGCACTCTTAGTTGCATCTTAGATATGGATTTGAGGAGGTACTTGCATTGGATTGCTTGGATGAGAGTTGTGTTTAGACTTTCATATAGGAAGGATTGCATTGGCATTCGGAAAGGAATATATATTTATGCATCTCATGTAGTGGCATACCCTATTTTTCATTTGACAAAGATTGCACTTAGCATTGTTTGTTATGGTATGTATATTTATTTCACTGCTGAGTCATAATGTCACTAGTTGCATGGACATTTCCCTTTGAGTAATTACAACCAACTAAAATCAACGCTAAATTAAAATGAATTACACTCTTTTCTTTTCTAGGGTGTACCAACAAGCTTAGGTTTTAGGATCTTGGAATAGTTCATTGTAAGTCAATTCTCCAAGATCACTAAACAACAACATCTAGGTGTCTGTCCAGGGAGTGTGTGAAATCCTTGGTATAACCATTGTTCTCAAGATCCTCCTCTCAAACGGGAGTTAAGCATGAGGCAGTGTGAGTGGTTATTGATTGGGATGACCCCTAGTCATAACTAAGTAGCACCAGAGATATTTCCAGGATTGTATTCGTATCTGGGGGCTCTTTCGAGAGTTTCAGGCTTTGCTACCTTGCCTGCGACTGTCCGCCTGAGGATTGATTATATTGAGGTGACCTTAGTTTTCTTACCTAGGATATCAAGGGGGCAATCTGCAGGGGTTATTCTGTAGGTTTCCCGAACAGGTAGAGGTCGGACAGCACAGTCGCTTTATGCGTTGAAGCTGAGGGCCACTATAATTGGTTACGTACCTCCGCTTGTAGTGTATGGGAGTTTCGGGCCTCTCCTAGGCGAGACATACCTACTGCATTCGGGAGCTCACATATCCTCCCCTTGGTTTGCTTGTATTTTGGCTGTAGATTTTCTTAGGAGTGTGCTCTTTGTGCGCTAGTTGGCCTTTGGGATCGTGGTTACTTGAGTATATTTATGCTCTCTTGAGTTCAGGTCCTTTTATTTTCGGCATGCCTGGTATCCTATCACCCGTCCTTGGTCCTAGTACGGAACCTAGTGTTAGACTTGGGGGCATCATAGCCCCTTACCCTACTTATAGATTTGAAGTGGTCACATTCTTCTCTCTACTCCATTTGTGGAGGATGTTGAATCCCTTCTTTCGGTCTTTACACCAGTGGTTACCCTCACGGGGGTGGTAGTGGATGCGTGAACGTTGGGTCTACACCTTATCTTCCTTTTTATGTCCCATTGTTCATTGCATTGTTTCCTTTGGGTGCTGCTGTCATGACAAGGAAAGATGTTATCTTTTGGCAGCTGTCGAGTCGTGTCGCCTTCGAACAGAGCACTATATATCACATCCATTGGTTGGGTTATAGTTTGACTTAGGAGCTGTACTCGTTATCTGAGTTTATCTCCATTGACTAGTTAAGCTTCCAATCCCTATGGAGCCTCTGTTGATTCCTCCTGTGTCATAGAGATGTCCCAGTTTGTATATCGAGTCTATGCTGCCTTCATTTAGTCACCATACGCCGTTATGCTCTTGTTCGAAGGAAGTTGAAACCTGTGTCGGCCATTCCTCAGTTATATTGACTTTGCATGTCAGCCATTCCCGGTACAGTTACTGGTTCATACACTTTATGATCGAGTCCTTCCACATTAGACAGCTTTGTTGAGTACCTCGTGTTGGATGATGGGGGATGGATTAATGCCCTCCTTCCAGCGGATTTCATCCCATCCACTTCAGATCATTTATTCTGGGATTGGAATCTAGAGTCCTTTTGAGTGCCTTGAGACTTGTAGTCATCAGTGGAAGGTTCTCTCGCCGTCGATAGTTTCTTGGGAATATATCAATGTCCCATGATCGATGGATTCTCTCAAGTGTTCGACCTCAACACATCTATTCACACTTGTTAGTTTGCACTCTAGTACCTTGATTCCCATTATCATTATCGGTGGGTAATCTCGCGTCTGTTAACAGTATACATCAATGACCGGTAATCAAACGATGGACTACTATGTTCGACCTCGACACCTCTATTCGCATAGTAGGACATTTACTTGTAGCGGTTTGTGTAGAAAACCTTCCAGACTGGTGGCATCTCTTATATTCTACCTCCTTGATCGTGCCAGTGTTCATGAGATTTCAGCTCTCGTGACTTGATTCCACTGTATGTCAGACATTTCCAGCCACTATGGAGATCTTGATCTATTGTATATCTTCAGCCATTTTGGAGATCATGGTCCTTTGTATATCTTCATCATGGAGATTCTGATCTATGTATATTGTATGTGGCGATGACCACATATGTGATATCATGTATTATGCCTATTCATGGACATTGTACTCTTATGTATCCGGGACTGCTATATGTACTTGCAGTTATATGCAGAGTTGTATCATTGTACTATGCTGATTGGGTGGCTGGTCTTCCATTTGGGATCCTTCATCATTCCACTTCTGGGATGGACTTATAATGTATTTCGGCCATCGTATGACCCTTTGACCTCACACATTAGGGGGCATCTGTTATAGTGTATTTCACCACTCCAGGTGAAGCACACTTTGTATGGCCTTCCCCTGTCCCACTGCAGACTCTTTAGACCCTATGGACCATATTTTATCCTTTGATGTTTCCTTGATCGTCCCTAAAACTATATAAAAAATGATATACACGGCTTTTTACCCGATAACCGTGTACATACGCAGGTTTGACCCCTATAACCATGTACATCTGGATGCTTTGATTCTTACATTAGATAATACTAGCGATTAATGGGTAGTAGATTCAGGGGCTTCATGTCAAGTTGCACCGCATAGGAAATTCTTTCATGATTATGTTCAAGGTTATTTTGGACATGTTTTATTGGGGGATGATGAACCATGTAAAATTGTTGGAAAGGGTAAGGTATGGAATAAGTAAAATAATGGAAGTGAATGATTGCTAAAAGATATAAGGCACATTCCTTCTATGAAAATAAATCTGATCTCAACAGGGCAGTTGGGAGATAGCGGTTATTTGTCTACGTTTGGAGAAACGTGGTGGAATATCACTAAAGGATCACTGGTAATAGAAAAAAGTAGATAGGGTAGGTACAATCTATTTATGTCCTCATAATACTGATTATTCTATCTCTGTAGCTTCCATAGAAACATGTGTGGCATTGTGGCATCGTAGGCTTGGCCACATGAGTGAGAAGGGGATGCAGATTCTCCACTCAAGGAAACTACTTCCAGAACTGAAGCAGATAAGTTTGGAATTCTGTGATAACTGTGTTTATGGAAAACAAAAGAGAGTTAGATTTCTCAGGGTTGGGAAACATAAGAAGAGTGAAAAGTTAGAGCATATCCATACAGATGTATGGGACCAGCTCAGGTACAATATCTTGTTGGATCTTGTTATTATGTTACTTTTATTGATGATGCAACTAGAAAAATTTGGGTTTATTGCATTAGACAAGAATTTGATGTGTTTGATACTTTTAATAAGTGGAAAGCTTTGGTTGAGAATGAGATAGGAAAAAGGTTGAAATGTCTCAGATCTGATAATGGAGATGAATACTGCAGCAAGGATTTTGACAGTTACTGTTCACACAATGGGATTCACAGAGAGAAGAAAGTCCCTAGAACACCACAAGAAAATGGTGTGTCAGAAAGAATGAACAAAATGATCATGGAGCATGCAAGGTGTATGAGATTGCATGCAGGGTTTCCCTTATAGTTTTGGGCTGATGCTATAAACATTGTTTTTTATTTAATAAACAGAGGGCCTTCAAGCGCTTTGGATGGTGGGATTCCAGAGGAGGCATGGACATGTAAACAGGTAAAATAATCATTTTTGATAAATTTTGGTTGTGAAGCATTTCTCCATATTGATAAAGATGATAGAACAAATCTTGAAGCTAAATCCAAGAAATGTACCTTTATTGGATACGAGGTTGATGATTTTGGTTATCACTTGTGGGATTATGAAAAACAAAAAATCATTAGGAGTAGAGATGTAGTATTCAATGAAAAGGTCATGTACAAAGATCAGTTGCAGGGAAAGAAAGAGGAAAAGGAAAACAAACAGTACACAGTGCTTGATGAAATCAAAGAAATGAAGTTCCAAAGGCACCAAAAAATAAAGAGCAGCAACAGGTACCCGAAGCTCCTGCAAATGTAAGAAAATATACCAGGTTAAGTAGACCCCATGAATGATTCTCTCCTTCATTGTATTATTTATTGATGACTGATTCTAGTGAACCAAAATGTTATGAATAAGTAATGAAACTAGAAAGAAGTTGGAGCAAGGCATGGATGAGGAGATGGACTCATTGGTAAGAAACCAGACTTGGGATTTGGTTAAGCTGCTTGCAGAAAAAGGGCTTTGCAGAATAAATGGGTTTACAAGTTGAAGGAAGAAGATGGAGGTAATATGTGCTACAAGACTAGACTTGTTGTAAAGGGGTTTGCACAAAAGAAAAGTATAGAATTTGATGACATATTTTCTCCTGTTGTTAAAATGACTTCAAATAGAACTATTTTAAGTCTAGTGGTGGTAGAATATTTGCATCTTGAACAATCAGATGTAAAAACAACCTTTCTCCATGGGGATTTGGAGGAAGAGATTTATATGCAGAAACCACAAAGGTATGAGGTCCAAGGGAAGGTTAATTTGGTTTCCATGTTGAAGAAGAGCTTGTATGGCCTGAAGCAAGCTCCAAGGCAATGGTATTTAAAATTTGATAAGTTTATGATAGAACAAGGTTTTGATAGATGTTGTTCTGACCACTATGTTTATTTCAAGAGGCTAGATAATGGAAGATATATTATCTTGTTATTGTATGTGGATGACATGCTTGCTGCAGGGTCTAACATGCAGGATATAAATGTGCCCAAAATAAAACTAGCTAAATCATTTGCGATGAAGGTTTTGGGTGCTGCAAAGAAAATACTTGGTATGAGAATAACAAGAGACATGAAAAATTGCAAATTGACGTTGTCTCAAGGGGAGTACATAGAAAAGGTGTTGCATAGGTTTAGAATGCAGAATGCAAAACCAATCAGTACACCTTTAGTCAACCATTTCAAACTAAGTAAGGAGATGTTCCCTAAGACATAGGAAGAGATATATTACATGTACGATATTCCCTATTCATCAACGATTGGAAGCTTGATGTATGCCATAGTGTGCATAAGACCAGATATTTCACATGTAGTGGGAGTTGTGAGCATGTATATGAATAATCCAGGTAAAGAGCATTGGAAATTAGTCTTGTAGATTCTTAGGTATTTGAGAGGTACCACTTCTGATGCATTATGTTTTGGAGGTTCAGACACTGTTCTACAAGGATTTGTTGATGCAGATATGGCTGGTGATAAAGACAACAGGAGGAGCACCATAGGGTATGTGTTTACTATGGGTGGAACAACATTAAGTTGGATTTAAAAACTGTGATAGGTTTTTTCACTTTCAACAATGGAAGCAGAGTATGTTGTTGCTACAGAGGCTATTAAGGAGATGGTTTGGTTGCAGAGGTTCATGGAGGAATTGGGTATGAAGCATGACCATAAAAGGATGTAAAGTGACAGCCAAAGTGCCATTCATCTTGCAAATCAATTATCCTTTCATTCGAATACTAAACATATACAACTCAAGTACCACTTCATAAGATCTGTTCTAGATGAAGAACTGTTAAAACTGGAAAAGATACATACTAGCCAGAATATTGCAGACATGTTGACAAAGGGAGTAACCAGAGAGAAACCGAGTTCCTGCTCAGTTTATGTTGGCCTTCAAGCATGAAGGTGGAAATAATAAATTTTCCAAGTCCAAGGTCCATAGCATAGTCCAACAAGTGCAGTAGCGTGGAGTTGCTGTGATCAGTCTCCAACTGGGAGATTGTTGGTTGTGGAGCCTGATCTTCTAGATCCAGAGATATTATTCAGCCGTGTTTGTACCCCAAGTTTACTATACACTTGTTACCCCACTTTGGGGTTTAGGGAAGCACCTCGAAAAAGGGGGTTTGGGGGAAACGCCGCCGAGAAATGGGTGTTTGGGGGCAGAGCCCCCTAGAAATGTTTTTGGGATGTTTGTTGACCAATAGTTTTGCGGAACCATGGTATTTCCCCTATAAAAGAAAAGCATTGTAATACAGTTGTGTATGGTATTGTATTGTATTGTAGCATTGTAAACAATCTCTGTGATTATGTGAGAGAGACTGTGAGAGCATGAAGAGGAAGTGCAACGGTATTGCTGTAGGTTAAATCCCTTCATATTTCTGGATGGTAATAAAAAGGACTAGAAATTTCTATGTGGACATAGCCCATCGTTTGGGTGAACCACGTTATATATGTGTCTCTTTGTAATTTGCTTAATATGTTTTGCATCTTGTTTAATGATTTAATTGTATAACTGTTATTTCTCTGCTGTCCTGTTTTCTAACATGAGTTGGTCAACTATAACCAACTTTCCTTTGTGTGAAAACACTAATAATTATAAAATAGACGAGGGAATAAAACATATGGCATAATTCCAGCTTCTCCCCAACAACAGATTATAGTCCAAGTGAGCATCGATCAGTTCAACTTCAATAGATACTTCTTTCCCTGCCAACTTTATTTTGAAAGCTGGTAGGATACCATGCATATGGAAAGACTGTCCATTGAAAGTAGTAAGTAGAGTGTTCAATGGGACCAACTCTAGGGATCCCAAATCTTTCCAACAAGACATCAACATGACGCACGTGGAAGAATATTCATCAACTACTGTTCATCCAATGGTTTTTCCTCCAAGGAGAAAATCGATTGAAAATGACACATGGTACAACAGGCACATTTTATCATCAAAAAGATTGAATTTGGATAGAAATATCACTGATTCCATACTATTTATGGCTGCCAAGAGTGCATCCCTTTGAAAAGGACAACTCTATAGCACCTCCAATGCCAACATCACACAAGGTGTTTGAGGTAAGTCTTCTACCACAAAGTAGTTAGAAGAATCCTTAGTATTAGGGTTGTGGAATGTTTTCTTGAGGATACCTTTCGGTATCTTGGACATTGGTTCAACCGGTTTCTCAATGGTGAGAGGGGCTGAAGTTTCAGCAGTATAATTACCTTTATCCCGATTCTCTGATTCGTAATTTTTGTTTCTTGTTTGTAGGAAAGTGCTAGAGCACTAGGAGCCTTGTTGATATAATTGTGATCAGTAGGATCACTAGCTGTGCCCACAACATCTTTTGAAGTACAAAATGCATTCTGTCCTTGGGGAAAAGGATCCTTTAGGACAACCGGTTGTTGTTTTTTAAGAAGCTTTTGTGATTATTCCATTAAGGGGCATTGATGAGTAATATGGTCTCCTTGGCACAACTTGCAAGGAAAATTAACCTTCTTCTTGTATTTATTCCCCCCCTCATAATTATTTGTGGGATTTTGTTTGTATTGGTTTTCCTCACCCTTCTTCCCCTTATTATTTTTCCCACCCAGCTGTTGATTTCCCATTTGGGAAGACTATGCAGAATTGAAATTAGCACTTTGCAATGGGGGAGGGGCAGCATTAGCTGCCTTCATTGTATATTTTTTCAATGAAAACTCATGGATTTTCTTGGCCAGTGATTCTATAGTGGGCATACTTACTGAACCAACCACACCATCGAAATGGGGTCCAGGCTTGGGGTTTTTCAGGTCATTCGTAGACCTCAGCACCTTAGGGATAATTTCATATAGAATCCCTGAGCATATATAATATCTAATTGGTGGTCCCTGAGGATTTACTCTTCCTCCGTGGTAACTCTTGATGTGGACACATCCTTAGAAATATAAAGCAATAGATATTTCAATAACCACTCCAACAAGAACTCGGGAGGGATGCTGGCTTTAATGAGCCTTTTTATCCTTCACACCTCTTGACTATGACTAGATATGTGTGTGGACTTGTTATGTTGAATAGTTGACAACAAGTCTATACTGGCATCATACCAGATAAGAAGTTGAAAATGATTTAAGAACATGGTTGCTAAATCAAGGAAGCTATCATATGCGACTGAGGGAGCTCTATGTACCACTTAGCCTCTACATTAGTAAACGTTCTTTGAAATAGCCTCAACCGAATGTAGTCATTCTTCAATGAGTTTGAAGAGCACCAAAGGTGAAATGTGGTAATATGAGCACCTAGATCCTCATTAGTTTTCCCTTCAAACTTTGGGATGTCCAAGGGTAGTTTGATGGGTACAGGTGGCCATGCCACATTATGACACACGGGGTCATTCATTAGTTTATATAAATATGGCAAGTTTAAATTTGTCAGGAAAAGAATTTTTGACCTAGACGGGGTTTGATATTGAGGAGTTTGGTATGTGGAAGTACCTTCCTTAGGGCTCTCAAAAGAAAGGGTGGGGTTGCCCCCAACTACCAACTGTGATGTCATGGCGCTATTCTGAAATGGTTTCCACCCGAAAGCCAGAGAATTACTGACTTGTGGAGTGTGATAAGTGGTTTGGAATGCTCCATCCGAAACTGGAGTTTGAAAAGTAGGAGCGGAGATTCCCCCACTAAACAATGAAAAGGGAGAGCTCCCAAAAGGAGCAGGTGAAACCTAACTGGAGGTTTGAAAATTGTAATGTGTGAAGGTCTTTTGGTTCCCAGATGACATACCCACATATGTAGGTGATGGAAATACATCAGGTGTGGATGGAGGAATATGTCCTTGATTCCACGAAAATCCTTGGACAAACAAAGTGGACCCACTTGGACCACTTTGAGCACTTTGCATGAAAGGAAAAGAGGTATAAGGTACACTAGGAATCCTAGTGACCACCCCACTAGACTGACCTATAACATTAGAGGGTGTCAAGGGATTGACCACTCTAGCACTCAAAGAAATAGGTGCAATAAATGCACTAGGTCTTGGAGCACTCACCGGGGGAGGTGAGACTCCACCAACCAACATGGATGAAATAGGGGTAAACATACCCTCTCTTGTACTAGACATATATGGATTCAAATAAATACCATAAACATGTGAACTGAAAGGAAGGACTTGGACTATTACATGATTATTCAAATCAGTCAGAGGTGTATTATAATTCCTTGCAAACTCATCAACCTACAAGTCTTCTATCTCTACTAGTGGGATTTATTCTTGAGCAAGTCTAAGTTCTGGTTCACCTAGAACTTCGCTAACACCGGTTGGTTCGAAAGAACCATCTGTGTCAAGTATCTTCCTTTGAGGTGGTGGTGGAGGCTCCACTGAAAAATATGGAGGAAGTTTTTGCAACCTTCTAGACCTATGAAAAGGATGATCACCCACAGCTAAAAATATGACTCACACACCTAAAAGGCCAACTAAAACACAAACAAACCAAAGAGGACACACTAAAAATTTCCTAAGTATTGAAAACACATGAGGTAATACACACACCTTCCAAAGGAGAGTTTGGGATGATTAGGGCCCAGATCCAACCAATGAAGATCGAAGAGTAGTTACTTAGCGTCTCATGAAGATTTTTCTGGGTGCAAGCACTGGAATCACCCAACCTCCCTTCCAAATTATCAACCGAGGTTTATTAGAATTATTGTTCCATTTATATCATCAAACAATGAGTGAAATTAGATTCTTAATTATTATGTAGTGAAGAGGAATGAATTATACAAACTGAACAAATCAAATCTCACAGGAAACAAACAAGTACTGCTCAGAGAATTATAGTATTATCTTCATTAAAGAATTCGATGTTACAATAGTGTTACATAAGGAGGAATTCGAATCATTAGTGATGAATTAGAATCCACCAACTTAATTAGTTAAACCAGTCTAACTGCAGTGGTAGGTGAGAACTAATTCCTTCCCACATGCAGCCATGCATAACTAGCGCTAACTGTACTGGAGGAGAACTAGTTGAATGTAACTGAAGATTAACTAAGCTTAACTAGTTACCAACTGCCAACAAATGAAGGAGGTTGGTGCTGACACTCCCAGTGGTTCCTAACATTTAGGGATTAGCCTAATAGGTTCCTAAACTGATGCATGCAAGTACATTCAGTCTTAGTTAGCCTCTATCGATGTTCTCCACACTCTAGTGACTGGTACATGTGGCCCCATTAGGCCAAGTGGACCCAATGGTACTAGTGGACCCAATAATAATAAAATACTCCTAAGTTAGGAAAATATAATCTAATAGAAAGTTCAGACAAGGGAGGATTATAATCCTAACAAGTTTACCTTCCAAGTCCACCCTAGGAGCACCAAAAATAGCCTTCCAATGCCACTTGTGTAAGAACCTAATGTCTGGAGACTAAGGCTACCAAATCTACAATGAAATTCCGGTGGAACAGTCAATGGCCTAACTAGTGTGCATGGGCAGGGTAGCTAATCCCAAAATCCTAACAATAATGACACCTCATGAGGTCCAAGAAGTGGTATTGATAGAACCCCCCCCGTACGCACAACAATCCTGGTATACGATCAAACAAGGTATTAGAGGGTTATCTCCGCAACCAAGCTCTCACACGGCCTCATGATTCACTCCTTTGTTAGAGGAGCTTTCTAGATTATCCCATGTAAAAGTGGATTTACCTAAAGATATGCCAATTATGTCTGAAATCAAAGTGCTATTGGACAGTTAAAATCTCCTAGTCCAAGAACCTATCCTAAGCTAGTTGATGATCGAACCTATAAAAATAAAGATCACTGATAAATTCTATATTAAACGTTTGTTTTAAGGCTTTATTACTCATAGGTAGTGGAGTGGAACTAAATGGTGTTTGGACTCAACATGCAAAGCAAATGATGTATAAATTTCAAAATAAATTCAATTAACAATGCTCTTTTTCCTTTTTCTTTTTTAATGAAACTAATGAAACTTTTTTGAATGATTTTGAGAAAACACAAGAATTTAATATTTTTTATTTTTCTGAAAATAATGGAAAAACAACTAATGCAAAGCTATGCAAATGAAACTGCCTTTTGTCTTTCTTTTAAAAAAACTCAATTTTTTGTATGCAATTAAATGCACCTAAGCAAGTTAAGTAATCTGAGCATATATAAATGCAAATGATACTAGTCATATCTTTACAGTAACAATATTCAACACATGAAGCAAAGATGAATCAAACCCTAACTTTGACAAAACTATTGACCTAGAAAGACCAATAGATCAAAAATTGGTAAGAATGACTAACCTATACCACTACAAAAGAAATCCAAGGAAAATTAGTGTTCTAAAAGAACTGATGGAAACCAACAGCCTATAAAGACACCAACACTCAAACCAAACAACCAAGAAGGAAAGACCTAACAGATCTACATGGAAGGATCCAGACCTAACTTACTTAAAAACACTTGATCAACAAGAAAAAGTGAGATGCAATCTACTAACGACACAATACAATGTCATAGGGGAAACCTTACACACACCTAAGAAGTAAAAATGAAAAAAAACATGCTAAACCCTAGAAGTTCGACCTATACCTAAAGGAAATCACGACTGTCACTTAGACAACCCGCGAATGGACTACGTATGTATATACAGTCAACCCACGAATACAATAGCGTAATCCTGATTGTATATATTGACAACTCACGGTTATAGCTATAACTCTTTCAAAATAAAAGGAATGGCCAAAGGATCCTAATCCTTAAACACTGTAAATTGAAATCAAAATCCAAGCAAAACACTTATAGCAACAAACATAGAAAACTGGACATGAAAAACCTAGAGAACGGACTTAAAAAAGGTTAGAATCCCCAGTGGAGTCACCAGTTCTGTTGTTTAGGGAAAATATGCCTTGTGACCTAAGGGTCTAGGATCACCAACATACAAATATCAAACTTGCAGACATACAAATTTCTAGAAATTTGAGAGAGAAACATGGTAGAAACCTAATACACCTTATTTATGAATTATGGTCCTAAATTTTCAACTTCAATCCAAATGCTCCAGCAGCTTCAAGGGATCTTCACACCTGCCAAAGAGACATATACCTTCCTACATAGATCTCATATGTTATATAACAGATTAATGAAATATTATAATTGCAATAAGATAACAATGTAATTCATGAATCATAACATAAAAGAACATTGGTGCACCAATTGTGGAAGAAAATCTCTCTTTATTGATAAGCAGTAGTGAAAGATACAACCTATATATGATACAAGTCCTCCTCTGCTAGCCAAGGTACATCAAGTTACTAAAAGAATTTGTTGATATATTTTCTTGGTCATATGAAGATATGAAAACTTACAGTACCAGCATAATTTAGCATAAGATTTCTCTAAATCCAAATACTAATCCTTTTAGACAAAAGGTTAGGAGACTTAATCCAGCATTACTTCCGGTCATTGAAAAAGAAGTTAAAAAGTTGTTAGATGCAAAAATCATTATACGTCTTAGATATTCATCTTGGATAGAAAAATTGGTACCGGTACATAAGAAAAATGAAGAAATCAGATTGTGCATGGATTTTTTGTAATTTGAACTGATGTTCCCTAAAAGATAATCATCCCTTTCCCAAGATTGATTAAATTTTGTAGAGAGTGGTAGGTTCCCATAGGATATCTATGATTGATGGATTCTTTGGTTATAATTAAATTGTAGTGCAACCAGGGGATAGGGAAAAGACAACCTTTACAACTCCCTCGGGGACATTTATGTATGATAAGATGCCTTTTGGGATCATGAATGCAGGTGCTACATTTCAAAGAGCTATGGATACATATTTTGTTGGTGAAAAAGAAAAGTTTGTGGTTATATATTTAGATGACATAGCAATATTCTCTAAACTTTGATGATGATCTTTGAAGCATTTAAAACAAACTTTTCTTAAATGCAAGAAATATGGATTATCGTTGAATCCTAAAAAATCTCATTTTTCTATGGCATAAGGTAAGCTCTTAGGTCATACAGTCTTTGCTCAAGGAATTAAAATTGATCCAAAATGGGTTAAGGCCACCTTGAAAATCAGTATACCCAAAAATAAAAAAGGAATTCAGTCTTTTCTTGGAAAAATAAATTTCTTAAGGTGGTTTATTCCTAATTTTGCAGAAATTATAAAACCAATCACTGAGATGCTTAAGAAAGACAAAGAAGTTAAGTGGTCAGATGAGGCTATGGATTCATTTGAGAAGATAAAACACACACTTATAGAAGCACCAATTTTAGTAAGTCCTAAATTTGCTAAAGAATTTTCAATTTTCTCATTTGCATCTGAAGATACTATAGCTACCGTTTTATTACAAAAGAATTCAGATGGTTTAGAACAACCAATTTCATTATTTAGAAAAACCTTGAGAGATTCAGAGTTAAAGTATATTACAATGGAGAAACAAACCTATGCATTGGTTAACGCTCTGAAATTCTTTAGGATTTATGTTTTTCATTCTAAAATTTTGGTTTATGTTCCAAACATAGCAGTTAAGGAAATTCTGGTGTAGCCTGATAATGATGGAAAAAGAGGAAGACGGATAACTAAAATCATGGAGTATGATGTTGATATTAAGCCTACCAAATTGGTAAAGGGACAAGGTCTAGAAAAACTTTTGGCATAATCAAATTGTCAGGTTTTAGATATTCATATGGTGAATGAACAACCAGTAGAGGATGCATCAACGGAATATGATAAAGAGTAGATTTATAATAGGTATCTTGATTCTCCATGGTATAAGAAAATTGTTTATTTTCTGCTGCATTTACAATGCCTCCTGATCTGAATAAGAATGAATATAGATCATTAAAACTTAAAGCTTTGAAATATGTTTTAATTGATCAAGTTTTATATTGGAAAGATCCTGGAGGCATATTTCTTAAATGTTTGGATCGATCAGAGGCTGTGTTGGGCCCATAAATGGCCCCTTTTTCACCATCCTTATTCACCTCTTTTTGCCTCATCCTACCCTATTGTGCATGCTAAACAGACATTTTTCCCTCACTCTGCCTCTCAAGTCACAAAGGTATGGTTAATCATTGTCTTATTTTATTAATGCTTAGGATTGTGGTAATCAAGGCTCTATATCTTAAGATATGCTAACATATGATGGTTTATAAAGGTATTTCAAGATATAGAGAATGTAGGTGTAGCAGGATGAACATGCTAAGGGAAGGATGGGAATTCATTGCTAAAGCTGATCACCATCCATCCCACCATTTCCCAAAGAACACAGCCCCAGTGTATCATTCCATGTGAGCTGTACAAGGGTAGCTGCAACAGATTGCGACATATTTGGAGGCGACAGTGCGCCGCTTCTCAAAAGTAGCTGTGATCTGCAGGATACCTGCTCAATCAATCGGGATCATTATTTCTGGGTCAATTAACAACTTCCCTATATTTTCTACTCTCATCCTGCCATGACTGTAACAGTTATTGTAATTGAGGTAGCCTGAAGATCAGAGATCTTCATGGCTACCCAATAATAGGGACAGGACGTTATGATTGAAATTGTATAAATATGGGGAGCTATTCTGAGCCAAGGGTTGAATCCTTAACCAAATTATTGTATTAGCTGTGACTGAGGTTGCGTGATTTATATGCCCTATTTAATACAAGGAGTTACTTCAGATCTTAGTGTTTTAACGTGCGTTACTTCCGTCATCTCTGTGTGAAGGCTGGGCCCGCCTTCCCACAGGGATTGCTGAGTTAAATTAGGAAATTATAATTATTTTGTCATGTGATGTTGTGATAATTTCATTTCCTCATAGTAAGCTGCAACAGTTATTGATTTACAATGTGTTATTAATTGTATTTCTTGGATAGCTGCAGTGGTATGGTGTGACAGTCAATTGTATAGGTAATTGTTCCTTATGCAACTGTGTGGTAGTTGTAACAGCCTTATTCATCCCTAGATCTTCCAATTGTTGTTTCTATATATTCTTGCAGTTTGTTCCTTTGCTTTTGTAGTTGTAAAATTTCATTCTTGTACTTTGAATTTCTAGAATAGCTGAACTCAATTCATGTTTTCTGGACTTCTAGAATAATTAGATCAAGATAGTTGGGTGAATCATTAGATGGTTTGGTAAACATGATTTCATTTTCTGCAAAAGTAATCTAGATGTGATTTCTCGAATCTTTCAATTCTATATCAAAAACAATAAAAGGTAATTATGGATGTATTCTTTAGAGAGTAAACTAGATTAAGTGGATCCTTGGGATGAGCGTAGCTGAGTAGAGAATAGGATTGTTTACTTACAGCAACTCAGTGTTTACGCATATATAGTGCATGTTATCCTTGAAATAAAAGACTTCCCTGGGTTGACAATAAATATTTAACACTCCGTATGTTAGCTGTAATTAACTTGCATATCGGGTGCCCAACATTTTGGCATCATTACCGGGGAGGATAAGTATTAAACACTATCATAGTTGCATCCTGTAATTGTTTCTATTCAGTCTTCTTCAGTTTTTTTTCGTTTGAATGATTTGGGTTGCATGAATACAAGAAGGGTACAGCGTGACCATTTTATAAATCCTAGAACCCCACAAAACACTAACATTGCAGGTGGTCGAGGTCATGGGCGAGGTCCAGAATTGGGGAGAAGAACATTCATTGACGATTTGGTTGATAGAACCAATTATTCTACCAGGGCTTGCTATTAGGAAACACCTATCAGAAGAAGCCTTTCCAATCCTAGAGTGCCAACATCAGGGTCTATAGTGGAGAACACATGAGCAGTAGCAACACCCTCGAATACCCCTGCAGAGGAGGACAGAGTTAGTACTATAGGATCTGTTGATCAAGATATGATATATCACATTAACGGGAAGGTTGTAACTGAGGAGGAGTGGACATAGTTCCATCAGAAATTCGTCGATCAGTGGAAGAACAAAGAAGAGAAAACAAAAGAAGATATGAGTAACAGACGCGAATCTGAAGAGGAAGAGGCAATGGGAGAAAATCATCATCATGAAGGTAATTTCCTACCTAAAGGGACGGTGGCTACACTTCAGTTCCCAATTCAAAAACCAAAAGGGATATCCCCTATGAAAAATATATTGCCATCGATGTTGCCCTGCTTTTATGGAGAAGCAGCAGAGGATCTAGATGAATTTCTTTTCGAATTTGATATCCTTTTTCGTAGCTATGATTACACCACCAACGCACAAAAGATGAAAATCTTCCCTACCACTCTGAAGGACAATGCATTACATTGGTTTATGAGCCTAGGAGGCGAAACTGTTACTAATTGGGACAGGATGAAACAGGTGTTCCTGGAGAAATATCAGGAGTATTGCAATAACAAGGACAAGAGAGAAGAAGTGTTTAAAATGGTACAGAAGGATGATGAAAATCTGGAAGATTTTGTCAAGAGGATTTTTATATAATGTGCAAAGAGCTAGACAGACTAATATGGGGTTATATGTGCTCAAAATAATCCCGCTTCGTGGGATTAGGGATGATTGTCTAGATATGTTAAACTTGTTAGGAAAGGGGGATATCTCCAAGGAGTCTTTCGAGAAAATTGTGGAACTGTGTAAAAGGTACTCCAGGGGATCTTCTAGGAATAACAGGTGGGATAAGCAGGACAAATTAGAATGTGATGTCTTCTACAGAACTCATAATTCATCTAATGGAGAGCCACCCGTGCAGAGATAGGAAAGCTCCTCAAAAATTTCAAAATAGAAATGATGAGATCTATCTCCTCGGAAATAGATGTCCTAAGGGAAAAGTAGAAACAAGCAGTAGAGGATCTCACACTAGGTGTATTATGTCCTTGATTTAGAAAGAACCACCCTTTGAAGGGGTGCCCGGTTGACAAGATAGAAGTGTGTTAGCTATGCGAGCTAAAACATGACACAAAAGAATGCCTGTCACTACCCCAAGCAAAGGCTGTTCTGCTGGCATCAACTCCAGAGGTGGAATCAGCTTACTTTATTGCACAAAAGAAGCCCTGGCAGCCTCAAAATCAAGGTATGACTCCAGAATCGTTTCCATTTTTTAATAACATGAATAATTGGAATAATATGCAGCACATGAATACACAATTACCTTCATCTTATTATAATCCTCAATGGTACCCCTCTCAACCTTCAATGCAAAAGTTTAACTCCTATAACCCTTGGGTTCAGGCACCACACCAACCAACTTATTGGTCTCCTGAATGGAGGAATTTCCATCAAGGGAACCCGTTTCCTCAACAACCTCCACATCAACCATTTTCTCAATAGCCATACCCTCCTCAATATCCTGAGCCTTATCAATAGTCGTAGCTGCAATTGCAGAACAATGCTTCCCCTAGTATGCCGATACAACCTCAGTTGTCTGCTCAACCTAATCCTAACCCAATTAATAAAATAGTCCATCAATTTGAGACTGTCAACATGCCTGCTTACTCCCTTACTCCTGTGCCTTGCAACGATATTCGCTTACGATCAAGAAAGGTAGTGGAGCCTTTGATCATTGAGGATGTTCCATCCCCTGTGCATGAAGAAGGGGTGAACCCACAACATTTATCTAATGTGACCCACATCATCGAAGATGCTGAACATCCCACTAATGTGTCGGCTGAAACATAGAATAATACATCCAGCGACACACAACCTACCCAGCTGATTAGGTAACCACTGTACCCTTAAATATTAATGCTACTAAAGGTAGTGTGACAACCTCAGTTTAACCTCTTAGGAGAGTTAAAAAACCTTTGTGTTAAAATTCCCCTCCTTTAATCTCTTCAAGATGTACCTATCTATGCTAGAATGTTCAAGATCTGTGCACAAGGAAACCTAGGGATCCTCCCACCATTCATGTCATAGGAAAATTATCTGCATTAATAATGGGAAAAACCATTTTGGCTAAATATGACGATCCTGGGAATCCCACTGTCACTATGTAGATTGGGCATACATAGATACCCAACGTACTGGTAGATTTAGGAGTAGCAATTAATGTTATGACTATTGAAACTACAAGAAAACTTGGGCTCACTAATCTCAGGCCAACCCCCACCATTTTAGAACTGGCAGATAGATCCACTATTAAACCTGAAGGAATTTTGGATGATCTCATCATCTCAGTTGATTCTTGGGAGTACCCTAGTGACTTCTTGGTTTTACAACCTAAGTCGCAGCCAAGAGGACACTCACTGATCCTGGGAAGGCCTTGGTTAGCTACAGCTGATGCTTGCATCAGCTGCCGATCTGGGTCTATGACCATATCAGATGGCACCGAGATAAAGAATCTCACTCTCTATCCTCCAGCTCAACCGAGCTTAGAAGCCGAAACTCCTTTATGGATGGAGCCAGTGGAAGAAGAGGGCGTTCAACCATTATTAACAATAGGGAAGGATTTAACCTTTAAGGATGAAACTGAATACAATGCCATTAATAATTTCATCAGTGAACCCACTTCTGTCAATAAGGAAAATTATCAAATCCTGAATATTACTCTAGGTGAGGAGGAACAAGAAAATCTCACAGAAGAGGCATTAGTCAGTGACACTCATATAGTTCCAGTTTTGAAAAATTCAAAACATATTCCTATCGAGGTAGAGTCTGGAAAAACCCTGAATATTAACCCCAGCTTCTCCCTAGATGAATAGAAGTGCCTGATCAGTCTCTTAAAGGAACACAAGGGGGCATTTTCCTGGGAGTACGCAGACATGAGGGGTATTCCCTCTAACCTGTGCACCCATCATATTTATATTAAAAGTGACTCCTGGCCTGTGTGCCAGCCTCAACGACAAATGAACCCCAATATTAGGGACATAGTGAAGGAAGAAATTCAGAAACTCTTGGAAGCAGGATTTATATATCCCATTTCAAACAACGAGTGGGTGTCCCCACTCATAATAGTACCCAAGAAAAATGGTAAATGGAGAGTCTATGTGGAATGTAGAGAGCTGAACAAGGAAACACAAAAATATCATTTTCCCTTTCCTTTTATCGATCAAGTACTCGACACCTTATTGGGGAAGAAGTTCTTCTCCTTCCTAGATGGGTTTAGCGGGTACAATTAGATCCAGATTGCTCCTGAAGACCAGGATAAAACTACCGTCACCTGTCCCTGGGGAAATTTTGCTTACAGAGTGCTCCCCTTTGGTTTATGCAATGCATCGACAACATTTCAAAGAGCTGTGATCGGCATATTTTCAAATTAGTTAATGATAGTATGGAAATTTTTATGGATGATTTTACTCCTTATGGCAAATATTTTGAAGAATCATTGAAAAATTTGGAAAATGTTTTAACTCGCTGTGAACAGACCCGACACTTAATGAGGCATGCTAGACAGCATTTGTTAAACTTAAGGAGAAGCTGTCCACAGCTCCCATCTTAAGAAAACCCAATTGGACTCTGCCCTTATACATTTCTTCAGATGCTTTTGATACTACCATTGGAGCAGTTTTAGGATAGCGGGATGGTCAAGTACCTTATGCAGTTTATTATATTAGTAAAAACTTAGCCCCTGTTGAACTTAATTATACTGTCACCGAGAAGGAGTTCTTAGCCATTTTTTACTCTATTAACAAATTTTGACATTATATTACTGGATATCCTACATTTGTGCACACTGACCACTCGACCATCAAATATCTAATGAATAATCCTGTTACTAATGCCAGGGTTACTAGATGGCTTTTATTATTACATGAGTTTGATATTACCATTATAGACAAACCTGGAAGAGAAAATGTTGTCATTGATTTCTTATCTTGTTTCACTAACAGTGATGATAATTTGCTTGCTGAGGACTCTTTTCTAGATGAACACTTATTTGCAGTTTCAGCTCACTCCCCTTGGTATGCAGATGTTGCTAATTACTTGGCTGCAGGAAAGCTTCTAGCACATTTGTCCAAAAGAGAAAAAAGGAAAATTATTCAGCAAAGTGCCAGGTATTGTTGGGTAAATGGTCATCTCTTCTACATATGCCCCGATCTTGAGATCAGAAGGTGTGTAAGAGAAGATGAAATATTCCATATTTTGAAGGCCTACCATGATGAGCCTTGTGGGGGGCATTTTACAGACTAAAGGATAGGACACAAAGCACTGAGAATGGGCTACTATTGGCCGACCCTTTTCAGAGATGCAAAAATATATGTCCAGTCTTGTGATAGCTACTAGAGGATGGACCAACCCAATAGATTAGATCAAATGCCTCTTCAACCATAATTAGTGGTTGAACCCTTTGATAGGTGGGATTTAGATTTAATTGGTCCTATCAGCCCTCATTCCAAGCAGAAAGCCTACATCTTGGTCTGTACCGACTACATGACAAAATGGGTAGAATTTGTGGCTCTGGTGAAAGCCAATGACCAGGCTGTGATTGATTTCTTGTATAGTGAAATATTTACCCATTTTGGGGTACCCAAGGAAGTGGTTACTGATGGAGGACCGTAGTTTGTATCGCATCAATTTGAAGCTTTACTATGGAAGTACCATATTCAGCACCAGATAGCTTCACCCTACCATCCCAAAGCCAATGGCTAGGTGGAAATCACTAACAAAGTCATTGAAGCTGTTCTTACCAAGACAGTCAAGAGCCATCATAGAGATTGGGCTGACAGACTTCTGGAAGAATTGTGGGCATATCGTACCACTTGACGCAACACTACAATTTTCTCTCCTTACGACTTGGTGTATGGGAAAAGTGTCGTCTTCCCAATTGAATTTGAAATTAAGACTTTGAAGACAGCCACAAAGGTAAACCTAGATGTAACTGAAGCCCAAAAGAGAAGATTGAATCAATTGAATGAACTTGATGAGAACCTATTAGCCGCTGTAGATCAGACTGTATTAATTCAGCAACAGAGATCCAATTGGCACGACTGATTCATCAAAAAAAATTCTTTTGTGAGGGAGACTGGGCACTATTATATGATTCAAGATTCAAAAGAGACTTCAAGGGTAAACTATGCATAAGATGGCTGGGCCCATACCTAGTAGACAGAGTATTTGATAATGGTACGGTCCGCCTAGTAACCATTGATGAGAACCGCGCACCATTATTTTCTAATGGTCACAGGCTGCGACTGTACCATAGGCCCATTTCAAAGGATGCATTTACCTCACATATTGTAGCTGATCTAGACTACCAGCTAGCATAAGGGCATGAATTTTTTCTGCCCCTGTCAATCCTTAGTTAATCGTTGTAAATCTCATATGAATTTTTGTACATAAATAAATTGTTTTTTTTTGCTATTGATTTTTTTCTTTTGCACTTAATCCGTTTTATTTATTTATTTATGAAATGTGAAGGGAAGTGCCTAAAGAGTGGTGGTCATCATCAAGCCTGGTGAATAGTGTCGTTCTTCTGTAACTTCCTTTCTAGAAGAAAATTTCTTGAATAAATCTGTTGCAGCCGCAACACGTTCTTTTAACCTGTTCGTGCAGCTACAACACCATAAAACTTCCACCCTTACCCTGTTTCGCGCAGTTGCAACACCATAAAACTCCCACCCTTATTCTGTTCTGCGTAGCTATGACACCATTTTACTTTTTTCCATTTTCATATTTTTCGGCAGCTACAACACCGTCATCTTAATGCCTATTTCACCTTTTTTGGCATCTGGGACACCTTCAATTTCCATCATCCTAACACCTTTTTCCGATTTCGGCAGCTGCAACACTGTTTTACTTTTGTCCATTTTCATCTTTTTCGGCAGCTGCAACACCGTCAAATTTCGTCATCCTAACTCCTTTTTCATCTTTTTTGGCAGTTGCGACACATTTTCCGGCAGCTGCGACTCCGCTACACTTGGCTTATTTTTCTATAATCCAAGGTTGCAACTGTGCTAAACTGTCTAATTTCTTTATGACCTATGCCTATGACTCCTCCATTATTAGCAGAACTCTTTGCAACCACAATTAGCAACTCCTCCAAATATGGCTCTGATTCCTAATGTCGGCAATTCGATTTATACTCCAACACTCATCATGTTTCCGACCAATTTGACACGATGGTTTTTGGTTCACCAGCGGAAAAGGTCATTACAGCACCCCTATAATAATGATTATATTTAATGACTGCACCTCACACGTTCTACCATTCTCCAAAGAACATCATCCATCGCGCATTTTCGAAGCTATGGATTTGATTAACTACTTGATTAAGTATTAACTGGATCTGACAATATTAATCATACCTTCCTTTCTATGCCCATTATTACATCGTTATCTCTCCACTCGTGTGACTTAATGACTAATTATGTTATTTGATAACCACCACCTTTCCTAATTTGGGATAAATTCCAAATAATCCGATGCGCTGAAACTTTCCGAATTTACCCAACTCCACTCTCAGTTGTTCATGCATACTCTGTGCTTTAACCTCCATTGTCAGAATCTGTAATTTTTCAGACTGCAACATACCTCTGAAGGTAGACAAACATGGGTATTCCATCTCAGCATGAACCTCCAAATATGTGAGAACTTAGATGAAACGCTGAAGTTTTTGCTATTTTTCAAGCTGCGTGTTGGACTAAATTTTTCCAACGCCTGAATGGATTTCACTGTGAAACAGCTTTACAGTTCACCTTGAATCTTACAGAAACCCACTCAGAGGTTTGGGGATTGCATATTGAAGTCTCTGAAGCCATAGTGGCTGAGGTCACTGGTCTTCCCCAGGTGGGCAGAGCTTGGTTTGGACGAAAAACCCCAATCCTGCAGCAGTACGTGATTTTCTTAGGGAAGGGGAGCACATTCAACCGTCACGGAGGGGGATAGCATTACAGTCACTACCACGCCCATGGAATCAAGTATAAATTTTTCTCAAGAAGTATATCACCTGTGAAGGTAGGTATCAAACAGTCTATCACTCTAAATTTCCTTTATTATCTCATCTCCGTCACAGGGCTTTGATAAACATTCCATTTTATTTATTCAATGATTTACATCATATGGAAGGGTTTGTCCAAACCTCCAAGCATCCAATCTCTTCACTTACCCACCATGGCCTCATTAAATTAATAATCTTACAGACCCTTTCTCAACAAAACCAAACCTGGGAGCAATTTATAGGTCAAGTTCAGGAACCCATTCTTCTGCCCAGTGTTCCAATAGAAGAAGAAATGGAAGTACCTATACTCATGGGGCCTATTCAAAATCAAGAAGAGTCGGTCAATCCACAGTTGGGGGGAAATGTAGAGAAATAGGAGGTTCAGAGTCCCTCTAATTTAGTTGGGGGGGGGGGGGGATGAGACTGGATCAGAGGATCAGTCAGGAGAACAAGTAGAACAATTGGGAGAGGATGTACAAGAAAACCCTGTAGAAGGACTAAATATTAGGGCAGCTCTGACAGTAGAGGTTGAAACTGGAGCATCATTAGATGCTACGATAGTTGAAACTGAAGATGTTAGAGCTATGATAATAGAAGAAAACACAGAGGTGGTGACCATTGAATATTCCCCTGAATGGGAGGAACCTTGATTGAGGAAGAACATCTTGAAGAACAAGAAAATGTCAGAACTAGGGATATCCCTTCCACATCAGCCGTGAATTTAGAAACTCCAGCACCATAGAGAAAAAGGAGGAGATCAAAAGATGAAATAAAGGCATCACCATCAATAAGATGAAAAAGAACCAGGTCAGCCATAGCAGCAGAAGCAGCAAGGGAAATATGGGAAACCCTAGAAGAAGAAATTGAGTTCCCAATTCTTAGACCCAAAGCAATTGATTCACCACAGGAATTGGTCACAGAAGAACCTCAAATTGAAGGACTTCTGTTTGAAAATGAGCTATTAAAAGAGGAAGTACAAGCACTCTGGAAGGAATTAGAAAATTGGAAGGAAGCGTGCAGAAAACATAATGAAAGGAAGTTGCACACGTTGGTTGAAGCTGCAGACCAACTGGAAGGATCAAATCCTGCTGAGGCTGACAATGAGGAAGAAAGAGTGGTTTGTATTGTGTGTGGATAAACCTTTGATGAGTCAGGTTACAAGGTCATAGTTCGTGCCTTTGCAACACAGCAGCCTGCACCTACAGCTGTGGAAGAACATGGACAACCTAATTGGAAAGATGGTGAGAATCCCCAAGAGAAACTCCAAGAAAAGAAAGTTGCAGATGAGCAGGATGATGTCACATAAGAACCAGCATATTTGAATATTCTTGTTTAAATTACCACCAGATTTGGGACAGAGGAACCAGAGGATGAGGTTATTCTTGATTTTGTTGAGGAATATTGCACTATGACCCCTGAACCCTCTCATGACACATAAATAATAGAAATGGAACCACAGTAGCAGAACAATGATGAGGTCGAATAGGATGCTGACAGACAAGAACCAACATCCTTGAATTTTCTTGTTTAAGTGTCTGTCCAAATGAGGGAAGAAGAACTAGGGATTGAAGACATTTTGGAATTCAATGAAGAAATTTGCATTATGACTCTTGAATTGTCTCATGACACCAAGATATTAGAAATGGAATCACAACAACAGGGAGATGAAGAAGTAAACCGGGATGTTGCTACACAAGAACCAACATCCTTGGAAATTTCAGTAGAGACTCTCGAGATGCAACAAGAAGCCAACCTTGAATTGGATATCATTCATGATGTGAATTTAGGTGAGGATGAACAAACTCAATCACAATCCTCAGGTGATACTCAAATCCTTAAGGAACAACTTCATATTGAAGAATACATACAATCCCAACAGCATGAGGAAAAAGAAGAACAACGTGTTGTCACACAAGAACCAACAGCCTTACATTCCCCTAATGAAGTTGAAACTAATAATTAGGTAGATAAGAATATTAAAATTAAGGAGGAATTTGTCCCACAAGAACCAACATCCTCACAATCAGCTACCGAAGTTGCATAGGAGAACCCCATAAAGAGGATGTTGTTACACAAGAACTAGCATCTCCAAAAGTTGTTTCAGGAATACCAGTGGTTGAAGTTGTTGTAGAAGAATTTCCAGGAAGAGATGTTGTTACAAAAGAACCAACACCCCCAGAAGTAACTTCAGAAGTGCAGAATGTCCAATGTGGCACATCAGGTGATAAGGTGTGGGCCGGACTTCCTCAAAATTTTATTAATCTGGATTCTGATAGGGAGGAGCATCCTGAAGAAGAAGAGATCCTGAAGATTACAAAAGAACTCTCAATCCTGAGAATGGAAGTAAGGAAGTGGAAGCGTCAGGTGGAAAGATACCAAGAATGGATGGTTTCCCTCGCTGAACATAGAAATACCATCAGGGGACTGAAAGAAAAATGGGTAGAAGAACTCATGACCCAGAAACTCCGTGAGGAAGAACTATAGAAAGAGCTGAGGGAGTTGAAAAAGTTCAAGTCTATGCAGGTGGAAAAAGACTAGATGTATGCTCTTTCTCAGGAATTATTGGGCACCAGGGTACCCTCCTCCTCTTATCCTGTCTTTTTATTCGAACAATTTATTTGGTTTAAATTAAGGGTTGTGAAAGAACGGATATCATATGAAATAGCAACCTCAACGAAATTCTTGGAAACATTCCTGAGAAGTAATTTTGAGGACCAGAATTTAATGTGTGAGCTTTATTTGCATGAGATGGCTTGTCCTTTGGATCACCATTCGAATCCTGTTCCTTTTTCAGGTGATGTTCAACTGAGGGCTTTTGCCTCTTTTTTGAGCAATCATGTTCAGTGGGAAAGGTCTTTCCAAACTTTTTCTCACAATGAAGCCCACTCTAATATTTGGATCCGAAGTGAACCTCAAAATCCTTGTCTTCTCCTTGCTCGACATCAGAGTCTACTCTCATGCCCCATCCAAACTCGGCATATAATGGAACTACAGGAAGGGGTTATTTCTACTTGTACAATCCAGATTTCCATACATCAACAAATAACTTTGGAAGGTAGTAAGCACAGATGGCAGGTTTCCTCTCCAACCCTCAGAAATAGGGACCCCTACTATTATAGAAATTTTGAACAAGCACTTTCCAGGATTGAGGGTTATGTTGGATGCATAAGGGTATGTGGGGTTAATTGGCTAGGATTAAAATTTAAATTTCCTCTCATTTGGTGGCCAACAAAACCGTATAGGGAGGATTTCTCATTAACCAGGGCAGAAGAGCAGAAATGTTGGAGATGGTTGTCCATAAGGGGTTTATAGAAAAAGAAGGAACATTTGAATTCCCATACAACTTTTCTTCTCTCCATAAACAAAGTATAGTGTCAGATTCAGATTCAGAATAATGGAGGTTGTTGCATGAGGACATGCACATGACAGTTGGGGGGAGATGTTGAGCCCAGAAATGGCCCCTTTTTTACCATCCTTATCCACCTCTTTTTGCCTCATCCTACCCTATTGTGCATGCTAAACAGACATTTTTCCCTCACTCTACCTCTCAAGTCACAAAGGTATGGTTAATCATTGTCTTATTTTATTAATGCTTAGGATTGTGGTAATCAAGGCTTTATATCTTAAGATATGCTAACATATGATGGTTTATAAAGGTATTTCGAGATATAGAGAATGCAGGTGTAGCAGGACGAACATGCTAAGGGAAGGATGGGCATTCGTTTCTAAAGCTGATCGCCATCCATCCCACCATTTCCTAAAGAACATAGCCCCAGTGTATCATTCCATGCGATCTGTACAAGGGTAGCTCCAATAGATTGCGACAGATTTGAAGGTGACAGTGCACCACTTCTCAAAAGTAGCTGTGATCTATGGGATACCTGCTCAATCAATCAGGATCATTATTTCTGGGTCAATTAACAACTTCCCTATATTTTCTACTCTCATCCTACCATGGCTGTAACAATTATTGTAATTGAGGTAGCCTGAAGATCGGAGATCTTCATGGCTGCCCAATAATAGGGACATGACGTTATGCTTGAAATTTTATAAATATGGGGAGCTATTCTGAGCCAAGGGCTGAGCCCTTAACCAAATTATTGTATTAGCTGTGACTGAGGTTGCATGATTTATCTACCCTATTTAATACAGGGAGTTACTTCAGATCTTAGTGTTTTAACATGCGTTACTTCCAGTATCTCTGTGTGAAGGCTGGGCCCGCCTTCCCACAGGGATTTATGAGTTAAATTAGGAAATTATAATTATTCTATCGTGTGATGTTGTGATAATTTCATTTCCTCATAGTAAGCTGCAACAGTTATTGATTTACAGTGTGTTATTAATTTCATTTCTTGGAAAGTTGCAGTGGTATGGCCCTGACAGTCGACTGTATAGGTAATTGTTCCTTATGCAACTGTGTGGTAGTTGTAACAGCCTTGTTCATCCCTAGATCTTCCAATTGTTTTTTCTATAGATTCTTGCAGTTTGTTCCTTTGCTTTTGTAGTTGCAGAATTTCATTCCTGTACTTTGAATTTCTAGAATAGCTAAACTCAATTCATGTTTTCTGGACTTCTAGAATAATTAGATCAAGATAGTTGGGTGAATCATTAGATGGTTTGGTAAACAGGATTTCATTTTCTGTAAAAGTAATCTAGATGTGATTTCTTGAATCTTTCAGTTCTAGATCAAGAACAGTAAAAGGTAATTGTGACTGTATTCTTTAGAGAGTAAACTAGATTAAGTGGATCCTTGGGATGAGCATAGCTGAGCAGATAATAGGATTGTTTACTTACAGCAACTCAATGTTTAAGCATACATAGTGCATGTTATCCTTGAAATAAAATACTTCCCTGGGTTGACAATAAATATTGAACACTCCGTATGTTAGCTGTAATTAACTTGCATATCGGGTGCCCAACAGGTTGATGCTGTTACTGCAGAATTACATGGGGGTGCATGTGGGGGACATAAATATTGGAAAGCAACTGCATTTAAGATCTTAAGAGCGAGTTACTATTGACCCACTATTTTTAAGTATGTGTATTTCCATGTCAAAGATTGCGTTGGATGTCAAAAATTTGCAGGTAAGCACAAGTTGCAGTCTTTACCCTTAAACTAATTGCAATAGATGCTCCATTCCAACAATGGGGTTTATACTTTATAGGAGAAATCCATCCTGCTTCCAATGGCCAACATAAGTGGATTTTGACTGCCACTAATTTCTTTACCAAGTGGGTGGAAGCAATTCCCATAAGAAGAGAAGCATATAAAGTCATTATCAGTTTTATTCAAGATAATATTCTGAGCATGTTTGTTTGTCGAAGGAAGTTAGTTACTCATAATGCTCCAGCCTTCAAGGCCAAGAATATGGTAATTTTTTGTGAAGAAAATAACATCATATTGAAACATTCCACACCTTATTACCCTCAAGGGAATGGATTATCAGAATCCACTAATAAGAATATTATGAATAGTATTAAGAATATGTTGTTTCGAAATAAAAGGACTTGGGATATCAAATTAAAATATGCTCTTTGGGCAGATAGGATAACTGTAAAGAAATCAATTGGAACATCACCTTTTCAAATTGTTTATGGAATTTATGCAATATTTTCTATCCAACTAAGTTTTCCAGTAATCAAGTTTTTACAAGATGTAGAGGGGGAACTTCATGAAATGAAAAGAAGGATGTTTCAGATAGTCGATGAAATTTACAAAAATAAGGTAAAGGAAAGTTTTGACAAAAAGGTCAATAAAGACACTTTCTCAGTTGCTGATGCAGTTCTTATATGGGATGCACGAAATGATGAAAAATGTAAGCATGGAAAATTTGATAATTTGTGGCTGGGACCTTTTACAATAATTAAAATTTTGGGAAATAACACTTTTGTCTTACAAAATATGAATGGTGATGAGGTTGCAGGCCCACTAAATTGGTTGTTCTTGAAACATTTCCATAAATACTGAACTGAAGTATTCATATTCATTGTATATATCATTACAGTTCTTGTATATAAGACTTCAACCCAATAAAATAGTTTGAGTTCAGAGGTATGATTCTAGCAGGTTTTCTGAAGGCACGTGGTCAAAATGTTCTTAAAGCCTAACACAGAGATATTTATCGCTAATCAGAGCTAGATGTTATTTCTATATTTGTATCTTAGTTCTACTTTAGATATTTTTTCCTAGAAGACCATTTTTTTCTAGCATTACATTAGTTTATGTTTTGAATCTTGGTTTACTTTAGTTTTACCCTAGTTCTTAGGTTTTTTTAAAAATGTTATTTTATCATTGTTCTATTCTTAAAACAAATAAGGCTCAATTTCATTAATCTTTCAAGTTCTCAAAGTTCTTTATTGAAATAGTTCCTAGGCTAATGTATCATTAGATTCAAATTCCAATAAATAAAATCAAGCTTTACCTATACATGATGAAGGTTCGGGTGTTTTAATGGTGATTGTACTTCATTTATAATTTTGGTACATACCAACAACACATTGAATAGTGGAGGATATGATGGCGTTGCAGGATTGTTTCCACTTGTTAATATATTAAGGGAAAATGACATGTATGGGACACATGTTTTAAAAATAGTCCTTCTTCATAATGGAATTGAAAGTAGCCTAGTATGCGTGTCAGGGAAGGAATGCAATTTAATTATGCCAAGAATGTACAAGAAGGTTTTCAATATTTGAAAAAGTCATGGATCCAAACTCATATTTCAGCTAACCCTACAGATTGTTAGTCATCTTTCTCTGCATAGTTTGTGTTTGTTTGAATGTTTTAACAGGAATACGAGCTTTCAAAGCCTCCAAATCATGATGGCAGTGGTTAAAAATCTTAGTGGAAAAATCTATATATTGGAGCAGATAATATCAAATGGATGGATGAATTTCCCAGATGTAAAGAAACGATGAAGACCACGGGTTAGCTTTCCTTATGTGAATGAATGAAAGGTTACAATTTGCAGGTAACAAATGCTTTTGTAAACAATTACAAGGATTATGTAATGTATTTTCAAACCCTAGTTTTTACGGTAGATGAAGTTACCATTGCAAAGGCCATTGGCATGCCTTCTGAAGGTTAAAAATGGTTTAAAAAGCATATGTTTGAGGTTGACTTAAGTCGGTTTCTGTTTCCTAGTTTCAAAAGGTTAGACTAGAGTAAAGGTATTCATCTAAACAGGGTTAAGCCTAAATGAAGAGACATTTTAAAGGTGGTTCAACGCTATATCACTTGTGAGGGACAGTTTGTGACCATATTCAGATGCCACTTAAGGTTCTTGTTGCATATAAATGGAGAATCTAAATTGAACTTACCCTATTACCTGTTTAAGAGCATAGAAAAAATGATTGCGTGGGTAAGGAATCATCCCTATCATATTAGTCATTCAGTTTTTCATCATGGTTTAATTAAGCTACTGATAACTTCTGAATTGGGAAAGACTGGTAGATATTGGCAACATTTGATTTTTTGGTCTGGTTTTGAATTTGAAACTCAAGATCATGATGATGAAGATATAAGAAGACAATACAAAAGGAAGATGAGGAAAGTGGTTGAAGGTAAAGAGGAACAAGCACGGGAGGTATGTGATACTGTATCTATGACATAAATTTCCAAAATCGAAGTACAAACTTGTTGAGTTTCAAAAAGAAGAAATTATAGCTCCAGATACCCCTAGGGATACTAGGGAAAATATAATGGTTCAGGAAATTTCATTTAATTCAAAATAGGATGAAGCCCCTTTTGCAAGCAATGTCGAAAATAGTTGGAGGCCGAAGACTAGATCTAAAAACAAATTGAGAATGAACATGAAGTCAATCTTAAACCCTAAGTTTCAAAATAACATTGTAACTATTATAGAATATTCATCCAACGAGGAGGATTTACAGGAACCTTATCAAGAAGAAGAACAAACCCTAGAATAAATTCAAAAAGAATTAATGCATACACTGGATCTGCTTAAAAAAGTCTACAAGGGTAAAGAAAAGGAAGTTGAGTTTGAGGTTGGTTCATGTTCAAAACCCTTAGAGACTGAGGAAGTTCCCGTGCATTTTGAAATAATGGAATCAGTGTCAGAGGTGGAATTATTAAAAAAGTCTTTAAAATATTTTAAATAGAAAAACAAGTGTCTCAATGATTCAAATGAAAAACTGTTGATTTCTAATAGAAGGTTGCGAGAGGACTTGGAAGAAATAGATATAATTTACCAAGAACTTATTACTGTAAGTTTTAAACCTGTGCAAAGAAGCAAAGCATACAAATTATTTTAAGCAAAATAGAGATCACAACACATCATTCACACATAAAGACAGTNCTTGGAGCCACACCTCCTATTTTCTCTTCATTACATTATGAAATCCTCACAATACAAAATATAGGTATTCCGCAACATCCAAATACCCTAATCCATTAACTCGGATTAGAAAAAGCCTCCAATCCCTTAACCAGGATTAAGTTACATATTTTTAGACAAATTCTAAAAATAGCCACAAACAGCTATAAATAGCCTTTCGGATCGCCGAGCTACAACACTAACATGCGCACCTCCCCTCCATACACACATGCAAAGAATATAACATATACCCAACAATTACAGTGTCCAAAGAAGCCTTGAGGAGGAAAAGGGCTACACAACAGTAGTATGAGGAACTTGTAAATGAAAACAAAGAAATTCAAGATCAGATTCAAGCTATGGAGGCAGAGTAGTCTCAGATGGAGAGGAGATCTCAAGCGTTGGATGGTTTAACTATCCTAGCTGAAGCAACCAGGAAACTATAGTCCAACTCAAGAGCTAGGTCATGCTTTCTAGATAGGCTCGATAAACAGTTAAGATTAGACAACTGTTAGTTAAATAATGTTAGTATTTTTTTATACAACTGTTAGTGGTAGAGGTCGATCTAGATTGAATGTAATCAGATTTTCTATTTTTGGTTATTCAGATCCATGAAATATGGATCTCAAACTACTTCAGTTTTGAAACTTTTTGTATATAAGATGTAATTATTAACAATGTAAAGGTATTAGGAAGGGTGACTGATACTATAATTTGTAGGCATGTATTTCATTTTCTATGTTTATAAAGAATTCTTTGAAGTGATTATATTCAAGATGAGCCAGTTTTGTTTTAATATTTGATATGATAAATGTTATGATTTGGTCGTAATTATTTTCCTTGGATAGATGTTTCCTATACTTGGATTCTTATGAATAATTTATATATTTATCAATGATCTGAATAGAACATGTTCACTCCTTATATAAGTTCTATCTCATAATATTTCTATGCCTTATCCATTATGTTTATACACCCATTGTTTAGTTATCTGATTATGTCATCCTGATCTATGTTTCTTTTACATTTTATAAAACCACAAACCTAGTCATCCATAGAGTTAAGTTAATATTCTGTAGACTTTGGACCTTAGTAGTCTAGGTGCAAACTCTAATGATAACACATAATAAAAGAAATTTAAAGGATTTAAACATTTGGCATAGGCGCACCCATATTTGGGGATTAAATACACTCCAAATAAACTTAAAACTAATTTAATTCAAACTCCTTAACAAATGGAGTTATTGGCGCGTTGGTTAAAGTGTTGGCGCTATTGGGAGGAGGTCATGGGCTCAAACCTATAGACCTCTCCTCCTATTGTGATTTTGGTTGGCATATGATGCCGATGTTGGAGCCTTATCGTTGGTTCTATAATGGGTTGTTACCACATTGATATGGTTTACATAACACATGGGGCCGAGGGATAATCCCTCGGTCCCACCCCTTTTTTGAAATAGAACACAGTTCAAGTTTAAATAGAACTTGCATTCTATATGGTTAAGAAAAAACTCTGGAAACCATGGCTAGGTGGATGATGTGGAGACGTTCATAGAGGTGGAGGCCAGGGGTTTGATCCTTCTTGATCCCATAATTTTTGGTAAACAGAACTACACTATGCCCAACTAATCCGCCACATGGCAGCCAATGAATGGACCACATGTCACTCATACATTGGTCCAACTATCTGCCATGTCATCCAATCCTGCCACCTAGATGCCACATGTTGCTCATACATCGGTCCAACTATATTTCCATATGGAGCTCTATGACTGTGCCACATCAGCACCATACATGCCACGTGTGACCCTTATAGTGGTGCGACATGGAACCTCCTTTTTGCCAAATTTTACCTATTTTTTCGAAAGTTCAAAACGTGATATCTTTCACGTCTGGAGTCCATTTGAGGCAAAATGAATGTTTCTAGAAATCTCTCATTGAAATCTACGCAGCTACAAGCTTTTGTTCTCAATTTGAATACTTTTATTTTGAATCTATCTCAGAGATCCTCCTGGATCAAGTGTCATTGGGAAAATTCCCTCCATTTCCTACCTAAGAGAGACAAAATTGTTATGAAGGCACCATCCTTTAGTTGGATGATTAATGCACTTCATCATTGACTCAATTTTGATAAAAAGTATCTGGTAGAGAATATATTGTCCTTCCAAACCAACCTTTCAACATATTTTTCACTTAAATATGACCTAAATGGCCTTAGGAAAATGCCCACCATTTCTCACCAATGAGGGATAAAATTATTCTGAAAAAATAAGCTTGCAGGTGGATGATTTATGCACTTGACCATTGAATTAGTTTTTGAAATGCATGTAGGAGTTCCTTTTGGAAAATTTACCAAGAATGTAGAATTTGTATTAATTTCTCAGAAAATCCAAGCTCATTATTCAAACATAACATAACATAACAAAAAAATTAAAAATTAAAAAATAAAAGTAATTAAAACAATTAATGTTGGCTCATAAAATATAAATGATTAAAAAAATAAATCTTGGCCAATAAAATTAAAACTTAAAACCAGCAAGCGAGGGATCAAATTTCTTTAGGTGAAATTTTTTATGAACATGTAAAAAAATTAAGATAA
The DNA here is from genome assembly GCA_001517045.1 of Pseudotsuga menziesii. Lineage (NCBI taxonomy): Eukaryota > Viridiplantae > Streptophyta > Pinopsida > Pinales > Pinaceae > Pseudotsuga > Pseudotsuga menziesii. The sequence goes on along the minus strand of LPNX010001532.1, from coordinate 153,200 downwards.
TTGAAACTTACACCTCAAGAAATTGGATCCCTCTCGATGCTTGGTAGATCCAGGTTTAAGATAGATCTATGCACGTTTAAACAAAATGATAGCTTATGTCTATATACATTTTTTTTATGTTTGTTGACCAAACCCATGCCTCATGCCTCAATTTCAAAGTACAACCGATTTATAAAATTCCCTCCGAGGCCAAGGCCTTAAAAAATCTAAAAAAGTCGGATGTTAGCCTAGGGAAACGTGCATGCCCAAGTCATGAATTATGACTTGGAAATACTTGTAATTCTCCAACACCGGTTCGAAGTAGAAATGATGCACGCAAACTATATTTCAAACTCAAACAAATTTTGCACGTAGAATGTATTTTAGAAACATAACATAGGACAACCATGGACGCACTTGAAACATGGGAATCCTCTACCATGTGCACAATTGAAATGGGGGAATCCTCTTCTACAACCAAAATTGAAACACTGGTGTTAATAAATGGCATGTTCACATTCAAAAATTTCTAGGAGTGTATTGATGCATGGAGAGATGAAAAGAATTGGCCATTAGGTATGGAAACTATCTTGAGGAAAGAAAACGTGGTCGACTTTTTGTTTGGAATGTTCAGTTTTGATAACGAGGAGATAGACAAGGTGATTTTAAATTATGATGCTAGGAATATGGAATTGAGAATTTTTGGGAAGAGGGTATATCTCAACCCTGATTTGGTTTCCCAAGCAACAAAAAATCCACGTAGAGGGGGAGAGATTTTTAGCTCTTAGAAAACCCCCAAACTGGAGAAGAACCGGATGGCCTATAAAATTTGCGGGAAAAAAGTATATGTTCCAAGGAATGGTTTAAGAATGCAAGATATCCCTCCCGAAATATACAAAACATTAATTCAAATTGTCCTTAGGACGATTTTGAACCATCACAAGTAGGGCATTTCAAGAAAATGTATGAGGGTAGTCATATGTTGGGTTGAAGATAGACCTGTAGATATTCCTTATCTATTGGTTAAGAAAATCCACTTTTCTTTGCAAGAGAGCCAATTGAAAAAGGTTAAATTTATTTCTCGGGAACAGTTCAAAAAATAATTGATTTATGTCAACCCTATGCTATTGAAACAAATATTGGTGATATCAATCATCATGAAAATATATCTTGGCCAATACCACTTGTTCATAAAACATATTATAGGTGATATTATAGGAGGGAAAATAATGGTTAATTTACATTGCAGTCTTCTGAGAAGAATATGGAATTGCCAATACAATCTCCTGAGCACAATGAGGAATTACCAATACAGTCTCTGGAGCAGAATGAGGAATTTCCAGTAGAATCTCCTAATAACCATGAGAAATCACCAATACAATATCCTAATTTTGTCACCATTGATGTAGTTCATGCTGCCGCAACTTTAAAAGAGCTACACGGACATGTATATGGAGGTCATTGGAAGGAGGTGGCAGACAATGAAATGGAACAAACTACTCCTGACTTTTCCATTCCTCAAGAGGTTCTTGATAGAATTCCTCGAAAACAATTGGCAATTGAGTATGATTTTTTTGTTAATTTTGATTCAAGAGCTTCCACTATGCATTCAGACAATCCATAATATAATTTTGATAGTAGATCTATGTTCATCCTGTATGATAAAATGAATCATTTCAAGGAACAAGCTTCCTATATAGGAAATTTGGAGGAAGAGTGCCTAAAAAAAGATAATAATATTATAGAATGCCTCAATGTGGTCAAGTTGAAGAGGGTGATGGAATAAAATAGTGTCTTTCTTGCAAATTTGAAAAAAAAGTACATAGAAAGTTAAAGAGTTTGAAGACAAATTAAAAAATGTGTCTCCTACAACTTTCAGAGAATCAAAGAGATATACCAATATATAGGCTCACATACTAAGATTAAAGATGAACTCTATTCATGAGAGACATGTGTCATCACAAGAGAAACCCATAAGCATGAACCATACCTTTTTTAAGATTACAATATGAAGAAATAATTAAAAAACCAAAATAAAATTTAGATCATTTCATCACATATCCCTCCTAACTAGCTTTCCAACGAGCCAAGGACTTTGTGATTCCGATTCCATATGAGAAAGTTATGTCAATTTTAGTGAAGATGCCCAATTTTTTTTCCTCCACTAAGTTTCACACTTTTCTCCAAGAGTTACAAAATACCAAAGAGAGACTTGATTGATGGACAAAGGAAAGGTTGTTGGACGGATTAAAGTAAATGAGAGGGGGGGGGGTGAATCAATTACATACCAAAATGCATCTTTTTAATGGATGTTTCAGATTTATTATGGACATATGTTTAAACCATTCAACATATAGCAGCAAATTAAATAACAGTCAACATTCAATCACATCAATGAACATGAGACACAATGTTTTCACGAGGAAGCCAAAAAAAAACTCTTCTTCTTAATAATGAAAGGTAAGCTCCAACTCCTCTTTACATTCTTTTATTTTTCCTGAGCTCCGACCCAGACGAGGCTGCTACCTCTGGAAGCTCCAACTTCCAATTAGACAAGCTCCAACTTGTTTCTATTTTCTGGCAACAACCAGAGGGATGCTACAACACCCCAGAGAACTCTGTTTTCCCTTGCTCCACCCTACCACCCTAATTTTTCTTTGAATTACAGAATGAATCAAGCCCTTACAAACCCTCACCTGTCTATGACTAGGCTTTATAAATCAGCATTTACATTATGATTCTGAATTAGACAGTATTACAAATATTCATAACGGATGTTATAATTCTATCTCTGTACATTTTTCTCTGTTTATCATCAAGACTAAGCATATACAGAAATCACCGAGACTGTCACTGTATCATTCATCTATTCTTTCTCATCTGGACCCATTCATCATCTTCTCTTTACTTTTCTGCACCTATCTTCTGTTATTCTCCTCTGTTCTTCATAATATGCAACTATTAATCTCTATTCATTATCGTATCCATCTCTTCAATATTTTTCTACAATGTGCTCAATCTCTCATATTCGAAATTACCTCACTGAACAGCTAGCCCCGTTCAATCTGCTTGATACAATATGTATATATTTTAGTTGATTCTCATTCTCTCCGTTCATTACAGAAACGGTTACGGACTCTTCAAGTCCTTCGAATACCCAGCTTGTCTGACTCTCTGCATTCCATGAATAGTCATTACGTGGCAGCGGATCCGTTGCTTTGCAATCTTGATCATTTCATTATAGCCATTGATTTTCATTATAGCCATTGATTAGTCTTCGTGTGCTTAGCTATATAGTTGTGACTTTTAAATGAGAACAATACTGTGTAATATAACTGTGCTAAAAAGTTTGACAGAATGGAAACATCTTGGCCAACACAAAGTTGCTCTCCTTTTGGTTTCCCTCACTTATAATTCTTCAAACACACCAAGTCTCTCTCCCTTTACCTTCAATTTAGGAGTTGCAGGTGTTTTATCCTCAAGATGCATAAACACACAAAATGCAAAAACTTCTACTATGTAGCAGCATTAAAATTTAATGGCAGAAATTCAAAACTCACAAGATTTATGAGTAATGTCCTCATCAGTAGCATAATCACATAATTTGATACCTCTCTCTTAAGGATTCTTCGCGAGATTAAATAAGAAAAGATTACTAAACATTTGTGTTGTTTTGCATATAGTTTTGACAAGAAGAAGCTCATCTTATTCGTTGTCTATTTTTACACAGAAATTACATTTCATGCACAAAAATTCAAGTATGCAAGGAATGGATCTCTGAACATCTGCATTTTCCCCTTTGAAGAATTATTTGCCTTCAATAGCCCAAAACTTATTTCATTTACATATAAATTTCAATATAATGTACATGCACCACTACTCTTCATTTCACTCAGAGATAGGTAGTCTTCCTCAATATTGCATAGAACAACATAGAACACATTAACTATTAATGGGCACATAGCCTGGTCTTTATGCCTATCCTACCAGTCGAGCTCCCTTCTTTTGATGCCCTACAAGCTTATAATGGCAACATCTTGGCCAACAAAGGTTTGATATTCTATTTATATAGATCATGGAGGAAAGTTAGTACCTCAAACTGGGCTTACATGCAATTCAAAATTACAAATAATTAAATTCTCTTTTGTTTGGTTGGCTGACCCAAAAAGGTGGGGTACACCAACTTCAAAAATTCATATCTCTTCAACCGTAAGGAGTTATAAGATGATCCACATATCAACGGAAATGGATTGACGATGAGTATTTCTCTATGATGGTTTTCTTTTACATATTCTTGGTCCAACAACCTTAAATTCTTCAATTTGTCCAGGACTTAAAAGATTCCACACATAAAGGTGCCAAAGACCATGCTATCTTATGCATAAGTTCCAAGGTTAAAGGCTTCAATGGAAATCATCAAAGGAATGATGGATTCGATGGTATTCACATCCAAAGACTTCACATCAACAAGGAGGATGTATCCACCATATATTCATCATATCAAGGGTATCAAGGACCCCAACACCACCAATCAAGTGGGAACACACACTTTTTCAAGAATATCATCATCATATTCAAGGTTTCCATATCATTAAAAACACATCCAATGTTTCCACTATATATCTTCATCACCATAAGAGTACCAACACCCAAAAAGAGGGGTACAAATACCTCACCACTAGTTTTCAACACCTTATGGGGCGCTTCTTATGCATGACCACAAGGCTACAACATGTCAATGACCATATAGAGTCCAAGGGCCATCAAACCACCATATGTGTGGGTTCAAGACCCAAAATTCAAAGGACACCAAGGACCCCATAATAATGGGTTCCAACATACCAACATAAGTGTGGGTTTCAAGACCCAAGTCTCCACATGCAAGAGGATTAATATCTAAGCTTGTGGACTCAAGGACCCCACAGGAACTCAACAACCTCAAGCCCATCCAATGCAAGTAATGGACTCCAACATTAACACATTAAGGGACTTACACTCATGAGCCACATCATCCATCCAAAAACCAATCAAGAGACCAAAACAAGTACACGCATAACAAGAAACACAAATACCAATAACCAAATATCAACCATGATCAAGGAACTCAATAATGGACTCAAATGGGACCATGATACAACTTAGGGGCACTTAACCAAGTTAATGGGTAGCCAGAGATCTTTCTATTGTTCGAAGGGCTCCGGGCTTCAAGCTTGGGCTTGGACAAGGTCAAAATGGCTCCTCTGACACAGACAACCACAAACTAAACACTAACTCTCAGGGAACCCACAAGGGGCACTAAGGGCTCAATAGTTGGCATCAATGACAACTTAATCAACACCACTCACCAATTCCTAGCATTGTTACCAGAAGATGAACTGTGAGTGATCAAGGAAATACAAATGTAGTTGGAACACATATTGTAAAAGGCTGAATTGGAATGACCAATAGAGTATATTATTGTGATATAGATAAAAAGAATGAATCTTATCCATTTGCACAATAAAATATCTTACATTTGAAATATCATCCATATTAGAATGACAAAACATGCGATGGAAAGTTCTATCAAAGAGTTGGGGTTGTTGAGTTACCAATTCTATAGCTCATTGAGGCAAAATGATCATGTTACAAATACCAATTGTGCTCCATAGATAGATATTTCCATATTCCAGAGAATTCTAACACCAAAACACATAGTGCAACTTACAAAATTACTGGAAAGTTTACTTAGACTACCCAATTCCTCACAATTTCGTAGTTGACTAATACACAAATACCATTTATACTCATTCATATTCTACTCTGTTTATCACTTTTCATAGAAAGGTTTTACTAAGCCTTTTTAACCTGTTTCTGAGTTGATAAGTTTAAGAGACTTGCTAATTTTATTCTTCAAGTACCTTTTTTATGGTTGATAGTGGAAATAAAAGATCCACTAAGAAAGTGGTTCAACAACTTAGCTTCTTAGGGATTCAATTATTTCAATGGAGGGATACTAGAAATTTCCTTACTCAGATATGATGCTTTAAGACCCAATCTAGTGTTTTTATTTATCTTATAGATCCCATTAAAATCTCCACAAACAATTGTTGTAGAAATTGTAATTTTCTTTGATTGAATTCTTAAAGTCAACCGAATAGGTGACTTGTCAAACAATTGGTGGACTTAGCTGATTTAGATTTATTGTAGGTACTTTCAATGTTTTTGGATTTGGTTTCCTTTTTTAAGCACGGGGTATTGTAAATTGGATTCACATTCAAATATCATAGCACTTTGTTTTCTTCAAAACATAAATGGCATAACAACTTGCATTATTATTCAAATCATATTTCACTATTTTGACTTAAACATACAATATCCAATCCAAGTTGGAATCTTAACACATCAAATATACAATAAGCAACTTGCAATATGTGCTGAACATTAATGGTTTATATGATATTTTGTAGCAACAACTGATCAACAAGAGAAAACCTTCAAGCAATTACGTTTTGACTGATAGAGTAGAATCCACTAATTCTCTTCCTAAAAGATGCACCTAGAAGTAGAATATAGTCCACAAATGGAGAGTATTGAGTTGTAGAAAGGCTAGGGGGGAATAATGTTATGCCCCAACACCACATATTCCCTCTTGACACCATAAATAACCCCTCTCCTTTCCCAAAGAACAAGGAAATTCAACTTGCAATCCCCCACAAATTTTTCAATGCATAGAGGTCACGCCCAACTACAAGAATGGTGAAGATAATTAGATATTTACCTAGCAAACAGAGTCACACAAATTCACTATGATTGGACAAGCAAATACTCATTGAAGATTCCATGATTTTGATAGAAATCTTGTATCATATTGAATAAATGTTAAGAGTAAGCATATATGAACAATGCTTGCACATAGTAAACTACAATGAAGTATCCTCCCTTTTGCTCCCACAAAATGACAAAGTAGCGCCCTACTTGCTAGTTCATCGACACATTAGCTAAGATAATAATATTCTAGAATGGTGCACCTTTCCCTACCCTCTATATAATTGCTCTATTTATGACCTTCAACTACATGTCTTTTTCTTGTTGACATGGACAAAGGATCCAACTTATCAAGCCAATGTGTTTCTTGTTGGCAATGTAAATGCCTACGTGCTAATTTTCCAAATCCATACCAAAATGCATGCCAATTAGTCTACTCTTCCACTCTTTCTTGGATTGTTGATTAAACTTGCTCTACGAGGTATTGTGAAATAGTCATCATGGGCTTGATTTTGCTACTTATTGTGCAAGTTGTGGGTTGTAAAATTAATAACTCACTTGCTATTGATTTTTTTATCAACTAAAGTAGACCTTTGAATTTTGGGGCATCAATGTGTATCACATGTATGCCCATGTTGATTTTGGGTCCCTCTAACATAAATCTCCCAACCACTAGATGAAATTCTATTAGTGGCCATTCATTACCTTTGTCCCTCCACATGTTTTCCATATCATCGCTTGGTCATTAAAGCTATTTTTTTCTTCACTACTCGATTTATCTTCGAGTCGAAAACCCATTTGAATAGAAAAGATGCGATTTTTGAGGTGCCAATCAGCCATTTTAAGTTTATAATTTTCACATTTACCACTACATTATTCATACCATGATTTTCTATCATAATTTGAAAATTTGTTATGGGATGGACATAACATTGGGTTTCTTTATACACTCTCCTATGAATAAAATTGTGAATTATGGTTCTATCAATAAAAATAATCACTTTGAGGTGCTTGATGTAATCAATCAAATCCAAAGTTTGTATTTCTTAGAAACCTTCTAATGCATGGAATGAAATTTGTGGTACATCATAAGGTGCTTGTAAGGTTGATTCTTCATCTATAGGAGGGATTTCATATTTAAATTATATTTCAAGAGTGTGTTAAATTGGGATGTATTCCTAGTTGTGTTATGTGGGAACATACATTCAAAATACTTTATTTTCCTTACATCCCCCCCCTTCTATTTATTGATCATCCCAATTATAACAAAGTCTAAGGCATTGACATTTGATCATATCTTCTTGGTAGAACATTTATTTTCTTAAGGGATGAGAGTGATTGGGAGGGGGGGTTAGGGTTAGTTGATGGAGGAGGGAACATGCAACTTCTGAATGAATTTCTTTTGGCTTGGTAATTGATCACAATCTCATATTCTTGAGCTATCTCACAAGATAGCAACCAAGTAATTGGGAACTGCATCATGACATTGGCTTGGTTTGCCTCCTTTAAACCATTGACGAAACATTTTATCTAAAGGAATAAAAAAATACCTTTGTGTATATGGAACACTACTTAAAGGCTATGATAAAATCTGTAACTCTTAATATTTCTGATAATTTTCGTAGTGAGCATCACATTAAAAATAAACATGAAGGAGCTTCCCGAATTAGGTCCCTAATATTTCTTATACCATTTTAACCACTACAAATAATTTTAATCCAAATATAAGAATCCCACCTTGAGTTTCAGTTGGTCATCAATAATGCCATGCATAGAGAAATATTTTTTCGTTGGGTAACCAATGTTGATGGATTAGAACCATCAAACATGTTCATGTCCACTTTTGGGAAGCAATGCCACAAATTGTTCTCCTAAAGGATTGGAATTTGTGTAATGATCATGAAAGGGTTATTTTATACACCCCCCCATTATAAGAGTAATCCCCTTTCGATTGATCCAGTAGGTCCAATTAAAGACTTGTTCCCTTGAAAAGTGTCTTAATCTTTGTTTTAATTGCTTCCAACTCCCTAAGTTGTTTTTTAATAAATATCATATCAAATCAAATATGGTTGATTGTGGGATCTTCACCTCCAATATTTTTTATACATGATTTCATATGTTCTACCAAGTTGTGTACCTTTTGGTCCTATGAATCATAATCATGTTCTCGACATTTTCAAGTGGATGCCATAGGGTTTAGGGTTCACCAAGTGGAGAGGGTTTGTATGGTCCTAAGGTCAAATAAGTTCCAGGTGATATAACTCTTTGATATATGTGTGGTTTTCCAATTGTAGTACTTGGCCCAATATTTTAGGGCTCTAACCAAGACGAATATACAATGCCCTTAATATACTATATGATTCCTAGGAATTAGAGAGTTATCTCATGAAGTGGTGTTCTCGATGTACCATAGAAACACACAATTGATAGTTTTATATAAGGTTGGTTTCAATTCCACTTAGGGGACTTCCTATATATACAAACACATGTGGAAGTGATATTCCATATATGGGTGTTTTCTTATGTGGTACTACTCGAAGGAGTACCAATAAAGATTACAAGGGTTTCCAACAAGATGAATCTACTTGCATTTATTGATTGTATTCTTACCCAAAAATAAGTTTTCTCAGTAAATTAAAAATATATATATTATTTAAATATGTTAAAAAATATCTCTAGCCTAAAAAGCAATTTCTAAAATGTTTGGATGAAATAACTTCATTTTGAATGGAGTCCCTTTCTATGTCTAGGGGTTTGAAATGACAAATTTGAAATGACCATGGCTCCAACAATAAGAATATCCATTACAACCATAATTATTAAATGTTGCATCCAATATGCATATACTAGCATTCGTTTAATTGGAATATAAGCACTCCATCAAAACATGTTTGATTTGCAATCCATGTGACCATCACTTTGGTGCCACTACCACCACGTTTCTGAAAAATCGTTGAAGGCATACAAGAGGTGCCAATTAGTTATATGAAGTCATTTAAAAATGTTGGACTGATACTATTTTTATGTCCTCGACGGGGGACATTTATAAACAATTCAATGATATTATTTTGACTGTACGGATAACAAAAAAAATTTAAACTAATGTTTAAATAGGGGACATTTATAAACAATTCAGTGATATTATTTTGACCGTACTGATAGCAATTTGTTTTAAAATCGAATGTTTTACTATAAAAAAAATTAAATTATTTCTTAAATTGCAAATTTATAGCACATTTGATTATGAGAGTTGGTGGTGGAGGCGAGGTAAACATTTTTTAATGAGCTTGGTTTTGAATGAATAAAAGTGTCAGTTCATTAAATGGCTCAACCCTATGGGTGGTGTCAGGGTCCAAAAAATACCGCAAGAAATCTGGGGGTTTAAAGTAAATATCATAATTGCAGAGAATTGTGCCTAAAGGTAAACCACAAGGTAAACCTGTCCTTGTTATGCTTTCAATATCTCTGCTCTTTTGCTTTAGGCATGGCCGGTATCTAAACAATGGCCAAGCTTTCTGCATTCTGTTGTTTCATCACCCTTATCGCCTTGTTGGGTGTTTCTAATTCCCATGCTGACCATGATTTTGATGTAACGGGGAAGTTTTACTATGATAATTGTGCTTCTAATTCCCCACCAATATCTCTCCCCCTATTCCTGGTAAGCAAACATTTGGTTTGGTTTCATAGATTTCCATATTGTTTTACATTTTCTGATAGTTGTTTTCATTTGGGTTACTGCATTTTCTTGATTTTCAGATATATTAAAGTTTAGATATGGTGTTGAAGAATAGATCTGGTGTTGCGATTCTCTATTTAGAGAGTTGTTTGTGTTTTCCCAGAAAAAAACACAAAAAACACATTAAATCTATTAAGCAAATCTCCGTTTGAAAATTTTATGGTGGATCGATTTCACTTCTCTATTTTGAAAATTTTCTTCTTCTCTGTTTTGGAAATTCTTACCACGGATGGATTTTTCTTCTTTGTTTTGAAAATTTAACCATGGATGGATTTCTTCTTTATGTTAATAATGCCTTGAAACAATGGGCCTATAGTTTCTAAGAATTCCCATTGAAACAACGGGCCTATGTTTTTTGAGAATTCCCATTTGTTTATATCGCTCTACCTTATGTTAAGAAATATTGAGCATTTGAATTGGAATTAAAACCCATATTCTGAATTTCATCCTCTGTCAAGTAGATTTCATGATATTCGAGGATCGAACTTCATCCTCTGTCAAGTAGATTTCATGATATTTGAGGATCCAGTCAGTGTATACTTTGAAACACTGAAAGAAGCAAGAACCCAATTTAGAAATGAATTTCTATATGCGTTTTTGGTTTTAGATAGATCTGAAGAAGGCACATGATATTGATTTAAAATTTTGATATTAGGTTTTTCGTTTTCTTAAGGGATGGTTGTTTTTGAATAAATACAAAGGTAAAAAACTTGTGTACATCTAGTCTAATAAGCAGTTGAGATTTTAAAGAACTTTCAGAGGTTGTGAATCTTAAGCATGCATATTTGGCTTAACGCAAATGGCCGAAATATCAAATTCAAGAAAACTAAAAACAAATGGATGATATATCAAATTCAAGAAAACTGAAACTGGAGATATCTATGAACCCTAGGATCTCTACCTTACAATATTTCTCATTACAAGATCTCTACCTTACACTCTTTCTCATTACAGGATCTCTACCTTACAATCTTTCTCATTACAGGATCTCTACCTTACAATCTTTCTCATTACAGGATCTCTTTTTGTGTATTGACTATATAAATTGAAGAGAGGAGAAGGGAGCGAATGAATTATACCAATGAACCCATTCCCACATGTTCGGTTCGCTAGGGCTAGGAGCATATGGGTCTGCCATTACCTGATCAATGTAATTGCACAAATTCAGAGAAGAAAACCCAGGTTTGAAAGATGATAAAGATAACAAAAATATCTATTCATTTTGTGAAAGAAAAGCTGAGGTATGCTGGAATTAATTATTCATAAAATTGGTATGAGAGTATAGAGACTCTCGTCGAAGTGTCGTCCTGCTATTTGCACATTTGGGCAGTCCACAGTTGCAGAGGGATTGATTTTTCAGCCATTAGTGACCTACTTGGATCCATAGTAAACCGCCATGTCCATAGAAGGCACGAACATATCAATAACATCCCCTATCACTCTTCCTACTACCAGGGGATCTGTTGAATGCACCATTGAAGCATAATACTCCCAAATCTTTCTTCCTTTCTTGCTTTCCTCTCAACAAAATTCACAGTTGAATTCGGAGCGAACTGGAGAATGTATCGGAGGTGTCTAAAGGCATGTAAATAAAAACAATGAAATGGATCGACACGTTTCCTACCACATGTGCGACAGCAAGGCGAATTTGTGGAGTGCTACATACCTGGGCTCGGTAGAGTATCTGGGTTCGAAACGTGTCATCTATATGCACCTACCCCCACGTATTCCATTTTTCTTTTCACTCCTTTTTCATTCATTTCAAGCAACCTAAAAAAAATCCCCGCATACATTTATTATTTAATGTATGTTGTACTTTCTAATAAGGAAAAGTATTGCATTACACAGAATCTAAAATTGGGAAATTATGAGATGTAAAGCATATCAATAATTTAAAAATGTGTTGTAAATTGGAATAGTTGGGTCAAACTCAACAAATCTAATCGTTTTACCTATAGAATGACAATATTTACCTGCATAATTTACCTTGGATTAAATGCATTGCTATAGAATTATTAAAAAGAAACTTTTTCCAGTATACCAATGGCTATAAAGCAACTAAGAACTTAATAAGTATGTTATCTCTAGGATTTTCATTCTAAAATGAGTGCTTTGTGAAGAATTTGAAGTTCAATGATTCTGTGACTCGTAGCAAGGAACCAAATATTCAAAGTGCAAAGGAATTTCGACAATTTCACAGAGAAGGAAAAAAGGCCATCCCTCCCTCCAAATGCAAAAAAGCAGATCATTCGAAAAACCTAAAGAAAACAAGAGTTTAGCAAAAAAAATGGAAATACAAGTTGCCAATAGAATGCATTGCAGAATGCATTCTTTGCTGGAATATTGAATACATCCACTCACCCAACAAGAGTTTAGCAACAAAATAAATGGAAATACAATATCTAGATGCGCAAAAATAGAGTTTTTTCCCCCTAATTATACAATATTTTATGTATCCCCAATAATTCCTTTTTGACAAAGAAGTTGATGCTTACACTTATCCCGAGCCCGACCTTCACCAGTACTACCAATTTGGATGGTTGGTTTAATTAAAAATTAGGTATGAGGCTTATTGGTTTAGTAAAAAATAAGGTGTTCGAATAGGTTGGGATTTTGAAAAATAGATTTTGATCTCGTAACTTATAATTATGAATAGATTTATTGTTTATTTGGCCCAAATTATAGGTCATCTTCAAATTATAAATTACTTAGTAAAGTTTTATGGTAAATTTTTATAATGGAATTCATGTGGATTAAGTGAAACTACAAATTTAGAAAAAATCCTTATAAGTTTTAGAAAAGTTTTCACACAAAATGAAGTGAGTTTGTCCAATTATTAACCTTCTCAAACTAAAAACAATAAACTTAAATATATACAACCTGAGATGCATAGAGAGCCTAAAAACAGATAAACATGTGAATGATGTATCAAATGGTTTAAAGATTCAAAATGGATTTTTATGCTTGGGGTTTTTTACTTAGCATTGCTCCTCCTTAAGCCTCCAACCAACCACTTTATATTCTTATTATAATTTTGTATTTGAATCAAATTTCAATTAAATCACTGATTTCAAATTTTAATTGAAAGCTTCGAGATCAAAGAAGATAAATATATGGCTCCCCCTTAAAAGTCCATGTGATGCTCCTTGTTCTTTTATGCCAAATTTACACCCTCAATTTGGAAGAGGTGTTTATTTTAGTTGTGATAACTTGTTCATTTGATTAGGATCAGGGAGTCTCCCCCTTTATCATTTTCAGAGATTATATGAATGGGTTCTTCTGTTTTTTATTTTATTTTATTCTATTGCATACAGTTTTGATAAAATTCATGTTTTTTAATGTTAAATTAGTTAGACATCTTTTACAGTTTTGATAAAATTTATGTTTTTTAATGTTAAATTAGTTGGACATCTTTTAGCTTTGGCTATATCGTTGATAAATTCTTTTAGACTAGTTAGAATTTTCTTCAATTTCCATATGGATGATCCCTTTTTTATAATAAAAAGTTGGAAGTTTTTCTTGTAATAAGACTTGGGTTTTGAAATATCACATAGTTAGTTGGGAATCATTGACTAATGTCGTATGGCATTTATTTATTTTTTTAAAAGATGTTTAGGGTTTGGTTTATCATTAGGGTGTGGAGAAATATATAATTGTTAATTTGT
>LPNX010001532.1:79239-129014 GCA_001517045.1 Pseudotsuga menziesii | reverse complement strand
ACAACAACTAGACCAGATATTTCTTATGTTGTTGGCATACTTTCAAGGTTCATGCATAAACCTTGTGAAGGACACTGGTCAGCTGCAAAAAGAGTTCTATGATACTTAAAGGGGACTCAAGACGTTGGACTCAAGTACTCTAAAGTGGATGACTTCAAACTTATTGGGTACTCAGACTCAGATTTTGATGGCGATAAGGAGACAGGAGTATCAACTTATGGATACACTATGAGTCTTGGATCAGCAGCTGTCTCATGGAGATCACGCAAACAGTCAGTTTTGGAAGATTCAACAATAGAAGCAGAATATGTGGCTGCAGCTAAAGCAACAAAATAAATAGTATGGCTCAGGAAGATACTTGAAGATTTGCAAGAAAAACAAGAGAACTCCACTCCATTATTGATAGACAATACTTCTGCAATCAAGCTGGCTAAGAATCCTAGATTCCATGATCGAACCAAACACATCAACACAAAGTATCATTTGATTCGACATCATGTAGAGGCCAAGACAGCCCATCTTCGACATTGTTCCAAAAATGATCAAGTTGCAGACATCTTCACCAAAGCACTTGGACGAGAAAAGTTTGAGAGATTCCGAAACATGCTCAGACTTACTAACACCCCTTCGGATTAAGGGGGGGATTGTTGGAATATAATCCATTAGGATTATACGTTAGTGTACATAATAGGAATATGAACAGTTACATAAGAAGGTGAAAAGGCTGATGAAGCTCAACCACCATATGAAATGTATAAATGTATGCATTAGCCATGAATAGAATTGAATTGGGAGTTATTACCTATCACAGGCGAGGAAGACGACAATGCATATTTGCGGTTAAGGTAAGCTGCAAGTTAAGCTAACAGTCCTTTTAGTCGAAGCTCCTTCTTAATAGTCACCCAGTCTGCCGCTGGAGGCTCATGACCTAAGGCACCGAACTTAATAGGTGAAGCTCCTTCAATTGGCACCGAACTTAATAGGAACCCATTGGACAAGAGGTAGCTGACCTAAGAAAGATGACTCTCTGTCTGCTTGGGGAATACATTTATTTAAAAAGGAACCCAGCATACTCCTAGAGGCTCAAGTTGGGGAGTACAGTCCTTTTAGTCAAAATTCAATAGCACCACCATGAAAAAAATGTAATTGATTCAGCAGAGAAAAGTGATTTCAAAATGATATTGTATTTATACGGATTTGCTATTAGTTTTTTTAACTAACAAATATAATGTGAATCTTACTGCAGGAAGGATTCCAACGAAATAAATGTTTCCCTGTCAATGGAAGAGATGCTAGAACTGGAAAATTTGCCCTGTCAATGGAAGAGATGCTGGAACTCGAGGATTCAGAACCCTTCTTCGCAACAACAAAAAATATCGATGCCTAAAGGCAGTAAGGAAAAGCACAAGTAGTGCAATAAAGAAGAGAGATAAATGAGCAAATCCATACCTTGTTGCAATAAACAGCTCTAGCAGAGGTGGTGGTGAACACAGGTACGCTCCAATAGACAATGAAAAGCTCTAGCGAAGGTGGTGAACACATGTAGGAATAGAGATGCATGAACAGATGGACAACATGCAAGAATCCACATGTGGCCAGCTACAACAAATCCAGGATAAGGCATTAACATAGAAGCATTAACATAGAAGCTAGTGTCACTAACATTTTATGTTAGCTAAGTAATTTCATATTGGAGATAGCATTAATCTATGAATATTAGCTATGATTTATCAATGTTGTTTTAACCTTAAGTTTGAACCTCTGAATATGAAATTGGCCCGGAAATGAGGCCAAATAAGGCCTCAAATTCAAATTCTTTTATTGGTCGAAAGAAAACTATGTAAGCATTTGGCAAAGAAAACTTAAGATAAGTGCTTGGATTTATATTGGTTTTTGTGCTTGAATTTATATTGGGCGGTGGCCACTAGATTCAACTTAGGATAAGTTGGTTGAATTTACATTGGGTTTTGTGTAGAGAAATGAAAACAGTGGCAAGCCGAATCATATAGGCCCTGCTAGCATGAAAGCAAGCACTAAATATAGTCCCAGCCAGCGTGAAGGCAGGGACTAATAACTAATGCACTAACATTAATTTAAACATTATTATAAATATAGTCCCTGCCAGCGTGAAGGCATGGACTAACAACTGATGCACTAACATTAATTTAAACATCAATTGAATAAGACACTACATTAGACTCGATTGTTTTCTTAATAAATGATGCACTAACATTAATTTAAACATCAATTGAATGCAAGAGCGCTACTTTGAGGGCCCATCGAAGGGACACTATTTTTTGGGATGCTATTTTGTTGGAAAATTAATCAAAAACATGTAGTGATTATCAATTTGCAAGGAAGTAACTTCATCACTAAGTTGAAAGTTAAAGACATGTAAAGATGAAACGTGTTTATGAAAGTAACTTCATCACTAAGTTGAATGTTAACGACATATAGAGAGGAAACTTGTTTATGACTTTCAATAGAACCTTACAACGATTTTTTTTAATTATGATTACTAGTATTATTATTCTATAGTAAAGTAACTTCATCACAAGATTGAATATTATAATAGACTTGCAAGGAAACAATATGTTCATGAAGTTGAGCAATAGTATCATCTAGTGTAACAATATCAGCATGATACTTGGCATAATTATTCTATAAGAAAGCAACTTCATCATAAGTTGTTTGTTTAAAGTTTGTTAAGAAATTATCTTCTCACAATAAATGGGTTTACCAAAATTCCCTTAGGGAGACCTTAGGAAGGCATACAATTGAAATATATTTTGAGTATTATATCTAAAGGGGAAAAATAACAAACCAACCACTCACTAACCTTGGTTACTTTAGGGGGTTGATCTTCGATGAGGTTGAGCTTGTTGTGTGGGAGGGTTGGATATTGTAGAAAGAAAGAGGGGTAAAGATATTATATGAGGCTTAAGAAATGTAGCAAAGAGATAAGGGTCAAGGAGGTCAAGGATATACCATGAACAATGCCAAGTAAATGTACACAAATCTTAGGTCATGTTGCACAAAACCCATGAAATACTACTTGAACAATCAAACAATTGTTTTAGGAAAACCCACACCTTTGGAGGCTACATATAAGAAATATATTGTTGAGTCACAAAATTACCATCTTTTCACATCCTTTTCCCTTAAATTTTAATAAATTTTCACCTACCCGTAACCCTGTTTTATGTTAGAAAAATAGGATCACAGAGAAATAACAAAAAACAATAAACAAGATGCAAATATTATAACACACTACAAGAGAGACACATATATAATATGGTTCACCCAAGTTGGGCTACGTACACACAGAAATTTCCAGTCCTTTATTATTATACCATCCAACAAAATGAAGGGATACAACCTGCAACAACCCCACTACACTTCCTCTTCACTCTCTCATAGTCTCTCTCACACAATCACAGAGCTTGTTTTACAATGCTACAATACAATACAGAGTCATATTACAATGCTTTCCTTTTATATGGGGATTACCATGGAAAAATACCATGGGTCCATAAACTGTTGGCCAATAAGCATCCCAAAAAAAAATATTTCAGGGGCTTCGCCCCCAAACCCTTTCTTGGGGGCATTTCTACCTGGAGCCCACTGGCTCTCGCACCCCCCCGTTGGGACGAGTCTATAGTAAAACTATTAGGATTTATTAATCCTCCTTTGTCCAATATAGTTTATTTAGTCATATTGCCTAACTTAGGGAGACATTATTACTATACTAGAGTGCAGGGGTCACACATAGAGGTTATCTTCCACTTACTACATGTGCATGCATGATTTTATGTGCCTCTGAGACTAATCCATACATTATAAGATCACATTGAGTGCCACTAGCAGCCTCCATCAATTGGTCATGGTTGGTAAGCAGTTATGCTGAGTTAACCTCTAGTTACAATCAGTTAGATCACTTTCATTTATCCCAGCGCCAGTTTTGCATGATTTAAGGGAGAGTGGCACCTTTTTCCCACCTACCCCATCAATTAACTGATTGTAGACTGATTTAGACATCCAGACTTAGACTAGTAAGTTCCAACAGTTATTTAGACACATTGAGTTAGCTAATCAGTCAGGTTTAGTTGGTAGATTCGAATTCTACTTATTGTAACACCATTGTATTACTAATTGATGAATGAAGATTAATTTTGCGATTATCTGAGAAATTCTTGTCCGATTTATCTAAAATTTGTGGCATGAATTTCCTATTCAGTGTACGTTATTTTTTATTATTCCACTGCATAATTCCCTTCCTACAACTTTAATATTTGCTTGTAGATCAATGGTTCACAAATTTAACATGGTATTAGAGCCTTGTTCAGGATAGCAACAAACCTTGTCCTACCTCCATTGTACACCAGAAGTAGTTGAGTTCCCACATAAATCCTAGAATCATAGCATTACTCCCTCTAGATTATGTCTAGAGAAGTCTATCCAGGGTGACATAATTTGAGAAAGTGTACATGTCAAGGTGGAAAGGCTTGAACTGACATATGATTGCAAATTGAATTGGCTTTGCAGTGTTGTTTATAGGTACCTACATAGCTTCTTGAGGAATTGACTGATCAACATACAGAAAGATGGATTCTTCAGCTCTCGTACCCCAAATCCTCACACCCTTCAACTACATTGATTGGAGGGCATATATGCAGGTAGCCTTGCGCAAGTTTGGTCTATTTAGGATGACATTGGGAAGAGAAACTGACACCTAACAGTATGTTGAGAAGAACACATTGTTGAATCCGCTTGATGAAGACTTCAGCTTCATGTACACTCACATCTCCTAGGATCTTTTGTTTCACCTCGAGGGACTAAGGACTCCAAAGGAAGCTTAGGATAAGCTTGAATATTTGTTTGGAAAACAAGACAAACTTCGAGGGAATATTTTGGAGAATGAGCTCATTACTCTATAACACAACAGTTTTGAATCTATTCAACAATTCTTTACAAAATACAAGTCTCTCGTACCGCAATGCAAACAATGTGGACTAGAGAGGAAAGATGACTAGCTTGTATTGTCAGTGCTGAGCAAGCCTGGATTAGAGTACTCAGTCTTTGTATCTACAATCCATTCCGAAAGAGCTTCCATCCCTAATTGGAAGATGTCTTCTCTAAATGCTTTTTTTGAGTCCTTAATACAAGATCAAGATAAATTGGTTCAAATGAGAGTGAATCAGACCTACAAGAATCAAGCACTCTTAGTGTCAGACTCAAACAATGTGTTAGATTTTTAACATTAAGCTAGCATTATTAGGATCTTTTAACTGAGAGAATAACAAGCACAGCAATCAAACACAAGACAATGAAAACAGTGTTTTTCCTCGGGGAAACCATAAATGGAGAACACCTCGCAACTTCCTCAGAGATAGAATCAGCACCAAAAGTAAAACCCCAAAACAATCAGATGATCTCCCGACAGCAACAACCTCTTTCTTCCTAGCCCCAGTGTCTTCTTCTTCCTCATCTATGCGCTACAACTGAGTGTGAGTGAGTGTGCGATAAATAGAGAGGCTCACTCTCTATTTATACTAATTCCCGACTTGACTAAACCCAACTAGGGCCGACTTCACTAGGTGAGTGTAATAACCCTAGTGCCCCGAAACTGCAGGGACTTTAACCCTTAGACAATAGGAGGGTTACCCATAATGACTTGACATGACTTGTTTACATTATAGATCCTCCCGATCAGAACATCGAGGCATGACATGACTCAATTACATTACAGACACATCTCGAAATAAACATCGGGGTACAAGACACAAGATACATAGGTGAATACATTCCGAAGTTACAATTACATCAACACTCCCTCTTAACTAGGAAGGTATTATTTCGACACAATTTTCAGCACTGGTCTTCTTCTCTATATCGACTGGATCATCTCGTCATATTCATCTTCAAGTTGTCTTGATATTCAAGTTGTCTTCATCTTCAAGTCGTCTTGATATTCAAGTTGTCTTCATCTTCAAGTCATCATCATCTTCAAGTCATCACCGTATTCAAGTCTTCTTCATCTTCAAGTCATCTTCATCTTCAAGTCTTCTTCATCATGGGATCTGCATCATCATGACTACTGGATCATCACTGTAGGATCATCATTGTATCATCATCAAATATGGATCATAACTTGATCTAGATCATCATAAAGTCTGGATCATCATCACATCTGGATCATCACTTGATCTGGATCATCATCAAGTCTGGATCATCGTCATCATCAGTACCATCTCTCTATTCTTCTCATCACAGGAAGTTCTATAGAGCCAGCCCTTTTTCATGTTGGTTGTAGGCCTACCCTTCATGTAGGTCTTCATCAGCGCTTATATCTGACCCTAAGTTAGAATAGCCCACCCAGCTCTTACATCTGACCTCATACTATCAAAAAGGCACGCCCAACATTCACATCTGACCATGTGTAAACACATCACGCCAAAATGGCTCAACACTTATATCCGACCATCTGTGAACACACCACATCAGAAAGGCTATGCACTTACATCTGACTATGTTCGAAAACACCGCATCGGAAGGGATCAACACTTATAGTCGACCATGCTCAAAAGCACTGCATCGAAAAGGCTCAGCACTTACATTCGACCATGCTTGAAAGCACCGCATCGAAAGGGCTCTGCACTTACATCCGACCATGCTCGAAAGCACCGCATCGGAAGGGCTCTCAGTCCCAAACTGAGGATTCCTGTTAACTGACCAGGTGCCTCCATTCTCCCATAGAATGGCATCAGCCCTTATATCTGATCAAGTGGGAACACCTCCCTCAATCACATCAAAATGGCCATGTGCTCACATTTGATCATGTAAGACTACATCCTACAGTCATATCAGAATGACCCTCAGTCCTAGACTGAGTTTTCTTGGTAACTGACCAGGTGCCTCCATTCCAAGAATCGCATTTAGCCCTTACATCTGATCATGTAGGGACCAATCCTAAAGTCACATCAGAATGGCTTAGCACTCATATCTGACATGGAAGGAACCAAATCCTCTCACCATGATAGAATGGCTCAGCCCTTACATCTGACCATGGAAGGAACCTAATCCTCTCACCATGTCAGAATGGATCTCGGTCTCATCATTTCCCCTTGGAGGGAACCTTGATCTGGAGAACACCAATCTTCTCCCTGAAGTACTCAAACTTCACTCTAGCCAATGGCTTCGTCAATACATCATCTATCTGTTCCTTCGTCGCAACATACTGGAGCTTCACTGCTCATCTTTGCACCATATCCCTGATATAGTGATACTTGATCTCGATATGCTTCAACTTGTCATGGAACACAAGGTTCTCTAACAACTTCACACAACTCTGGTTGTCGCAATATATACAAGTAGCATCCATCTGGAGATCAAATAAATTAGACATTAGCTTCCTCAGCCATACTGCCTCACATCTAGCTGAACAAGTTGCAACATACTCTGCTTCAGCTGTACTCAGTGCCACACAGGATTGCTTCTTGCTAAACCAAGAGATCACACATGATCCCATACTAAAGCAACATCCTGAAGTGCTCTTCCTATCGATGGCACCACCTGCCCAATCTGAATCAACATAACCCTCTAGGTTAATCTTCTGATTTGCCTCATACTTGAGCCCATAGTCAATTGTACCCTTCAGGTACCTTAGAATATGCTTTGCAGCAATCAAGTGAACATGTCTCAGATCTGTCAAGAACTGGGTCAAGGTGTTCATAGAAAAGCAAATATTTAGTCTCATGTTCATCAGATACATCAAGGACCCAATCATCTGAGGATACATCGTAGCATCAACCACTTCTGATGAAGCATCACTCAATAGATTCAGGTTCGATGCCATAGGTGTGGTTATGGCCTTGCAGTCCATCATTATGAATCTCTTCAAGATCTCTACTATATACTTCCCTTTTCCAAGGAAGATCCCATCCACATTCTGCCACACCTCCATGCCTAAGAAATAGTGCATCATTCCCAAGTCTTTCATTTCAAACTTGAAAGCAAGTTTCCTCTTCGTATCAGTAATCAACCCATCCATACCTGTTACAAACAGATCATCCACATATAGTAGGAGTATCACTGGATTGCCATTTTCAACCTTGTAGTAAAGGTTGGAATCTGCTTTACTCTTGGTAAAGCCCAAACTGGATAGGAAACCATCAATTCAACCGTACCATGTCCTAGGTGCCTGTTTCAAACCGTATAGGGCTTTCTTCAATCTGCACACATGAGACTATCTATCACGTGTCTCAAAACCGAGTGGTTGTTCTACACTTCCTCTTCCACTACACCATTCAATAAAGTAGTTTTGACATCCATTTGGTGTATCTTCCATTTCATCACTGTAGCGAGAACAAGTACTGATCTGATGGAAGTTTATCTAGCTACAGGTGCAAAGGTTTATTCATAATCTATTCCTTCTTTCTGGGAGAAACCACGAGCCACAAATCTTGCTTTATGTTTCTCGATGCTGCCATCTGCAGCATGCTTGATCTTATAGATCCATTTGGAAGTTACAATGGAGTTCCCTTCTGGTCTTGGGACAATATCCCAAACATCATTCTTCATGATCGATTGATACTCTTCGATCATAGCATCCTTCCACTCTTTCTATTCTACCACTTCTTCATAGTTGGAAGGTTCTTTATCAATAATGTCACATAGTAATGCTACGTAACTAGAACATGATCTAGTTCTCTTTCTTCCTCTGGGTGTTTCTTCTGAAGCTCCATATCTTTCTGCACCTTGGATAATTTCACATACCCAAGCAGGTTTCCTCTTATGAATATTCTTCTCCAGAGGTGGATCTACAGGTTCTTGAGGTTCTTCTAGTTCTTGATCTTCTTCTTGAATTTCTTCGTTCATGATTGTATCATGAATTCCAGGTTCTCTTGTTTCTTCAGGTTCTTCAGCCGGTTTCTTCCTGGATTTGATGTAGGTTGAATCTTTGTCAAATGTTACATCTCTGCTGATGTCAATCTTCTTGAACCCTGGGAAGTATATTCTGTAAGCCTTCGAGCTTTCAGAGTATCCCACAAATATACCCTTCTTTCCTAAAGGATCTAACTTCGTCCTCTTTTCTTTTAGAATGTGTATGTACACAGGACAACCAAATATTCTGAGATGGTTGACTTGTGGTTTCTTTTCGAAGAAGAATTATTCAGGAGTCTTGTTCTTGAGTACTCTGTGTGGAGTACGGTTCTGTACATACACCATTGTTCTGGTAACTTCTGCCCAAAGATGCATAGGAAGATCTTGATCATGAAGCATTGCTTTTGCAACTTCCATGATAGTTCTATTCTTCCTTTCTGTAATCCCATTCTGTTGTGGATTATAAGGAGTGGACAACTCCCTCTTAATCCCCAAGTCTTTACATATTAGCTCTTTGAATTCATTCAAAGTGAATTCTCCTCCATTATCTGATCGAAAGGTCTTGATCTTCTTTTCAGTGTGGTTCTCGATCAAGGCTTTGAATTCCTTGAACTTGCTGAATACTTCATCTTTATTCTTCATAAAGTATATCCATGCCTTTCTAGAAAAATCGTCAATAAAAGAAACATAGTATGCATACCTGCTTAGTGAACTAGATGGCATAGGACCGCACACATCAGAATGGATGATTTCCAAGATTCCTTTTGCTTTGCTCTTGCTACTTGGAAATGTCTTCTTTGTGTTCTTCCCTTTCGCACATCCTTTGCATACACCTTCATGTTTTTTCTGCATTTCTAGGAGACCTTCAATAGCTTTGCTTGCAAGTGGTATTTCTCTGTAATGCACATGTGCAAGCATTCTATGCCAAAGCTCATTTGGTTCTATTGAGTCATGAACCAAAGCTTGTTCTGGATGGCCCTTCACTTTGTATAAGCCTCCTTCTTGTTCCCTAATCACTACTGCATCATCAATGGTCTTTCCTTTTGGCCACATGATGACTTGACCATCTATCAATGCAACCCTCATTCCTTTTTCATCTAATGCAGATATGGAGAGGAGATTCTTCTTTAGTCCTCAGGTACAAACAATACTTCCTTCATTGTCATAGACTTTCCAGAGTCTAGCTTATAGGAGGATTCCCCACTACCTTTTATTGGATACTGGTAGTCATCTCCAAGTTTCACTTTGTGAGGTGATTCATGTTCTGAATAATTTCATAAAGAATTCCTTGAATCCTGTCATGTGCTTGGAAGCACCACTGTCTATAAGCCAATCATTGCTTCCATGTATGATAGTTCCCGTGAGAGCGGAGATCAGAACATATTCTTCATCACTTGAAGAATCATCACTGACTTGTCTTTTTCTCTTTGTGGAAGGTTCATCATCCTCTGCAGCATGAGCATGATGTCTTCTCTTGTTTGCCTTCTTCTTGTGAGAGCTACTTTTATTCTTAGGACAGTCTCTAGCAAAATGTCCTCTTTCATCACATGTATAGAAAATGTACTTAGACAAATCTCTAGGCTTTCTAGAGTTATTCTTTTGATGAGATTACTTACTTCTGTGGTGGCTAGATCTGGATTTCCTGGATTGTACTGTGAGAGCTTGATCTTCACTTCCCATCTTTTCTTCTCAAGTTGCTGTCTAAGATTCTTCTTGAGAGCATTCTTCCCATAGTCTCCTGAACTTGACTAACTTCTTTCTAGCACAGATCCCTTGAATAAAGGAGTCCCATGATCTAGGGAGACCATTCAAGGTGGTCATCACAATCCCTGCATTTTCTACTTCTTCATCTACTGCTTTGTTGTAATCTCACAGATCACATAAGGTTACCAATAATACATACCAAAACATTCATACATAACAGAGACAAGAGATAAGAACAAGTAGTCATTATGATGTGCTTGGTCTTCATGGGCTGTGAAGTCTGATGGTCGGTCTTTTCTATACACGGACTTCGACAATTGCTGGGGCTGTCACTGCTAGGTGATGTTGGAAATCTGTCCAACTTTGCAATATTTTCTGGATGTTGATGGTGAGTGTAGTCAGACTTGATAAGATCGAAATCTTCTTTGAAATGGATATTTCAGCTATTCTCTCCATGTCGGGACCCATAAACTGGTCCTTCTCCTCTGCAGTCTCTATAAGTCGTTTCATCTGTGGGCAATGATGTCGACTTTTTCCAAGTTGGGGATAGCATGGTGAACCCACTGATGAGATTCTCACTAGAGTTTCTGCAGTTTAGTTGTCTCCAACACTATTTGATCTTCAATTGTGCTTCTAAGTGCTGTATCAGTGGTCTTCCTCTTCTCAAGTGCTTGGATCTCCTGTCGGGTATGTCCAGTTTGTTGATAGACTCGCCTCTTTGTAAGAAGGCCAGTCTCATAGTATTTCTTCCGTGATAACAGACTCTTCCATGTGATCGTGTAACACTTTGTAGGCTTCAGAAAAGGTGGTGTGTTGCACCATCAGCAGTAGGAAGGTTTCTTCTTTCTACTCCTCCAGTGTTTCCTAAATCTGTGCTTGGAGTTTCGACACCATGCTTTCAAATAGCTGATAAGCTCTTTCGAGTGGTTTGTCAGTGTCGACCTCTAGTGGTCCTGGCATTACTAATTGCGCAAGGTTTCTACATTTGTTGAGGAAATCGACCTGTTCTTCATCCTTGTTGTCGAGTTCCTTACGTCTCTGTTGGCTCCTTGTCTTTGCTTCGAATGCTAGGGTTTTCAAGAGTTGTCCTAGCTCTGCATCGGTCAATGAGGTTGCATCTTTCAATTTGATGTGGACCTTTGATGCTGTCCATGATGCTCCTTCTTCTGTTTCTCCTTCTTCTTCTTATGCTTTTCCTTTTCTGTTTGTCTTAGCACCTGTGTACCTGCAAAAGTCGAGTCGGTATTTTTTGTTTGTGGTATAGTAGTGGTTGATGGTTTCTCTGTTTGGGGAGGTGGGATGACTGCTGCCTCTGGTTGGTTAGATGCAAGGGGTGCAGAAGTGGATGTAGTTGGTGTTGATGGTTGTGGTGGGGTTTGTTCTGAGTCGGGGGGTGGCAGCAGTGGTGGTGATGGAGTTGGTGAATGGTCGGGGTTGATTAGGTTGGTGGAAGTGAGGTCAAGAGGTGGAATTTAGATCTAAGGAGGTGAATCCAAATTAGAGAAGAGTTGGTTGATTTCTTGATTTATATCATTGATATTCTCTTCTTCTTCTCCTCCGGTTAGATTAGTGGCTGGTAGGTGGGGTTCTGGTATAGTCGGAGTAATAGTCGAGGTCCGACGTCTGGCAACTTTAGCTTCCTTGTCTGGATTTCTCTCAAAGGTCGAAGTGATAGTTACAAATATATTTGGTTTGTGGGGTATTTGGCCAGTTTGGGGGACTGGTAGTGGGTACCCACCGACTTCGAAGAGAGGTGATTTTGTAGAGAAATTCTGCACCTGGGTGAAGATCGCAATCAATTTTTCTTTGTAAGCCTGGAGGCCTCTGTCCATGTCGAACTTCTCTTTCACAGCTTCCGACATAGCACTTTTGCACAAGTCGAGTGGGCTTATCAAATGCTTTTCTGGTATTTGCTCCTCTGTTACTTTTGTCGAGGATGAAGGTGGAGGCGTAGACACAAGATCTACAACGTTTTCAGGCGTCAACGTGTGGGTGATCTTGGCTTTCTTTGGTCAACCTGGTAGTGCTCCTACCTCGACAAATATTTGGAACTGGGTTTCCACTGGCACTTTATTTGCTACGGCGTCTTCTATTATGTTGATGGTCGTAGCTCTCAGTTCCTCCTCGTCGTCTGATGATTCTGCAATTATAAGCTTGTGCTTACATTTTCCTTATTGTCATTGTTGTGTTCTTATCTTCTTTCTTGCAGCTACTATCTCTTTCGACAATTTTCGTATAATTTCTTTTGTGATAGCATATTCTGGGTTTTCTGGTTAAGTCTCTCCCCTTGGCTCCTGGGTCAGGATGAGACTTTCTGCAGCTGGAGTGATTACCTGCTGCTCTGCTTATGTTTCTTCTATCTATGGTTCTGCCCTATGTGTTGTCAGAGGTTTGATAATTGTTTGAAGTCGACCAGTGTGTGCGACCGGTGTCTCCTCCAACACAAAGGTACTGATGTAGAGGTTCAGCTCATAATCCTGTTCTTTCCCCTGGTCTGTTAACGACTCCTCGATTGAGAAGTAGATTTCCTTAGCCTTCACTAGAATTTGTATTTTTGTCCCAGCTTGTCGAGACAGTTCCTGAAAGATCTGTTCGACTGAAGGATAATAATCAAGGGCCTTTACATTTGATTTTTCACCTTACATGTACCACACTGAAGTATGGTCGAGCTCTAGCTGGATGTGGGACTTTTTCGGTAGACTTCGTCAGATGTTTTGAGGCACCCTCCATCTAGTCGTGCAGATTTTTAGCTGTTGGAGCCAGTTCTCCAACAACACTTTTTCGTCTTCAAGTTCCTTAAAGGTTCCTTTCTGGGAGAATGGTTTGAATCTCCACATGTGGAACCTTGTCGGTTCTTGAAAAATTTGGTTTCCTTTGGGGAAAATATGGTACATAACTATCCATAGTATGAGGGATGGGAACCTGATGATTCCTCCCATATCTTGGCATCTTTCACATATGGTCTTGACCATGTTGGCGACATATTCAACCCATCTATATATCTTTCCATTTGTCGCAATGGTGTCGACAGCCTCTAACATGTCTAATTTGAGGTCGTTGCCTTGACCTTCCAGGGTGAGTGTGATGGCTATTATTTTGGCCACAATCTGTGGCGTTCAGGCTGTGATTTGACTAATCATCAACCCCTTCAAGCTTTTGCCCGAAGCTGACCCGGTTAGTTCTTCGACCAGTCCCTCTTTAATACCAACTAGTACTGGGTCTCCTTTGTTTGAAAGTCCTGTTAGCTTAGAGATGAATTCCCTAGAGATGTCAACCGGTTGGTCGAAGCAAAATCGGTCGTTGTGGTACCGGCTTATGATAAACTTGACGGTTGTTTCTTTTATGCCACCGAAACTGGCCATGAGCGATGCATTGACATAGCTAAAGATGGTACTGTATTTTATTTTCTCTGCAGCTTGAGTAGGCTTCTTGTCGACATAATCCCATTCTTGCATCTCGGTCCATAGTTTTTTCCATGAGCCTTCCTGCACCTTAGCATTCTTAATATTCTTTAACCTTTGGACTAAAGGTGTTTCTGCAGTCTGTAATTCCTTGGCTTTCGCTGAGGCTCTAGTCTGTTTGGGTGCCATCTTGTCGGTTGGGTGGTCGATTTCACTAAGATATTCTCAGCTTTCAGTCATCTGGATGCTCTGATGCTCTCTCTGTATGAATTGCGGTGAATGATCCTTTGGCGGTCCAGTATTTATAGTGGATGCTTTGGATGTTTTCGTCGATGAGTGTATTAATGGCGGACGTGATGTTCCAGCTGGAACACTTGAGTGTGCGTTAATGGAAAATTGCTTTCAGCGTTTGAGGTCATGAATGCGTGATGGGACTATCGAGTTCGTCGGTCGATGTCGGTTATGAAAATGGTCAATGGCATTATGTCGATGGGCATGATGTCGGTTGTCGAAGTGGTGATTTCCTGTCATAGTTTTCTGCATGTATGGTATTATTTTTCTTTTTGGATTTTTAGATTTTTATAGTTTTTGTTTAACCGTTATGGTTGTTATATGTTTTTTTTTATATGTTTGTTTTAGTCTCTGTAGCATTTTAGTCGGGCTCCATTAACGAGTTTCCAAAATATTATGCCTTGTAACATCCTTAGTCGGACTGATCTATTGGTATGTATCTCTTCAACAACATAGGGTCCCATCCATTCTATATGTAGCTTTTTAGGTTTTCCTTTTACCCAACTATTGTATAGTAAAGCAAGATCTCCCACCGACAAGTTTTTGTTTTTGATGTTTCTGTCATGCCATGCTTTTTGTTGTTGTTTCTGAATTTCTTGATGTTGTATCGCGAGTAGTTGGTGCTCTTCTAGTTTACTTAGTTGTAGTAGTCGGTCCTTTCTTCCTTGTTCAACATCGACATGTAGGATCTCTGCAAAAATAGGTGTCTGTTGTCGGAAGTGTAATGGAACTACTGCTTATTGTCCATAGACTAGTCCAAAGGGGGTTTGGTCAGTCGAGCATTTATATGATGTTCTGTATGCCCATAATACTACAGGTATTTTCTCATCCCAATCATCCTTATTAGCACTACATATTTTCGTTAATCCTTTTGTTAATGTTTTATTAAATGCTTCAATTTCTCCATTTGACTGAGGATGGTATGCTGTACTCTGACAGTGGTTGATTTGGAACTGGTCGGTTAGGGTTTTGATAGTTCTATTGATGAAGTGTGTTCCCTGGTCGCTAATTAGGGTTAGTAGACATCTAAATCTGGTGATGATATTCTCATAGATAAACTTAGCAACTATCTCACTGAAACATGTGTCGACTAGTTCTGCCTCTGCCCATTTGGTTACATATTCGACTGCAGTTATGATATACCTCACGTTTGTCCTTTTTTCTAGTATAGGAAATAGTCTTATGAATTCTATGGCCCAAATTTCAAATGTCAAACTTGGGTTTACTGATATCAAAGGAATTTCTGTGCTAGGTAGGGGTTGACCTAGTCATTGACATCTGTCACATTGACTTACAAAATTTTTGCAATCTCTGTGAAGTGTCGGCCACCATAACCCTAACTGTTGGATTTTCTTTGTAGTTATGT
This sequence comes from Pseudotsuga menziesii, assembly GCA_001517045.1. Lineage (NCBI taxonomy): Eukaryota > Viridiplantae > Streptophyta > Pinopsida > Pinales > Pinaceae > Pseudotsuga > Pseudotsuga menziesii. Next base: position 113,369 of record LPNX010001532.1, on the reverse strand, counting down.
CTGCTTAGAAATGTCCTTCTGCAGGTCCATAATGTGCTTCATACATAATGTTGTCTCTTTCATGTTCCAGTACACACCTTCTGAGGATGTCATCTAATCCAATCCTGTAAAGGAATCCATTTATAAGACTGTATGGTGCAACTTTCATAGCTAGGATTTGTTTCTTCTTTTTATTCATTCCTTCTGGTGCTTGTCCATCTTCTAATAATTGAGCTATTTCCTCTAATTCTGCTGGAACTGCTTCTATCCGAAATAGATGTGCATCTGGTAAGTCATTTTTGACTCCTGTCGGCTCCTCTCCTATTTCGATTCGAGATAAATGGTCTGGGCCGACAATTAACTTGCCTGGTCTGACAACAACTTCGAATTTGAATTCTTGGAATAGTAGTAGCCATCGACAAATACTTCCATGATGTAGTGGTTTATTGATGAGATATTTAAGTGCCTGAAGGTCTGTATAGAATATAAATGGGTTAGCTAGAATATAATGTCGATATTTTTGTAATGAAAAGACCATTCCTAGTGCTTCTCTTTCTGTTGTTGAATAATTTCTTTCAGCTTTATTTAATTTTCTGCTACTGTAAACTATAGGATAATCCATTCCATTATCTCCTGGTTGAGTTAATATTGCTCCTATTGCTAGACCTGATGCATGAATATGAACATGGAATTTGATCGACCAGTTTGGAAACCTTAGGATTGGTGCTTCGACTAGTTTTCTTTTTAATTTTTCAAATGATATATGGCACTCCTCTGTCCAGTTGAACTCTTTATCTTCCCTTAATAGTTATTCGAGTGGATAGGTCATATTTGAATAATATCTTATGAATTTTATGTAATAGCCTGTGTGGCCAAGTAACACCCTGACTTGTTTTGGGTTTACTGGTGGTTTTAGGCCGAGGATAATTTTGATTTTTTCAAAGTCGACCTTAATACCTTCTTTACAGACAATGTGCCCTAATAATATCCCTATGGGGGTCACAAATATACATTTCCTGATGTTCAAGGATAGTTGAATTTGTCGACATCTCTCCAACATAAGCCTTAGCCACTTGCAATGGTCCTTTAACATGGAGTATATTGTCCAATCATCAAAGTATACTGCCATGGTCTTGTAAATATATTCTTGAAATGTTTTGACAACAATTCTAGAAAATACTACAGGTACATTTTTTAATCCAAAAGGCATAACCTTATAAGCAAATGAGCCAAATTCACATACAAATTGTCAAAACCCCAAATTTTCAAAAAAATTTAAATTTTTATTATTATAAGGTATATAATTTTCAAAATTACAGTAAACTGATTATCAAATTAGTTATATGTTATCAAATTCATTATCTGAATTATTTGTTGGTTATGTTTTAATGATAGAACAATTCTTTTCAGTTTACTGATTTGTTTCTCTTTGCGGCCACAAGGTGGAATTGTCATGCAAATCTAGGATTACTTAGCTTTCAAGCTAATGCAGATAGCTTTCTTGTTCTTACAGACTTCAAGTAAGAAGTTCGGGTGCTGATTGCCAAAATTCTAAAGTGTTTAATTTCAAGTTCATCGCAAAAATAAAAACTCACTAAGAAAATAAATGCTAAACAATTTCCAAGGCTTATGGAGGTAAACTCACTCATCTGTCTTTCTTTCTATTAGATGTAAATTTGTAGTTCTTAATGGTTACTGAACCATTCGATTTCTACCAGAGTTATTATGTGTAAAAATGTCTAAATTATTTCTTTACAAGCAGAATAATAATGGTAGAGTTTAAAAATCAATGTTTTCATTTCAATTGAGTACGATACACTTGCATCATGATAGTTTTATAATCTACTTTTATGTTAAAGGATCTCAAGTCAAAGAGATTTGTGGCTTAACCTTTGTCGTGTTACAATTCATAGGTTAAGAACATTTATTAAAGCAATACCTGCACCACACCAATGTTATTATTTTCTGTTGTATTTTATTACCAAACTTTACTAGTTAACCATAAAACATAACATGGTTAATATTAACAAATAAGTAGTGGTCATAACTTGAACCTATAACTCTTCTTTATATCATTCCATAGAATCCTTTTAGAATAATGTTACAAACTTTATGTAACTACCTAATAAAAGAATAATTGGTTTTGAGTAAGTTCTCATTAAGAGAATGAACAATACCTCTTTCTTTTTATAGTAAAATTTACTAAACTCTTATAAATTTCGTGGTTATAATGTTTGAATTAATGAAAGGGTCATGGTAAAGACCGTGCCCAGGAAAGGTTTATAGTCCAACTTAAAATCCTATAACCTTTGATTTCATACAACCCAAGCTTGTAGAAATGTTAAGTCATAAATTTATTACTCTTGCTAGATTATATGCTTTTGATTACCCATAAAAGGTCTACTAGAGTGGCGTTCAATAACCTAACTTCTAGAACTCTCTTATTATATCATAAGGGTATTAAGGGTATAATATTTTGATCAAAGGATAGCCAAGTAAAAATAAGATGATATATTAAGAAGTAATAAGTCGTAGAGTTGACCACACTTATGATAACACAAGGATAAATCTTGGCTTACATTGTGTGGTCGATGGTATATCATAATGTAAATTATTGAGACATAAGTCCTCAACGCTGTTGATAAACTTGCATTAGTTTATTTTGTAATGATTTTTATTATTATTAAACGTGATGAAGGTTGACTTGGGAACCAAGTCTATAGTGGAACCTTCGTAATCAGCATGAATGATTGTATCATCACCTCTGGAGATTTTTCGTCAAGAACATTGGAAAGTATCCACTGCATGCACAAAATTTTAACTGGAGACGTGGCATCACCATGGCCAAGCGTCGTAAGAATAAAAGCAGCTTCGAAACCTAGCTAGGCATTCTCCTGTCGCCTCTGGGCCCTATGGACACTCTGCCACTGAGCTTCCTATCTGCATTTGTCCCTCGCCTTCAAGGTCCACAGTCCCCTTGCTTGCTGCATTTCTTCGAAGCTCCTCCTGAATGCTTGACAGAGGAGTGTTGTCACAAAATTAGGTTGTGAAATTTCCCTAGGGTTTTACTCCATCACTACTCCATTTTGAGTCTTTGGACTGCAAAGGAACTATTTCCCTCCTTGGCCTAGTACTGAAAGCAGTGGCCTGGAATTCAGAGTTATTAGGCGTAGGGTTTTACCGTGGAATGGTTCCTTTTTGTTCTACTGGGATATACAGCGACGACCCATATGTAAATGTGCTTAATGTGTTAGCTTCATTTATACTCAGTCTCTGTTAGTTGCTTAGGGTGACAACAAACTCTTTCTCCCTTGCTATAGATAAGGGTTTCTTTCTTTCTCGCACTGGTGGTTGTACTTTTGGTTATGAGTGGTCGTGCTTCTATAAATTTCTAGGTAAGAATCCTTTTTATTCAAAAACCACTTTTATTACAGTTTATTTTAATACACATCTCTATCCTTTGTAAACAAATTAACACTCTCGTTCTTCTGGTTTGTAGGTATCGACTTGTCTCCCTCTGTGGTTCATGTGAGGCTACGGCTGCAGATGCTGGTTAACGGTAAGCCTGGTTTAACCATGGCATTTTCCTCCTTGTTGGTCCCTTGGGGACAATTGAGGGTTGGTCCTCGAGGCTTGTAACCCTTGCAGTTTCGACTAAACCTATTACTTGGTTTGTTGTTTTTGGAGCATGATAAGACCCTTGCATTAAGTGAGGTTCTCCGGCTCCGGCCGTGACTGAAAAAGTTGATTTTTATTATAGTTATTGTGCACGATGAATAGAAGGTTTTTTATGCTATCTTCTTGTTTACTTGAAGAAGCTGAGGGCTTTGAAAAGTATTCAGACTCTTTATTTATCTTTGCTGTACATTTTGATGTTAATAGGGTTCGACCCTAGCTCAAAATTTATATAAAAGTAATTTTGTTATCTCTCTAAGGAATATATTTCACTTACTGTACAATATGGGGTTTTTTTTTAATGGTTTTTACTTGCGTTATTGTTTAAGCTCGGCAAATGACCATATCTATTATGTTACATAGATTTTGATAATTAATATATTTAAATTATACTCTGTAAATTTTCAATTTATCAACAACTAGATTTCCTGTCTATTGTTTATTTATTGTTATACTTAATGATTACAAGAATTGTAACGTTGTGCTCTAGTTATACCTTCCAGAAGGGAAGGTCTTCATATTTTAAATGACGTTTTTATGTAACTGTTAGTTACGAATGAGTACAGAATTTATATTTTAAATTTCGGGTTTACATTAATGTGTTAAGAACATTACTTATAATTACACAATAGTACTATTCCTATAAAGTATAAGTTAGATAGATGTAATATTGTTGATTATAAAAAAATGTTATATTATATGTGAGTACTATTACTTCTATTGTTATTTTTATTTAGTTTATTTTGTCAATGTATAGAGAATAGTACTCTATCATTTTTTTTTATGCCATCTGTACTTAATACTTTGTAAAAGTTCTCTTGGTGTTTATTTTATCTTACATGTTATGATGTTAATAAAGTAAAACAATTTAACAAACTATCTATGATCTATCTTGTATATATCTATATGGTAATATTTATTTAAACTTTTATAAAAGAATAGACTGATAACTATAGGTCTCGTTCGAGTTCAGTTAGATAAAATAAATGCAGAAACTAGATAAATTTACAGATTGTTTTTCTATACATTCTATTACTGCATACTTTAGCTAGTAATTTCTTTTCTCAGTTTCAAACATTATAGTAAGGTTTCTAGAATAGAAATTATACAGAAAACCTGTGTATCCATCTAAATCTAGTTCTGTTAGTAAAAGAAAATACAGCTTCTTTCCTTGTTCTATAATCTAACATAAATGATTCAAATCAAACCCTAACTTTACTTCTTGTACAGAATGCTATTGCTCTGACAGATAAATAAAATTATGCATTCTTTTAAACAAACTAACAATTTATGCTATAATTGCATCCTACTATCTTTATTTATAATTTCACCCCTGTGCTGGAGTACGGTCTGGTCACACAGATGAGGAAAAACGCAGGTGGGGTTTAATTTCTCATCAAATGATTCTAATTACTGAACAAACTCAGAACGCTTTCATGACTAAACCTTCTAAGTCTTTACATCATAAACAGCAACATAATATTCAATCATACACAGATATTTAAAACAAAGACTGTTAAATAGCAGAACCTGTTATTGAGCCTGGACAACAACAGCAATGGGAGGCCGTTCCTCCCTACCAACTCCTGGAGAGTGCTCAAACAGCGACTCCTCAGGACCCCCGAGCTTGCTCTGGTCTCCCTGGCTGGAACTAGGTGCATCAATAATCCCGTACCAATATTCAAACTCAGTACAAATCCTGAACTTATCAGTAAGTTCTCTCAGCTTATAAGTTGTAACAAACCAAGTTACTATAGATTCTCTCTCAAAACACTTTCCCACTGTTTTCCCTTTTTTCCCAATGAATTTCCTGAATAGCATTCCTCCTGAATGATTCTTCTCTGGAAAATATCTGAGCAACCTCAGCTCTATTCATTGGGTACTTTTAAAAGATTGCCTAGGTCTTTTTGGGTTAGTTGTCATTTATTGAGCCACCTGCTCTGATCCCTCTTTCTTGGGGGATCATGACCCAATTATAGGGAAGTTGCCACCTACAACCTAGGAAGTGTTTGAGGATGCTGCCACTTGTCTTTTTCCCTCCACCTAGTTCCTTCCACCAGTTTGACCAGTAACCTCTTATTAACAGCTCTCCCATGCTGTTGTCTCCACTTTTTATTTATTAATAATAAAATATTTAGAATTACATTCCACTTCTTTTGACTCTACTGAGTCATCAGTTCCTACTTAGCATTAAATTTAACATAATGTCTTAGGAAATCAAATTAAAACAATTAACATTATTTACAAAATTGGGGTATGTGACACAAATGTTGTTTTTTTTCTGATCCTTTTCAGCTATTGGCACTTGGTTATAACCTAAGAATCCATCTGTAAATGAGTAGCATTCATGTCCTTCAACCTCATTTAAGATTTCATTTGCATAAGGAGTTGGAAATGGGTCTGTTAGTGTCACTTTATTTAGTTCTCTGAAGTCGACACAAATTCTTAGTTTGGTCGGATCATGTTTCTTAGGTTGTACAACCATTGGACTTGCCCATTCTGATTGGTCAATAGGATAGATGATGCCTGCTACAAGCATGTTATCAATTTCCTTTTTTACTATCTCTTTGTATTTGTGAGCTAGCTTATATGGCCTTTTCTTCACAGGTCGAACATCAGGTTTAGTGGAAATCTTCATTTCTTCCATTTCATGGACTAAGCCTTTGAGGTATTTATAATCTCTAGCAAATACATATTGGAACTCTTTTTATAAGTTCACTATCTCTGTGATCTGCCCTTCACTCTAGTAGTCATCAATCTTTGCCATTTTTGGTTGGTCATCATTTGAGATGTTGAATTCTCTAGTTTTGACCTTATCATCTAGCCATTCTAGTGCTTTGGCTTCATTGATTGGTCGGATTCCTTCTTTAAACTGGGAGAATGTGGCAGGGAAGTCAGCTGCATACATTTGGTCGGTCTCCTCCTTGTCGGTTGTTTCAACTTTAAGGACTGTACGAATAGGTTTGGTCGTTTCAACATGGTTTGATTTCCATCTAAAGCTTTTCCCTTCTGTATTTTCATTTTCTAACTGTAGTCTTGTCGATTGTGGTATTGTCCTGGTTTGTATATTATTACAGTTCCTTGTCTGTCGGTTATCTTTTAAGGGTTTATTTTTTATCGGTTGTATAAATTCTTTAATATGTTTTGTTGTTTCGACCAACTTTTCATTTTTTGGGATAAAGTTGAAATCTTTAATGAAATTTTCTCTGATTTCATGCCATAATAATTTTTCACCTCTAGCTTCTTCCATTTTATACCATTTGTTTGATAAGTCGGCGAGGGTTGATGGAAACAGGTGTGGCCATGCTCGTTCATCCTTGTATCCAAGTCTTCTCCATTCTTTTTCACATGTCTTAATATGATCTTCTGGATTCTGTCCTTGAATGAATATGGGTATCTGAGCTTGTTTTGTTAACTTCTTTCCTCCAAACCTTTCGACAAAGTAAGTCGAAGCTGATGACCAAGTCTGCAATTTTGTCTGATGGGTATCCCACCATCTAACAGCTTGTCCTGTAAAAGTTTCTACTAAAATTTGTAGTCGACCATGTTCACCAATATTTTTGGAAACTTGTTCTATGTGCATGACTAGTGATTCTCTTTCCTTATATCTTGGTACTTGTGTAGTATTTACATTGGTAGGTTTTAAAGTAGGGTATTCCGTAAATTTCTTCTCAAATATTTTTGGGACAATGGACACTATGAAGCACTGTTGGGTGGGATTTTTCTGTACTTTTTGAATAGTCCAACACCCTCTTGCTTGTGTTTCGTAGTTCTCGACTTCCCAATCATATAATTATGCATTTGAATTATAATCGACCGAGTCTTAATTTCCTAAGTAGAGTTCACCATATGTGTTAGGTTCTGTGTAATCTTCATTATTCTGTATGTGATAAAGTTGTTGGATATCAACTTCTTCGTCGATAGGTTCTATCCATGGTTGTCCTTGGGATGGATGAATAGGTACAATGACCTTTTGTCCATTTCCTTTTAATTTGATTCACTCTTTTTCCAGGGATATCGATGCTTTCATCTTTCTACCCCAAGGTCGACCGACTAATGCTAGGAAGGAACCGTATCCTTCCTTAGGGTCAATGATTTCGAAGTCGACTTTGGTCGAGACTCCTTTAATAGTTGTATCAACGTTTTTCCAAACTCCAATAGGTTCAATTAGGCCCTGGTCGGCTAATTTCAAGTATATACCTAACTCATATAGTCGAGGTCCACCCATTTGTTCCCAAGTGTCACGAGTCATGATGTTTACTTGTGATCCAAAGTTGAGCACTACTTGTCGGACATGGTATCCTTCAATTTCCAGTTCGACAAGTGGGTCGGCATCACTTTTATCTTTTTGATTTAAACTACAGATATTCTTTGTTTGTTTTTTGATGTTGTTGTGTTTTATTTCATATAGCAAGTCGATGAACTGAGATACTGAGTTATATTTTTGTACGAGCTGTATTAATTATTTTACTGTGTTATGTCGATTGTCATTAGTCTCTTCCTGTCATGCAAATTCTTTGAATACATTTGTTGCTTCTTTATATGTTTTTTTTTCTTTAAGTGGATCAGGGTAGACATTTTTCTCTTTTATTTTGTTGATTCTTGGGTTATCACTTCTTATTTTTGTCCCTTGTCAGGTTACAATATGCAAATTCTTTATGTTTATTACATCATTTTTTTGCACACACGACAAGACATTAACATTTTTATTTTTTTTATTTTTTCCAGCATGGTAGAGAAATCCTCTAGTGAGTGATCCCTTACTCCACAATGAGTACAAAATTTGAGGTCAATTCTGTCTTTATATCGACAGTATGCATACCAATGTCCCTCCTTATAACATGTAAAGCATTGGATGGGTCGACGTGGTCGGTTGTCTCGATTTCCAGAGAATCGACCTCAACCTTCATAGCCTCCACGTCGATTGTCATACCAGCGCTCCTATCTTCGACCATCGTATCTCTGATTGTTCTGATTGTTTGGTAAGTTGTTTTGCTCATTATTTTGTGCAACTGCATTGGTATGATAGACTGCATCATAATTTTGTCGGTTCTTCAGGTTCAGATGGCAGTCGGCTGTGTTATGATTTTTAGTTTCGCAGATTGCACACCAATATGCCTTGCCGTTCTTCATGTTGAACGGTCAATATTTTCTCGAGTGATCCCCATGCTCTTGGTAGATGTCACAAAAACATTTCGTCTGCACGAATCGAACGTCCTGTTGGCTGATTTCCTGTCGACAGTTATCTTTTGAATGTCCGGCCATCAAGCACTTCGTGCACCAGATATCTTGACTTTTGAGGTTTAATTCTTTTAATGAATTCTGCACGATCTCATGTTGTTCTTCTAATCTGTGATCAGTGGAGTATGCTGGTATTTCCTCATCCATTTCCACTCGGAGATATTTTGTAAGCGCATCTTCGTAAGACTTGAATATTTCCAGACTTATGTGTCGGCGGATTTTCTGAGATAAACCTGCAAGAAACCACTGGATTAATAATTGTTCATCTATAACATAGTCCAGTTGGCTAAGAAGGTACTTCCATCACTTATCATAATCGTGGATAATTTCTCCTGGCTTCTGCGATGTTGTTTTTAATTTCTTTGCTGCCAGATATTTTGCATCTAGAGTTTTGAAAAATGATAGAAACTGCTCTTTGATCTCGGCTTTGGTTTCTCGAGGTTATCTTTCAGAAAAGGTCATATACCAAGTTAATTCCCTTTTCTTCAAGGCACCAGTGAACTGTGGCATCAGCCTGTCTTCGTCTGTAACTTGGTTAGCCTCCCAAGTCGGCTCATAGACAAACCAGTGTCGTTTGGGGTCCTCATCCCCCTCATATAGAGGAATGTGTGCTGACCCATGACCCATGTCGGTATCACTGTCACTGCTTTTAGGAGGTGGTGGTGGTGGAGGTGGGGGTGGTGGGGTTATTTGCTTATTCCTCTTTGCAGAACTATCATCTACGAAACTTTCGTCTCCATCAGTGGGTTTTGTCATTTCTTCTTCGACCAACAGTCGATTGATTTTGACTTCTTCTATCGATGTCCAACTGCAGTTACCTGTTCGCAGTTTTGAATGTTCTGTGTCCTCCAAAGCTGTATTTGGCAGGGGGGGTGCTCCTTCATGTGTCAATAAAAGTAAGTGGATACTTCAATTGGAGGGTATCGCTTGAAAGGTAACCCAATTTCCTTCTTCTGGTCGATGGATAATGAGGTGTCTTCTAGTGTATGTCTCGTCATCTAGTCGGCTCCATATACCAAAGTCACTAGCTCCTAGTTGGAGGTCCTCTTCGACAATAGTTTGTATCTGGGTATGCGGATTCAACGAAGACAGATTTGTTCCTTCTTGGGGAGCTTCTAATTGGAGATCTTCTAGTTGCTCTATCCACAATTCTTCTTCCGTAGGGGACGCCTCTTCTTCCATGCCTTATTCTTGTCGGTCATGACCCAACTCTGGTGGATTTCTTTCCTGGGCGGTCGGCCTAGTACTCATTTCTCTGTGCAGCGCTAAGTCTCTTTCTCTTGTTTCTTCACTCCTTTGTTGTCTCTCTTCCCTCTCTATTTTCTGAAAGTCTGACATACCTTTGTGTGATACTATCTTCTTGATTTCCCTTTTGGTCGACTTCTCGATACTGGTGATTGGTGTCTTCTTTTAGACGACTAGAATCCACTCCAATTTATCCCGACATATGACCAGCTATCCCCCCATAGCTTACCCGACGCTTTAGAAAGCCCGGATAGTTTGGTCTACTTTCTTAGGAAGTATTCTCACTCTCTTTCTGCAATGAATTTTTCTCACCTCTTTTTTTTTCTGCCCAGTTATGGTTTAATGGCGGTCCATGAAGTGATGGACGAGGTTCGACAATATGACCCAATCCTTTCTCGATCGGGAACTTAAACAACAAGGTCGATAAGGAACACAGAAATTGCTCAGTGAGGTCTGTGTAAAATTTGTCCTTGACAGTTTCCCCCGAAGTTCTGTCTTCTATTTCTTGCTCCTCACAGAAGTCGTCGATGATTTTTTTGAACCACTACGACAAGTTTGTTCTTTCCCCTCGGATCAGTTTTTCTAGCAACTGTTGGTATTTAGTCTCTTCCGGATTTTTCATCCAGGAGTTTCTTCAGAATTTGGGGCACTAATTCTACAAACTTCTCATGTGTCTCTGTAAAGAATCTTGATTTTGCTTGTGCGGTCGTTAATCTGTTTCTTTGTGCATAATTCTACAAATAATTTGCAATTTTACATTCCCACCAGTCCTTAATCTCCTATTCTGGTATCATACGGAACCAATGTAGTAATCTCACAGATCACATAAGGTTACCAATAATACATACCAAAGCATTCATACATAACAGAGACAAGAGATAAGAACAAGTAGATGAATTAACAGATTATATTAACATGAATGGGTCCATACAATACAGAGAACTAAACCGAGTTCTCTTCTAGCTCAACAGCCTAATATATATGAAAATAGTTACAAAATAACTACCTGTCGGTTCGGTGAACCAACACGACCTTAGGTGGCCGACCTAATCTCTAGTTTAGTCAGCCAACTGACTTAGTCGGCTCATTGACTAAGTCGGCTGTCGTTCAAGTCGACATACCGACTTGCTCCTCCAACATGCTTCCAGTTGTTCCTTGATCTGAGAGACCCTTGTAAAGTAAGACTGGATGGTTTCTGCATTCTGGATCTTTACATTCTTCAGCTGGTTTCTCAGATTCATCTTCTGGTTTATGTTCTTCCCTTCAAACAATTTGGTTAGGGCATCAAACATAGCTTTAGGTGTCTTGAGGTAGGACACCTATGGTATGAGGGGATCCTTGATAGAATCAGCAATAATCCTCTTTTCCATAACCAACTTCTTCTTATGTAAGGCCTTAGCCTCATCTCCCTCTGGAACTGGAACCTCCCCATGGATGTAGGAGTCCAACTCATTTTCTTCCAGGACCAGGGAGATCCTATACTTCCAGGCTCGAAAGTTATCAGCTCCCTTAAGATTTTCATCAAGCTTGGTATGATGAGACATATTAACTGAGAACCTCAAATAGAAATACAAAATATTTAGATCTTACCAGGTCAAGATGTCAGATCTGGATTTGGAGCTGAAATCCTACAGTGCTGGTTCAAGAGCATATTAGGGTTTTGCTTTTCCAGAGTTCTATCCAACCAAATGATTTGAATTTGATCCCTAACTTCAATTTTCGGGAGGAGATCAATCTAGGCCTATGTTCACTGAAAAATTCCACTTCTGTGGAAAGCCCTTATTTTCGGTAGTAGTGTCGGGTCCAAAACTAAAAAACCTCAGAATTGGATTCTGCTTCGACAGAAAGATGCGCCCTAAAGAGGAGAGTTAATACAACCTTCTTTTTTTGAAAATCTGTGGAGGAATATCCACAAAGTAGGAATCCCTAGTTCCCGCAGCTGCACAGTGTCTTCTTCTCAGGTTAGCTCTGATACAATGTTAGATTTTTAACATTAAGCTAGCATTATCAGGATCTTTTAACTGAGAGAATAACAAGCACAACAATAAAAAATAAGAGACAATGAACACAGTGTTTTCCCTCATGGAAACCATAAATGGAGAAAACCCTGCAACTTACTCAGAGATAGAATCTGCACCAAAAGTAAAACCCCAAAACAGTAAGATGATCTCCCGACAGCAGCAACCTCTTTCTTCCTAGCCCCAGTGTCTTCTTCTTCCTCAGCTATGTGCAACAACTGAGTGTGAGTGAGTGTGTGATAAATAGAGAGGCTCACTCTCTATTTATACTAATTCCTGACTTGACTAAACCCAAATAGGGACGACTTCACTAGGTGAGTCTAATAACCCTAGTGCCCCGAAACTACAGGGACTTTAACCCTTAGACAATAGGAGGGTTACCCACAATGACTTGACATGACTTGTTTACATTATAGATCCTCCCGATCGAAACATCGGGGCAGGACATGACTCAATTACATTACAGACACATCCCAGAATAAACATCGGGGTACAAGACATAGGATACATAGGTGAATACATTCTGAAGTTACAATTACATCAACACAATGCACAAGAAAGAGGGAAGCACAAAGGGAAGGAGACCAAAAAAATTGATTCGAAGCCAAAGGAGAATTAGATATCTTCTGATGGAGCCTCAGGTTCCAAGAAAAAAGAAGAAATTCAAGAAGACTAGATGTCCCTACTGTATGAGAGGCTTTCATTGAAGGAGCCAGTGCATGAATAAGACCATCGACCAGTTGTCAACACTCCTTGAACAGAACAATATTTCCCTTCCGCAAGGACCAAATAAGTCTGATGTTGGACAAGCGACAGAAGATCATGAGAGGTGCCATGCATTGAAGGAGGGATTCACTTAGTCGAAGGCTTACTTGATAGATTCTGGAGCATCCAACCACATGGTTGCAGGATAGGGAATCCTTCACCACTCTAAATATCTCAGGAGGACCTAGCATTCATATGGGAGATGACTCTCAAATGCCAGTTGTTGGGAGAGGTTCTATTAAAATCCAACATGGTGAGTTCAAGAATGTACTCTATGTGCCCTCTCTTGCAACAAATATGTTGTATGTTTATCAACTTACTCATACAGGATCTCCCAAGAGAGTTACATTCGACTCTGACACAATAAAAATCATTGAATCATCTACTAGAAATCTCATAGCAAAAGGGTTTTCTAATCATGCCTCCAAGGAATATGAGTTCTCCCATTTTCTGCCTACTTCACATCCAACAAATCTATTGACTCATGCCAATAACACAAGCAAGCTTGGAAGATGCGATATTTGGGAATCTCAATTTCAAATAGATCCAACAACTTCACAATGAAAAAATGGTTGAGGGCTTGCCACTCATCCAAACATCAGATGGAGTATGTCCCGATTGCTTGGTAGGTAAGCATCCAAAGAAGAGATATGAATTTGGGAAGGAAACTAGAGCTTCATGTACACTTGATATGATACACAGTGATGTCTCAAGACCAATTCCTACAACATCAATCATTGGATCCAGTTATTTCCTTACTTTTATTGATGATTGCTCAAGGTTTTGCTAGGTTTATTTTATGAAGCAGAAATAAGAGGTATTCAAAAATTTCGAAGTTTTTAATGCCTTGGTTGAAAATAGCTTTGGAAAGAAGATCAAGTCCATTAGATCAAATAATGGAGGTGAATACATTAAAGAATATTTTCAGCAGTTCTATGAATCAAAGGGGATTCGAATGGAACACTCAGTTCCATACACACCACAAAAAATGGTGTGTCTAAGAGGAAAAATAGATCATTAAAGGAGATGGAAAATTGTATTCTCTAAGCAAAGAATCTTCCTCCTCTTTGGGATGAAGTTGTAAATTGTGATTCATACATACATAATAGAGTTCCTCACAAATAAGTGGCTGGCACCACTCCTTTCTAAGCATTATTGGGGCATAACCCTGATGTCTCACACTTGAGAGTTTTTGGTTACAAATCTTGGGACATAATTCCTATGGACAAGTGAAAGTCCTTCCAAGCCCAGAGTAGTGAATGCATACTGCTGGGATATGCTGAGGATGAAAAAACTTATAAATTGATGGAACTTGCAACTAGGAATTGCTTCATAGAGCGCAATGTTCATTTTGAATAAGACTAGTTGCTTGATCCACCACAATCCGAAGCAAAAGGAGGTATAAACACTCTTCCATTTCCATTTTATGAAGATATTTTGTCTCATGTTTCAGATTCAGATGATGAGGAACAAGATCAACATGATCTTGATATTGAGTTTGTACCTCATGAGAATCTAGATCCAAATCCATATCCCATTCCAAATTAGTGGCCTAAGACTAAATGGGCCCAAAAACTCATTGATGCATCTGGGAATGGTGCTGGAAATCCAGATGACAAAAGAAGAACACGGTCACAGTATCAAAATGAACATGTTGCACTCTCTCACACATCTTCGCTATATACATAGTGGTGCACAAACTTCTAGGGAAGTGCTACTTGGTGATAGAGAATGATCAACAAATTGGCCCACTGAAGAATAAAATTGATCATTCCATTCTTCCTCTAGAAAGAATAAACAAAAGCAACATTCATTATATCGAAAGAAAGTTGAGAGGTTCACATGCATAGTCTCAGGATATTGATGCACATAAGAACCAAAATACTGCTTTACTATTGCACAGTGCTGCAGATTGCAGTAAAATCTTTGCAAGATTTTACCCAAAGAGAANTTCTCTTAAGTATAGCTTGTTTTCCTGATTTTACTTTCTTATTTTGAAGGGCGGGGCGGGGGGGGGTCCCATGAGGTTCTCCTTTGTCCAATATAGTATATTTAGTCATATTGCCTAACTTAGGGAGACATTATTATTGCACTAGAGTGTGGGGGACACACATAGAGATTATCTTCCACTTACTGCATGTGCATGCATGAGTTTATGTTCCTCTGAGACTGATCCTTATAGTATAGGATCCCACTATGAGTGCCACTGACATCCTCGATCAGTTGGTCATGGTTGTTAAGTAGTTATGCAGAGTTAACCTCCTGTTGCAATCGGTTAGATCACTTTCAGTTATCCTAGCGTCAGTTTTGCATGATTTAAGGGAGAGTGGTGCATTTTTCCCACCTACCCCATTAGTTAATTGATTGTATACTGATTTAGACATCTAGAGTTAGACATTTCCAATAGTGATTTAGAGACACCGAGTTATCTAGTCAGTCAGGTTTAGTTGGTAGATCCAAATCCTATCCACGTGATTCAAATTCTACTTATTGTAACACCATTGCATTACTGATTAATGAATGGAGATTAATGTTGTGATTATTTGATCAATTCTTGTCCTATTTATTTGAAATTTATGGCATGAATTTCCTGTTTAGTGTACATTCTCTCTGATTATTCCATTGCATAATTCCCTTCCTAAAAATTTCATATTTTCCTGTAGATCAATGGTTCACAAATTTAATAAAAACTGGGGTACAAACATGGCTGAATAATAACATCTTTGAATCTAGAAGATTAGGATCAACAACCAACAATCTCCCACTTGGATACTGATCACAACATCTCCATCGTTGTTGCACTTGCTAGACTATGTTCTCAACCTTGGACTTGGTGAATTTATCTTCTTCACCTGCATTCTTAAAGGCCAACTGAAATCAAGCAGGAACTCAGTTTCTCTTTGGTTACTATCTTTGTCAACATGTCTACGGGATTCTACCTAGTATGTATCTTTTTCCAACTTTAACAGTTCATCTTCTAGAACATATCTTATGAAATGGTACTTGAGCTGTATGTGTTTAGTCTTCGAATGAAAAGATGAGTTCTTTACAATATTAATGACACTCTGGCTATCACTAGACAACCTATTATTCTCCTACTTCTTACCCAATTCCTCCATGAACCTCTGCAACCAAATCATCTCTTTACTAGCATACATCAAGTTTCCAACTGCTGATGAATATGGAACCTTGGACATGTATTCTATCTCTTCATGTGTCTTGGGACACATCTCCTTACCTAGTTTGAAATGGATGGCCAAAGGTGTACTAACTGGTTTTTCTTTCTGCATTCTAAAACTATCCAACACCTTTTCTATGTACTCACCTTGAGACAATGTCAATTTGTGATTTTTCTTGTCTCTTGTTATTCTCATACCAAGGATTTCTTTCGCAACACCCAAATCCTTCATCACAAATGATTTAGGTAGTTTCATTTTGAGCACATTTATATCCTTGCAATAGGCATGCCATCCACTTATAATAACAAGATAATATATATTCCATTATCTAGCCTCTTGGAGTAAACACAGTGGTCATAATGGAATCTCATATAACACTGCTATGTCATAAACTTATCAAATTTTAAATCCCACTACCTTGGAGCTTGTTCTAGGGCATACAAATTCTTCAACCTACAAACCAAATTATCCTTCCCTTTGACCTCATAGCCCTATGGTTACTGCATAAAAATATCTTCCTCCAAATCCCCATGGAGAAAGGTTGTTTTTACATCAAACTGTTCAATATGCAAATCTTCTACCACCACTAGACTTAGAATATTACTAATGAAGTAATTTTAATAACAAGAGAAAATGTTTCATCAAAATCTATACCTTTCTTTTCTGCAAACCCCTTTACAACAATTATAGCCTTGTACCACTTCTTGCCTCCATATTCTTCCTTCAACTTGTAAACCCATTTATTCTGCAATTCTCTTTTTCCTGCAGACAACTCAACCAAATCCTAAGTCTGGTTTCTTACCAATGAGTCCATCTCTCCATTCATGCCTTTTTCCCACTTCTTTCTAGTTTATACCTACATTGCCTCTTCATAACATTCTGGTTCATCATAATCAACCATAAATAAATAATACATTGAAGGAGAGAATAGTTCAGGGGGTCTACTTAACTTGGTATATCTTCTTACATTTGCAGGAATTTGAAATACCTGTGTCTGCACTTGATTTTCTGGTGCCTTTGGAACTTCATTTTCTTTGATTTCATAAAGCATTGTGTACTTTGTGTTTTACTTTTCCTCTTTCTTTCCCTGCAACTAATCTTTCTACATAACCTTTTCATTGAATACTACATCTCTACTCCTAATGATTTTGTGATTTTCATAATCCCATAAATGATAACTAAAATCATTAACCCCGTATCCAATAAAAGTGCATTTCTTGGATTTAGACGGAAGCTTTGTTCTATTTTCTTTATCAATATGGACAAATCCTTCACAACCAAAATTTATTAGAAATGAGTAGTTTACCTTTTTGCTTGTCCATGCCTCCTCTGTAATTCCACCATCCAAAGCTTTGAAGTCCCTCTGTTTATTAAATAAACAACAATATCTATGACATCAACCCAAAACTGTAAGGGAAACCCTACATGCAATCTCATACACCCTGCATGCTCCATGATCATCCTATTCATCCTTTCTAACTCACCATTTTCTTGTGGTGTTCATGGGACTGTCTTTTCTCTTATAATCCCATTGTATGAACAAAAACTATCAAACTCCTTATTGTAGTATTCACCTCCATTATCAGATCAGAGGCATTTCAATATTTTCCCTGTCTCATTTTCAACCAAAGATTTCCACTTCTTAAAAGTAGCAAACACATCGGATTTATGTCTAATGCAATAACCCTAGTTTTTCTAGTTGCATCATCAATCAAATTAACATAATAATGAGAGCCACCAAGAGATTGTACCTGAGCCATTCCTAATACATCTATAAGCACAAGCTCTAACTTTTCACTCTTCTTTGTTTCCCAACCCTGAGAAATATAACTCTCTTTGTTTTTCCATAAACACAGTTCTCACAGAATTCCAAACTTACCTACTTCAGATATGGAAGCAATTTCCTTGAGTGGAGAATTTGTGTCCCCTTATCACTCATGTGGCCAATCATATGATGCCACAACGTTGCACCTATTTCTATGGAAGCTACAGAGATAGATTAATCAGTATTATGAGGACATAAATACAATGTACCTATCCCATCTCCTTTTGTTATTACTAGTGCTCCTTTAGTGATCTTTCACCACATTTTTCGAAACATAGAAAAACAACTGCTATCTCCCAATTTCCCTGTTGAGATCAAATTTATTTTCATAGCAGGAATATGCCTTACATCTTTTAGCAACCATTCATTTCCATTATTTAACTTAATTCGTACCTTACCCATTCCAACAATTTTACATGGTTCATCATCCCCTAATAAAACATGTCCAAAATCACCTTGAACGTAATCATGAAATAATTTCCTATGGGGTGTAGCATGGCATGAATCCCCTGAATCTACTACCTAGTAATCACTAGTATTATCTAATGCAATGATCAAAGAATATTGTAACGCATTACCTACTATATTTTCTTCCTGAGTAGTCTCATGTTGCCAGTCTCCTTTCTTATTTGGAGCTCTGCAGTCTTTCTTCAGATGTCCTCTCTTACCATAGTTCCAACACTCTATATTTCCCAATTTGGACTTGGATCTTCCCTTTCTAGACTTGTTGTGATTACTCAGGCTCCTTCCTCTCTCCCTTTGTCTTCCCCTTCTCTCCATGGTCAACACATTACCTTATGTCTCACATGTGCTTTTTCTTCACATTTCCTCACTAAGAATAACACCATCAAATTTAAGAGTGTTTGAACTAGGAACGTAGTTACTTACAGCCATGACCAAGCCATTCCATATTTTTGGCAATGAGCACATGCTTAGAAGAGACCTAATGTCATCATCAAAGTTCACTTTTACAAAACTTAGCTGACTAGTGATCATATTAAATTCATTTAAATGGTTAGCAATAGATCCACCTTCTAACATCTTCATATTGAATAAACGCTTCATTAAAAATTCCTTGTTGGAATTCAAGGGTTTTTCATAGAGCTTAACCAATGCGCTCATCACACCCTCCGTTGTCTTTTCTTTCTAAGTATTGAAATCCATCGATGAATTCAGACACAACCATATTGTTCCCAATGCCTTTCTGTCAAGAATCTCCCATTCTTCATCCTTCATCGTCGCTGGTTGTTTTGTTTTTCCGCCCAACGATAGCTATAGATCCTTCTGGTATAGATAGTCCTCCATTTGCATCTTCCATAACTGGTAGTTTTGGTCATTAACTTTCTCGACCCTAAACTTTCTTTCTTCTACCATTGCTCCCACTCAAACTAGCCTTCTTTCTTGCGAGTTTACCATCCAAATAGACCTTTGGCTCTTATACCAATTGTTAGAAAACAATGATTGCGGATCAATAACAATAAACAATAAACAAGATTCAAATATTATAACACATTACAAGAGAGACACATATATAACATGGTCCACCCAAGGTGTGCTACATCCACACAGAAATTTCCAATCCTTTATTATTATACCATCCAACAAAATGAAGGGATACAACCTGCAGCAACCCCGTTTCACTTCCTCTTCACTCCCTCATAGTCTCTCTCACACAATCGCAGAGATTGTTTTACAATGATACAATACAATACACAACCATATTACAATGATTTCCTTTTATAGGGGAATTACCATGGGAAAATACCATGGGTCCATAAACTGTTGGCCAACAAACATCCCATAAAAAATTATTTCGGTGGCTTCACCCTCGAACCCCCTTTCTTGTGATCTTGCTGACCCCTACACCCCCCTGCTGGGACGAGTGTACAGTAAAACTGGGGTACAAACATGGCTGGACAATAAAAACTCTGAATCTAGAAGATCGGGATCCACAACCAACAATTTTATACCATTTTAATGCTTTATGTGTGATTAGATTCAAGGTTTTCCATTGCACTTATTTTTAGAATTTTATGTGAATTTATGATTAAACATTATAAAAATAGAATGTTTTCATTTATATTTGAAATCAAAGTTAGTTTGTTGGTTCTTACAGGAACAGGAAGTTCCTGTAACTATGTAGTTCAGTTCCTGTAACTGTGTAGTTTTTCATTTGTACGATCAAAATTTGAATTTCCTTTTCAACCATTGAAGATTTGCAATGGATTTGGGATCATCATTCAACTGTATTGGAGCTATAAGAAGCTTGGAACTCTTGGTAAGATTTGCTAGCAAATACCTTGAAGTTATCTTTGGCTTGCTAACTTTTAACAAATGGCTTAACCACATGAGAAATTAGTGGATCTCAATTTATTATTTGTTATCTAAGTTTGAAGCAAGTTTGTTTTTATAAGAGAGATCCTTCTCCATTCTAGAGGAGGACTCTCGGAACATATGTCCAACTTATGATATAATAGAATAAAACTTCTTGATATTTTCTTCTATGTAGTTTTTAATTTTATAGTTTTGATTTAATTTATTTTATGGTGTTGTAGTTTAATTCACTACCATTAATTATTAGGAGACAGAGCTCGCTCCATGATAACATGGTTGTATTTATATTCTTTCATTTATTTTATGCAATTTGATTTCATAGTTAGTTTTTACATTGATGCAAGTGTGGTGTGTTTCTTTTTCCGCAATGTCAATAATTTATCATAACATGCCAACAACTGAATGATGATTAATGGAAAGAAAGAAAATTTGAAATCAAGCAATGAGATAAATTAAAGTGTTCAAAGTAGATAATGACTACAAATGATCTAATTATGCACATATTGTGTTGCCATATAAATTAATTAACATTTTTGGTGCGACTATCATGGGAATGTTGAAAGAATTGATAAATTTGTAGGATATCATTTTAACAAATAATTGGTTTTTGAGTTGGCATTGAGAATATTGTCAACTATTTTCTTTGAACCAGTTTTTAAATGAAGCTTTTTTTTGCATATGGTTTCTTACATAAAAAATAAAATAAAAATCATAGTATAGAAATCACCTTGAATACAAAGGGATAAAGATGATAAGATGAGAGGTAAGAACCTACACTTTCACTATAGTGAGTTTCTATTCTCTGAATTCAAATTATGACAGTTTAAGCATGCATCAATGAATTTAGGGATAATAAGGAAACCTTCTTGGTAAACTACTCCAATCATTTTCATTAGTGGTGTAGTAAGAACTACTCCATCCACTAACCCATTCACAAGTAGATCCAGAGGAGAAGATCAATGGTATGAAGGAGGAGGTGAATGAATGATATGCATGTTTTCAAAGTACAATCAAACACCTAAAGGTAATATATTCAAATATGAATATGAGTTTCAATAATGAAGTGAAATGATGTAAAATTGTTATACATTGTTTAAGTCGTTGCAAGTTTTTGAAAGCCATATTATGAAATCTACGAGATGGGTATTATGTATTTTTTTTAGTATAGACTCATTATATCACCATAAACATACTCACCAAAAATATTACTTACCCAATTCATAGGTAGGATAAATAGCATGTTTTTCATATTATTGTAGCAAGTCGTTCGATAAACTTCTTAAAATAAGAGTTGGGACAGTCAATATTTGAGGCATCAAATGAACACATATTAGAAACTTGTTTCTAATGGAGATATCCCTTGGAATATAGTTCATAATCCAACTTGAATCACCTCATTTCAATGTTGGATGAAAACGTTATGCCCAAATTAGTGACTACTTGTCATGAAATATGCACTATGATAATTCTACATCCTGGTTGTTCCATAGCATATTTCACGTATCAACTCATTACATTTTCAAAACATGTTTCGAGGGATACAAGTCTTGGAGTCTATTTTAAAACACAACTTGAATCACTTCATTTGGATGTCAAAAATTTATGTCACATTTAGTAATTGCATGTCCTAAAAAAACATTGTTAAACATTGCCTCGTAGGTCTAGTCATCATTAGTTTCGAGATAACAAATAAAAGTATTTATAAATAATGTTTATCATGGGTATATATACTTTATTCTACTTTAATTTCCCATTGGAATAACTTCAATTGGGATTCAGACCAAAAATTTGTACTAAAAAGAGTAACTAATGGTCTAAACCTGGAAATCAAAACAACTCTCCCCTGCAGACTTTTCCTCATCAAATTTGACATGAGTTTAATGAAAAAACTTGATTTTATTGGAGGTACATACATGAATATACTTTCATCTGCAATTGGAATAACTTATATCCATCATAAAATGAAACATTTATACCCAAAACCGTGATTGTTGGTCTAGGTAGAAGTTCATAAGCAAAACCGTCAAGAAGGTTGTTCCTCGGCATGTTTAACACATCATTCCAACTCACTTTGTAAATTTGTTTTTTCTGGAGATAAACCTATGAATTAAATTTAATTTTGACTTGGAACCATTCTAAATGGATAATAAACAAATATCTTATCAACAAAATACCATCAGGTTGTCTATGTAGTCGCCACCCCCAACATGTAAAAAAAACCATTTTTCTTTGTTTATATTTCATTAGATTTGTTTTTTATGAATTATTTGTGATTATTTGAGTGTTTAGTGGAAGAAGAAAGACCAATCACCTTTATTTCTCCATCATCTCACGTTTTATTGCAAACAAATGATAAGTTTTTGCAGGTCTCAAGAAGATAAAAAAAAACTCACCATGAATTAATGATTTTGAATACAAAATGTTATGAATGAGGGTATTCCATCCAGACATGATATATATATATATATATGACATCATTTAAAGTTAAATGAACCATGTTTAATTTCAACGAAGCTTGCTAGAAAGTGTTCCAGCTGTCAACCACAACCTTTTAGAAGACTTTTCATTAAAGTTGCAAGATGAATTAAGTTGAAGAAATGATTTGAAAACCAAATGAAGACTAGTGTCAAAGAGAAATCCATTTTCATTGCCACATCCATAATTCAATTTCTACCATTTATGCAAGAGAACACCTTAAATAAGACATACGATTGATCATGTTCATTCACCGATACCATGGTATGCTATTCATTTTCCAACTCAAATCTAATGTTGAAGTTCATAAAGTTTGATTTTCCTATATGTCAACTTTAAAGTCAAGCAATTTTGTTTTCCACCATGTTATGGAGAGAAACTTCCTATGGATTGGGGTAGACCACAACAAACTGAATGACACCAGAAATAAATCCACTTCAATATGTAAGAGAAATAAATGATGCTAACACTAAGAGATACAAAACATACCTTATTTCGGACAGTTGTAGTAGATCCTCATTGATCCTTTTCAATCACGATTGTACCTACAATTAATCCTCAACAACAATGAACAAAGCAAGCATGATATAAGTTAAAGTGTTAGGCCTACTCTAGCTTATACAAATCCAACATCTATAATCAAATACAACTACATCCATGGATAAAAATATTCATAGTCATACACATGTAATGGATGAAAAATGGATATTTCTATTAATAATGAACAAAGATAACAATGAAAAACTTTGTCAGTACCTTATCGAAACGGAGAAACCGATTCCTCCACCACTTCAATCCTCCATCTCAATGGAAAGATTACAAGATAATGGCAAGCTTGGGAAGATAAACAATGTGTGCTCAAAAGGACAAAGGGATGCATACTAAAGCATGTATGAATGAGGAAACAATGAAATATAGTTTCCTTGCTCTCAAATGTTATCCTCCTCTAATGCATCCAAGAGGCTCAATATATAGCCCTTCAATATGCAAGGAAGGGTCAAGTCGGTGTTGGAGACATTTACCACCTTACACACTCATTTTGGTCAATTTGACCTAGTTAAACCACTATCCTAAGTATTATTTACTTAATTAACATCAGAGGAGCACTAGATGACATCATCTAGATCACATCCACACCTACCTTCAGTCAAGGAGGCTAACTTAGCCTTCTCCTACATTCGGGGAGGCTAACTGGAGCACTCCGTGGGTGATTTGAGTGTTATTAATGCACCATATTGCTAACTGATGGTTACAATCAGTTAAACAGGGAAATGAAGGCACCTTCCTTCATTAAATTGATTATTTAATGATTATTTAATGAACTAGAGTCAATAGGGGTGCCTCCAACCACTTTTGATGTTCAGTTACACTTCAGTTAACCTCATTGGGGTTCATTGGAGTCATTGAAGTGCTACCACTTGATGGTTGGCTTGCTGTGACATGTGTCTAATCTCTTTCAGTTAAGACTCAGTCATTTATTGCACTCCGACTTCAGTTAGGGCTAAGTTGAGTCAATTAGGGTTTTGATCAATGGTTAACTTGAGTGTTGACTGTGGTTTACATTCAGTTAAGCTAGAATCACTCATTCAATTTGAATGACCTCCTTGGGAATTTGAATTGATTTGTCATTCATGCTTGCAGCATGACATTGTATTGTATTACTCATTCTTTGTGTGACAGAGCGGCTACTCATTCTGTAGCCCAATTACACCATTTTCATGACTTATTGTTATTAATCTTTGATGAGACTTGTGTTTAGTCCCTAGATCACTGTGCAAGTTTAATATGGTATCAGAGCTCATGGCGGGATGAAGCTCAGATCTCTCAAAAACAAGGTTTTTGACAGATCTTGTATGAAAATTGAGCAATAGCTCAAAAATCCAGCACTGCACCAGAAGCCAAGGCTTACCACTTAATACCCCAAGTAAAGAACTTGTTGATCAAGCTTGCTTGATTGACTATGCTGGGTGTGATGAAGTCCTAAAATGTCTAGGCTGTCAGACCTTACATTTCCCTTTCTGTTGTGATTTTCAGGTTTTCTATAGGTGAAGCATTTGCTCCAATAGATCCAGATGACCTCCTCAGTAGATCTTTTGACTCCATTCAATTTCCAATCATGGAAAGGAGACATGGAGATTCAGCTATGCTCCATCGGACTCTATAGAGTCACCATGGACACTAAAGATGAGCCTGGTTCTGTTATAGACAAATCAAGATTCTTGAACAAGAAGGATGAAGCATTCGGATTCTTGTGTCTCTCTATTTCCTGGGATCTTCTTTTCCATCTTTCGGGATTGAAGACTCCAAAGGAAATTTGGGACAAATTGGAAACCCTATATGGAAAGCAAGATGATTTGAGAGTTTACCAGCTAGAAAATGAGTTGATGTATCTCCATCCTTCCAATTTCGAGACATTGAATGAATTTTTTACAAAGTTCAAGAACACTGTCTTACTCTTGAACCAATCCAAAGTGGAGAAGGTGGATGATCAGCTCATCCTCACCATACTCTCCAAACTTGGAGCTGATTATTTAGTTTTTGTCTCTACATTCCGTGTGGGGAAGCTCACAACCCCTGTATGGAAGATGCCTACACTCAATGCCTTCATTGAGTCCCTAACAAGTGAACATGATAAGCTTGTCCAGATGGGGATCATCAGATCCTCCCGTGATCAAGCCCTCCATGTCTTGGGGCCCAAAGATATTAAGGGTAAAGGAAAGCAGTAGAAGAACCCAAAAACTAAATTCGAAGCTCCTAATCCTAGAGTTGAAAACTAGTAGCATGATGAGTCTTCTGGCTCAAGGAAGAACAAAGGAAAAGGGTACCATGGAAAGGAAAAAGTCAAGTGTTCATACTACAGGAAGGGATTCCACCCTGAACATGCCTGCATGAAGAAGAATCTTGATGAAGCTACCTCTCTCCTTGAGAGAAATCACATCAATCTTCTGGAAATATTTCGGAGGAGAGATTAGAAAGATCAGGAACCACAACATGAAAAAGGTCATGCCCTCATGGAAAGCACTTCGAAGTCCAAATAAATCTTGATTGATTCTAGAGCTTCGAACCACATGATGGCTAAAAGAGACTCCTTTTCATCCTTGGAGACTGGAAAATCCATCCCCATCCACACGGGAGATGACTCCACCATCATTTCATAAGGACAAGGTACGGTTGATCTTGAGAATGGCTATTTTTCAAATGTTTTGTATGTACCATCTCTAGCATCAAATCTCCTTAGTGTCTATCAAATGACACATACAGGAGTGCCTAAGAGAGTTTCTTTCAGCTAAAATGATGTTGAGATAACAGAGCTTTCATCCGGGAAACTCATTGCTAAAGGCCTTGCAAACCATCATGCAAAAGCCTATGAGTTCTCTCACTTTGTTTCGGATGCAAAGCCCACCGCTTTGCTAACTCATGGAAATGAAGTTAGTAGGCCATGGAATGAAAGTATTGGCCATCTAAATTTCAAATATTTGCAGCAATTATAGAAAAAATCCATGGTTGAAGGCCTCCCAGTCATCAAGGCAACCACTGGAAATTGCAAGGGCTGTGTGATTGGAAAACACCCTGAGCACAAGTTCGATGGGGGGAAGGCAAACCGAGCTACATGCATATTGGGGCTAATACATTCTGATACCAGTGATCTGATTCCTGTCACATCCATTAATGGATCAAGGTATCTTCTGACCTTTATTGATGATTTTTCAAGGTACACATGGGTCTTCTTTCTCAAAACGAAGTCTGAAGTATGTGAAAAAATTTCTGAATTGAAGGCCTTGATCGAGAATGCCTCCGGGATTAAGATCAAGATCTTGATATCTGATAATGGTAGGGAGTATGTCAATAATGAGTTTCTACACATATTCTCCCAAAGTGGTATTCAGTTCCAACATTCAATTCCCTACACTTCCCAGCAGAATGGAGTAGCGGAAAGGAAGAATCGGTCTCTCAAGGAGATGACCACCTGTATGTTGGAATAAAAGAAGTTGGATGCAAATCTGTGGGCTGAAGCCATGCATACTGCAGCATACATTCAGAACAGGGTGCCACACTCATCCATGAAAGGTAAGACCCCTTTCGAATTATACTTCGGACACAAGCCGGATGTGTCGAACTTGCGGGTGTTTGGGTCCACTGCATGGGCCCAGATTCCACTTGATAAAATAAGGGCTTTGCAACCGCAAATCATAGAATGTCTATTTATTGGGTATATTGATGAATAAAAAGTTTTCAAGCTGCTATATATCAAAACAAAACAGATCATCATCAAGAGAAGTGTCAAGTTCGATGAGCCTCTTCAGGAGGTGGAACTAGTGAAGAACTGCTGATTTTCCTTTCTATTCTACTGAATATTTGGATGATGAAATTGGGGGTGATGAACCTGATTTGCATCCTATGATTTCTGATATCAGTGTGCAGCAAATATCAAATGTTGAATCAGAACCTGAAGTACAAAATCATCTTCCCACATGGGCCCGACAGACACTCTCCTTCGCGGGAGATAACATTGGAAATCCGAATGATCCAAGGAGAACTCAGTATGATTTCCAAAGAGCAGGTATTGCGCTCTCTTGTCCTAATAATTTGCTGTCCATAAATTTCTATTTGATGATTATTTAGACCCAAAATCCTACTACCATGCTCGGAAAGATCCGAGATGGCAAGTTTCCATGGATGAAGAGATGGATTCTCTTCAGAAAAACACTACTTGGGAGCTAGTTTCTCTTCCTTCGAGAAGGAAATTGGTTCAATGCAAGTGGGTGTTTCGGAACAAGGTTGCTTCTAATGGAAGAAAATGAAAATATAAGGCAAGGCTGGTGGCAAAATGTTTCTCTCAGGTCCAAGGAGTGGACTACCATGAGACCTTTGCACCGGTTGCAAAAATGGACTCCATCCGCCTAGTTTTGGCAATTTCAGCATCTAAGCACAAGTGCATCATATGAATGTTAAGTCAGCCTTTCTGAATGCAGATCTTCATGAGGAGATATACATGAAGTATCATGAGGGCTACATCATTGATCCATCTTTGTTTTGCAAGCTAAAAAAGTCACTATACGGGTTAAAACAGGCCCCAAGAGAGTGGTATTCCAAGATGGATGCCTTCCTTCTCTCGCAAAACTTCAAAAGGTGTAGATCAGATCTAAATGTGTATTTACAGCAGTATGATGGTCATTTAATTATTATTGTTTTATATGTTGATGACTTACTGATCACAGGTAGCATAGTTGCTTCCATTTCAACCATCAAAACTGCTCTCCACAATGCCTTTGAAATGAGTGATTTGGGGCTCCTAAAACAAATTTTGGGGCTCGAAATTGAGGAAAATTATGATGGGATTATGGTCACTCAGTCCAAATACATATCAGAACTGTTAGTAAAGTTTAACATGGCTGAATGTAGGCCTGCACCATTCCCTTTCCTTTCAGGGATCAGCCTTGAAGAAGGAAAAAGCACACCCCCCCATGGACTGCACTATCTATCGACAACTGATTGGTAGCTTGTTGTACTTGACACATTCTCGGCCTGATATCTATTTTGCCGTGAATTCTGTATCAAGATATATGTAGTAGCCTCATGATATTCATTGGAAGGCAGCCAAGAGGATCCTCCAGTATATTCAGGGAACCAGGACCTACAACATTCACTATGCTGCAGACTCTGAGCTAGAGCTGGTTGGATACAAAGATTTCGATTGGGTGAGTGATTCTATTGATTGGAAGTATACTTCTAGATATCTTTTCATGTTTGGTGGTGGCCCCATTTGCTGGTATAGCAAAAAGCAGGCTGCCATAGCACTATCTTTAGCAGAGGCAGAGTATCGAGGAGCGGTGAATGCTTGCATCCAAGCAGTTTGGTTGCAAGGCATTCTTTCAGAGTTTGATCTTGGTAGTAATTTGTCCACTATCCTCTTTTGTGACAATCAAAGTTCTATTAAGATATCCACAGATCCAGTTACTAGGTAGAGGACCAAGCATGTAGAGATCCAAATGCACTATATCAGGGAGCTAGTGCATGACAGGACCATCATTCTACAATACTGCCCAACTGATGAGAAGATTACATACATCTTCACCAAGAGATTTTCAGAAAAGAATTCCACTTACCTCCGTTCACTGTTGGGGGTGAGTTCATCAGGGTGATTCAGACTACTTTCAGTGTTCATCTTGAGGGGGGTTTTTTCCCATTAGGTTTTCCCTCTTTTCCTCACTTAGTTTGTTTTTGAGCATTGTTTCAGTTTCAGCATTATACAGGATGACCTATGGCCTTCGTTGCCGGGGCCCTAGCATTTTTATGCATTTATGTTTTCTAACTCATTCTGAGTATAGCTTAAGGGGGGGTGTTGGAGACATTTACCACCTTACACACTCATTTTAGTCAATTTGGCCTAGTTAAACCACTATCCTAAGTATTATTGACTTAATTAACATCAGAGGATCACTAGATGACATCAGCTAGATCACATCCACGCCTACCTTCAGTCAAGGAGGATAACTTAGCCTTCTCCTACATTCGGGGAGGCAAACTAGAGCACTCCAGGGGTGATCTAAGTGTCATTAATGCACCATATTGCTAACTGATGGTTACAATAAGTTAAACAGGGCAGTGAAGGTGCCTTCCTTCATTAAATTGATTATTTAATGAACTGGAGTCAACAGGGGGGCCTCCAACCACTTATGATGTTCAGTTACACTTCATTTAACCTCATCGGGGTTCATTGGAGTCATTGAAGCGCTACCACTTGATGGTTGGATTGCTGTGACACGTGTCTAATCTATTTCAATTAAGACTCATTCATTTATTGCACTCTGACTTTAGTTAGGGATAAGTTGAGTCAATTAGAGTTTTGATCAGTGGTTAACTTGAGTGTTCACTGTGGATTACATTTAGTTAAGCTAGACTCACTCATTCAATTCGAATGACCTCCTTGGGAATTCGAATTGCTTTGTCATTCATGCTTGCAGCATGACATTGTATTGTATTACTCATTCTTTGTGTGAATATACAGTGCGGCTACTCATTATGTAGCCCAATTACACCATTTTCATGACTTATTGTTATTAATCTTTGATGAGACCTGTGTTTAGTCCCTAGATCACTGTGCAAGTTTAATAGTCGGAGCATTTCCAGGCATATGGAAGGCCAAGAGTCAAGTTATTCGGGACTCATTGAGGAAAACTCCAAATACACGGGCTACAGTGGAACACAATGCATGTACACACGACTTTTAATATAAAACCCACGTATGGTAATAAACAAGTGTTTTTTAAGGGATTTCTTGGATCATCAAAGTATATTTCGAGCAAAGGGGGTCCAAAGAGTCTGCACAGGGACATGGAAGGCCATAAAAGTGTGATCTACCAAGTGTGGTAAAATCAACTATAATAGATGCCCCCTAATGTGTGAGGTCAGAGGGGTAACATGATGGACGAAATACATTATATCCATCCCAGAAGTGGAGTAATGAAGACCCAGGTGGAAGAACCAACCACTCATCAGTACAATATAATGATAAATCTCAGCATGTGACTGCAAATATACAGTGTAGCAATCCTGGATACATAAGAGTACAATGTCCATGAATAGGCACAATAGACATATGTCACATGTGGTCATCGCCATGTACAATATATAGTGAACATGATATCCATAATGGATGAAGATATCTGATAATATAGTGGAATCTAGGCATGAGACCTGACATCTCATGGATACTAGAACGATTAAGGAGGTAGCATAAGTGGAATGCCACCAAGATCAGAGGTATTCTACGCAAACCGTTACTGGTACATGTCCCATCACGTGAATAAAGGTGTCGAGGTTAAAAATGATGGTCCATCGTCTGATTACCAATCATTGATGTATACTATTAACATACTCGAGATATCCCACCGATAATGAGAATGGGAATCAAGGTATACAGTGTAATCAAACAAGTGTGAATAGATGTGTTGAGGCCGAACACTTGAAAGAATCCATCGATTATGGTACATTGATGTATTCCCAAAACTGTAGATGGTGAGAGGACCTGCCATTGATGACTACAAGTCTCAAGGCACTCAATGGACTCTAGACTCCTTTTCCAGAATAAATGATCTAAATTCGAAGGAACGAAATTCGTTGGAAGGAGGGCATTAAGGAATCCCCCATCAACCAACTCGAGGTACACAACAACGATGGATAATTTGGAGGAACTCGAATGAACAAGATGTGCATGAACCAGTAATTGTATCGAGAATGGTATACATGCAAAGAAAAGATAATTGAGGAATGGTCGATTTAGGCTAAAATTCCTTCGAACAAGAGCATAAGGCATATGGTGTCTGACATGCAACATAGACTCGACGTGAAAACTGGGACAACTCTGTGACACTGGAGGCATCGACAAAGGCTTCATAGGGTGTGAAGCATAACTCAGAGTAATGAGTACAACTATGAAATTCATACTAGTAACCCAATCGATGGATGGAATATACAGTGTTCTGTTCGAAGGCAACACGACTTGACAACTCCCAAAAGTAATATCATTTCCCATCCAGCTTTTTATGTTTTTTAATTTTTTGTACTTTTTCAAATTAGGAATCTTGAAAAGGAATCAAAGTTCTTATAGTAAATAGCTAGGAGGAGAGGAGTGTCGCGGAAAATCAAACTAGTTCCAAGCAGTGGAACATACATATGCTCAATGCAAGGAAGCATGTGCAAGATAAGGACACTCGAGGGAATGTCTCCTCCCAGCAAGGGATGATCAAGCTACAAAATATATATAAAAGGCTCTGCTTGGCTAGGATTGAGACAAGCTCGAGATATATGGATTATAACTCTGAAGCAGGGAGCTAGTGTAAAGCTCAATAAGGCAAGAAAACGCATGATAATGCAATTACAACTTGATATAAACGAGATTAGAAGTAGAAGTGGCATCAAAACAACCTATTCCAAAACTCTAAAACCTAAGCTTGTTGATGCACCACTATCAAATAAAAAGTGTAATTCATTTTAGATTAAGTGTTTATTTTAAAGGTTGTGATTACTCAAAGGAAATGGTCATGCAAATAGTGATGTTATGACTTAACAAATGGAGAAAACATGCACACCTAACAAACAATGCCAAGCGCAAGTTGTCTTTAATGATGAAAACGGGGTATGCCACTACATTAGATGCATAAATATTTCCTTCAAATTTCAATGAAACTTTTCCTATATGAAAGTCTGTCTACTATACAACTAAGCAAAACCTAATGCAATCACTAATTGCATGCACATGCATCATGCATCAACATGCAAAAACAAAATATTTTTGTATTTTTATAATAAATGATATGTAAATGCAGTAAAAGAAAGACTCTATAACTCCCAGACCCTACAGCAAGTATCAGACACAAGCCAAGCAAGACACTGAGACAAAAAGGTCTAATGCACTAATGGCAAAACAAAAAAGGAGATAAATGACTAGAACTACTTTCAATGAAAAATCAATGAAAAAGGGGTCTCTGGTCACAAAAGAAGCAGTCAACAGACAACATTAGTATCCAGGAATACCCAACCAAACTCACAACCCACCCAACAACTTCCCACATCAAAAACTCAACCAAAAGGGAGGATGTATGCATCTGTTCAAAGAACAGTAGCATATGTACACGACTAGGTAGAGGGTAGCCTGTGTATATGCACAATTGTACATACTCTGACCTGCGTATATAGAGAAGAAGGTTTTAAACAGTAGGCCAAGGGTCAAACCACTCTAGGGGAGTGCCAATGGATGAAGATACTACTAAATGTGACACAGAAACAGGGAGAAACAAAGATCAATTCAAACACATTGTGCACCCAAAGCCCAAAGAAAAACAAGGAACCTCCCTAGCATAGTCTCGAATTCTATTACGGAGAGAAACATCCTATGGATTGGGGTAGACCACAACAGACCACAACAGACTGCATGACACCAAAAATTAATCCACTTCAATATGCAAGAGAAATAAATGTTGCTAACACTAAGGGATACAAAACATACCTTATTCCAGACGGTTGTAGTAGATCCCCATTGAGATTTTCAATCATGCTTGTGTCTACAATTAATCCTCAACAACAACGAACACAACAAGCATGATATATGTTAAAGTGTTAGCCCTACTCTAGAATATACAAATCCAACATGTATAATCAAATACAACTACATCCATGGATAAAAATATTCATAGTCATACACATGTAATGGACGAGAAATGGATATTTCTATTAATAATGAACAGAGATAAGAGTGACAAACTCTGTCGGCACCTCGTCGAAACGAAGAGACTAAGTCCTCCACCTGGGCCTCCACCACTTCAATTCTCCATCTCAATGGCAAGCTTACAAGACAATGGCAAGCTTGGGAAGAGCAGTAATGTGTTCTCAAAAGGATAAAGGGATGCAGACTCAAGCATGTATGAATGAGGCAACAATGAACTATAGTTTCCTTGCTCTCAAATGTTCTCCTCCTCTAATGCATCCAAGAGGCTCAATATATAGCCCTTCAATAGCCAATGAAGGGTCGAGTCAGAGCGTTTCCAGTCATATGGAAGGCAGATAGTCAAGTTATTTGGGACTCATTGAGGAAAACGCCACGGGGACTTCAGTTAGTGAACCTCTCACATAGCTTGTACGATCATGGGATATTAAAGAATACCCTTAATTTCGAGAGACATTGACCCAAACTCTTTTTGTTGAAACCCCCTCCCAATACTTAAAACCTCCTCCCCACCCCTTTTTATACCTCAATCCTTATAAACCACCCTACCCACCCCACCTTAAACCCCTCATCCCCCCAATACCTTGTTGGCACCCAACAACTCCCCTTTATTTTACACAAAATAAAAGGCCCCCCACATAAAATTTTGTAAATACTTGCTTTTAGTTTATTTCATCTTATCTTCCTTCGCTTTCTGCTGTGCTTACTCTTTGGTTTGGCTTTCATCATATAAGGATTTGATGATTTGGATATCTTTGTCGTTGGCATATTTTGGCCCTTGAGTTGATGAACTGCACTTGTTTAGTATTACTTGAACTTATATGAGTTGTTCATATGCTTCGATTTGTTTAGGTTGGATGGACATAATTCTTCGACAGTCTTGTCAAGTTTTGGCCTTTTGGTGCATTCATGAATTAAATATGCACTTGGTCAGATCTTAATAAATTAGTCAATGACTTATTTATTAAGATCTTGATCCATGTCTTCATAAAGTACATATCAAATAATGAGATCATACTTTTATTTTTAAATTTTGGTTCATTTATCAAAGTTTCACGAGCTCTAAACTGTATGCATATTTATAATTTTCTATATTCATTAATATGAAAAAGGAAATGAAAGCAAAATGATGAATCATGCATACATATTTGATGAAAATTTCAACATTT
>LPNX010001532.1:49412-78499 GCA_001517045.1 Pseudotsuga menziesii | reverse complement strand
ATATGGTTTCAATCTTTATGATTTTAAAATGATGCAAATCGAGTTTCTTTTGACTTATACTATGACGAATTTCTTATTTCTTAGGTCAAACCAAAACTATATTTGATTGGGTGCTAATGATTCTGATTTGCAGCGATTTGGTATTTAAATAGATCTCTACGTGCATGTAATAAAGTTAGCAGTCCACTAAAATACGGGATCACGCTGAGATTGCAGCCTTCATAGATATTTCCAGTTAAGATATCTCAGAGTCATCTCATTTGAGATTACTGCTGTTATCATATAAAGAAAATTAAGCCACAAATCTAGAGGAAAGAATGATATTGTTTTTTATATAACGAGTATAAGAGCAATCAGATTTATCGCCATGTGGTTTTTTTGTTCTAGAATTTAGAATAATTGATTTCTATTTTAAGCATATTTTACCAAAGAATAACACGTCAATCACTAAACTCACTACCATTTGTCAGGCCTCTGAAAATTGAGAGAGATCATTTTTGCATGCCCATAAGAACGCCATGTTATCCTACTAGAAATCGTGCCACGTGAAGAAAGTTATTCATTACACATCAATGATATGATTTAGGTTTGACAGTTGAGAAGAAGTAGCCACAGTACATGGGAAAAGAAATTTTATGAAACACCAGAGCAAGAAATCAATCAACTGCCTCGTTACCTAGATACTCCGTAAACATATGAATTTACCATATTTACAAATTTGAAACTCTTAAATAATTTGCTTGGGACGCCTTTATTCGCAGCCACTAGTTTATTAACCCTTGAAGTGAAATGGAGAATTGTTTTATCTTTTTCTTATTTCAAAGGAAGTCTATTTCGGTCTGATCATTCATTTTGTTTTTGGGTGTGCAGGTCAAGAAGATAACCGAACCATATTTTCGTCATTTTTTTGAGCAACAATTTTCTGCAGCAAACTGTAGGCAAACTAAGACGAAATAATAAAATCTACAACATGGGTTTTTTCCAGAAGATCCCCATTTACTAGACTTGTGTGAAATTTGCTGAAAAGAGTGAATGATTTGGGATATTTTCGGGGTGCTTTGAACACGTTTTTCATAAGTGCGGCCAGCTAAGAAATTCAGCGGAGTTTCTGTTGATGATTTGTCTATTTAAACAGCAAATTTCTACAGAAGCAGCAAGGCTGCAGAATGGAGATGGTCTTTCATTGTTCGATTTCATATTTGTAGTTTTTTTATAATTCAAATGATAACCTGGAAGTCTGGACAAAATAAGAGAAACTTTCTTTCCATTATTATGTTTTCTATTTTGTAAAATTTCTGTTTGAAGAGTAGAGGAGACACTACCAGGAGGAAGTGACGGAAGAGAAGCATACTTGAAATATTATTTTGATGCTAGTGTTGTTCCTGACTGAAGTTTTATCTTTGGAAGTGGAATGTGACTGGAAATCCTCAGGCTGATATTGTGATCGGTATTATTTTGGATACTCTTTTTATATTTCAGTATATAATCTTCTACTTATAATATTGATGCAGTATACCTGGTTATGCTTGTGTTCATTAATCGATATTGCACTTTGTCAACACAATATTGTATTTGAATTACTATGTTGTTGTAATTGAATTAATTAGTGTTTCTACTGAAAATTCAAGATATAATGACATATATATTTATGTCTGTTTGATCTCATTTGTATTTTTGCAGTGATTTCATTTTTGCACATCATCTTTTATTCAAATATCTAATGTTGTTTATTAGTTGTTAATTAATTAAACATTTCAAAAGAATTTGAAGTAATTGCTTATTTCAATTTCTCTATCAAAATATTTCATAGCAGAATGATTTAGTGTGGATGGCTTAAATATTTTCATTTAGATCATACTCGTATATCTTTTTGTTCATCATTATATTAATTAATAATTAATATAATATTCAA
The DNA here is from genome assembly GCA_001517045.1 of Pseudotsuga menziesii. NCBI lineage: Eukaryota > Viridiplantae > Streptophyta > Pinopsida > Pinales > Pinaceae > Pseudotsuga > Pseudotsuga menziesii. Next base: position 76,587 of record LPNX010001532.1, on the reverse strand, counting down.
ATTGCTCTCAACTGAGATAGGATAGTTAACATAGTTTAATTAGTATTTTTATAGTATAGTTTAGATTTAACAGTTGTTAAATAGAATTTGTGTAATTTAAAAAAAAAAAACTTTAATAGTCTTTTAAAAATTTAGGATATTAAGTATAAAACCCTCCAAAATCAAAGACTTTCCTTAAGAAAGCAAGTGTAGGATAACTTAGGTAGTTGAAAACTAATTTTAGTGTTTATTTAGATAGAAATAACTTCAGGATAGATTTTTACTAAATTTTAGTTTCTCCCTAAGAGAAAAATTTAGCTAGTAGCAAAACCAGAACCTGCGAGATTTTTCTATTTCAAACACACCGGAAGCTGCTTTAAGCTGATTGTGTGGGCATAATCTCCTTGTTGGCCTTGGTCAGAAAATCAGGCCAACAAATGGCGCTAGAAGGAGGGCCGATTGGCAAGTAAGCCCTTTTGAGCTATTTCTTTTAAATTTTGATCTATTTTAAAATGGCTCCTATTACTGTTTTAGAACATGCTTTCAGCATGCCTGGGCCTGCTGGAGGTATTTCTGAAAGTGCAGTAAATCTCTTGTAAAGGTTAAGTTTTGATGGAGAAGGTAAAATGACTGCTTTGAAACATCTCACTGGATTTATAGATATTTGTAACCATTATCGTATAGTGTGTGACAGTAAGATTTGCAGGCTTTTTACTGTCACTTTCAAAAGAAGAATTCGAGGCTGGTTCGAAATGTTGCCTGCTAAATCCATTCATTCATGGAAACATTTCATGGAGTTATTCATTGATGCGCATGAGGATTATAATTATCAAGAGTTGAGGTATGAGATTGGAAATCTTCGCAAACAAGAAGGTGAATCTACTAGTACTTTCTTTTCAAGATTTACGTCAATGCATTTTAGATTCCATGAAAAAGATCAACTTTTTGCAGAAGAAATAACAGATTTATTTTTATGTCTTGATTCTCATTCAACTTTATATGATCAAACAAATAATGATAAGCTTCAAATTGACGATATACATGTTGACGGTTGCATCACTTCATCGGTTAATATTGATTCAAGGTCTAATTTTATTAGTCCAAATTCTGACACTAAAATTGTTGAACATCAACAAATCTTAGGATCTTCTAATATACAATTTCAAGAACAAAAGAATTTAAATTCAACACTTACATTAAAAAATCATTCTCTTGTTCAAGCAATTGTAGTTGAAAAGGAATCGATGATCTTAGGACCTAAAACCGAATCTTTGAATGATCGTTGCATAAATCATGATTTTGCATTTTCTTCTTCTCAAATTGAACAAAATTATCTCATTCCTTCACAAAATATATCAACAAATCAAAATATGGATAATGATTTTTCTCTTGAATCAGTTAATCAAGATTGTCCTTTGCAAACAAGAACATCTAATTTTCAACATTTGGAAAGTTATCATGCTTTATATCCAGATCTATTTACTGATTATAGTTCATGTCCAGATAATAATAAACAAACAAATTCTACACTATGGTCAGTTCCTATGCAAAGTGATTTGTTGTATATGAATGAGGAAAATCTTTCTATTCAAGATATTGACGAGGAAAATAATTTTATAAATATCACTCATGAATCTCATGCATACGATAATATTGAAGAAGTTAAGTTAGAAGATAAAACCATTTCTTATAATGTTTTAGATTTTGGTGATTTTTTTTTTCAAAGAAAAAAAAGCGTAATTTTATTCATCTTTCGAGATCAAAATTACATTCAAAATATTCACTGAAGCGCGAATCCAAGCAACCAAAAACTGGTTCATATGAAGGGCCTGTAAGGTCTACTTTAGCAAAAACAAACAGAGCATTTACATATGCTGTACCTATAAGTGAACTTAGTTGTTTCTTTCCAACTTACTTCGCTGTTTCTTTCCAACGGTTCAAGAAATCTGGTATAAAATTACATACACAGTTTAATTATTGCTGAAGCGCAGCAATAATCTGGAAGTGTTTGATAGTGTGCTTTAAAAATTTGAGAGGTGTTCGTTGCAGTCCTCTCGTGTTCATTCCAAGATCATCAAATATCATTTAAAAGCAAAATGTGATGTGCCCGTTAAAACTCTACATAGTATAGTTCTAAAAACCTGAACACCATCCTGAAGACATCAAGATTGTTCAATAAATGGCCTGTGTTAATAAGCCTATTGTCTTCCATTTGTAAATTCTTTCACCACCCATGTTCCTTCTGCCAACCGGAGCCCTTCCTTGGAAGCTTTGTCCGCTTCCGTGTTGTTTTCCCTGTATACATGCCTGCATGTATAGGAGTTAAAACGGAAAAGGAGCTGCCTGATAGAAAAGAGAATATGAACAAGCCGCAACTGCCTACATTCCTGGGTATGATTTATCCAATTTATAACATTCATTGAATCGCCCAGAAAGTTTAAATATGTACATCATTTTTCTAATGCAAACATCAGGAGTAATTTGAGGCTCATTAACTCACCTGAATTATTAGTGCCCCCCCCCCGAGGCCCATAGATAAAGAGAAGTAGTGTGACTCAGATATAAACAGGACTACTCCTCCTCCACATAGATTGTTTTGTGCAGCCCCGTCAAAAAATGCCCAAGGAAGAGTTCTGTCTATCTCCACTTCTAAAATTCTATGTTCTCTAGCAGCCCTTATATGCTCCGGGAACGAGTTATAAAAACCCACAGACGGTGCCCCTGTGATAGCCGGAGTACTAGGAGAATCCTTGAAAATGGCTTTATTACGAGCCATCCAAATCCCCCATATTACCAGCAATGGTAGCATTTTTAAATTTTTTTGTGGTGACCTGCGCCACCAAGAGTCCCACGCTGCACCAATCGAGTCCCCTTCCCACTGGCATGGAAAACCTGTCAAGGTGGAAACCACCCTCCAGACTTCGATTGTGAAGCAGCAAGTAGCAAATAAATGATAGTTTGTTTCTAACGCCCTTTTGCACAATACGCAAATAAATGATAGTTTGTTTAGATTTTGGTGATACTAATCTTTTCAATTGTAAATTAATTGAATCGTCAAAATCTCATGAATTTCAAAGGGAAAGTGCTTACTCTAAGGTAATGTCAAAATTTGATTTTCAAATTTATGATGATAATGCTTCCTTACAAAACATATCCTCTATTTTAACTTCTCCTAAATCCTTTGATCATAATCTTGACATGCCACTTTTTGATTACTATCCTAATGAATTTGCTATCACACATTCCATTGAATCTTCACGAGTTTTAGATCTCCTCCAATCTTCTTTTTATGATCCAATTTATGCATGGTTGAAAGAGTCATATTTTAAAAGATTTTCATGTCATCTTCTTCTTCCTTTTGTAAATATAAGTTCTAATTTAATACTTTCTATTTTTCAGTATGAAGCATTTCAATTCATATTATTAATATTTGATATGTTTTATTTTGCAGGATTACAAATGCTTCAATGGCTTCATTGGCTTTTTGACTTTACCTGATTATTATTGTATATTTGATTTTAATGTACATAAAATAAGACCAGGAATAAGATAGAGTAGTTTTTTTTTTTTTTTGCTTCTTAGTTTTTAGTTTTGATTTCACACATAGTAGTAAATATGAGAATGTATATATTTATCAATAAGCTCAATAGTTTTCTGCTAAGGATAGATTGATATCTACTTAATTTTTGGTCAGGTACACTTGGATGGATTGACAAGTTAGAAAGCGTTTTGAAGCAAGTGATACAATCGGGAATGCATGAATACGAGTATGGCCTTACATCACGGAAGTGAATTCTTTATCTTATTTCCATTTCAAAATTTGTATACTTGTTATTTATCTTTTTAAACTTTGAAATATTGTAAAGTTTAGATATTGAATTTTTTTTTTTAATTGACTTAGAACCACAAACTCATCCTTGCATGCTTGTTCTAAGTATTTTGATATTGATATTTAAAAAAAAAAACAAGTATTGAATTTTGAAATTAATTGTGAGAAATCATAAATTTACAATAATTGAGTAATGATAAATCTATTTATTAAAATTAATCATTAGGTTATTTTACACGATTGTGGGATGATGTCATTAATTATACACTTTTAGACTATATTTAAATTATTACATTGGCATTCATCAATTTATTTAAACTGTGTAGACTAGCCTTATGGTTATTTCTTTTATTATTCAAATTTTCATTAAAAGTTTGATTTTCTCTTGAAATGAGTTAGCTAAATCAACTCCTTGAAATTTTTTAAATCATTCATGCCAATTCCTGATTTTGCTCACAAATATTGTTTTGATGAATATTTCTCTAAATTTTTCTAATCGATCATTTTTTTAAAATTAATAATTTAGGCTTTTCTATGAATACTTACCATATTTATAATTAAGGAAAAGTCTTATTTTGATATTATCACAACCACAAATTAAGATAAATATAATTGAGGGTATGGAAAATTGTTTTATAATTTCAGATCAATTAAATCTATGTAAAATATTATTACATGTTGATCTTCGATTTAAGAATTTTCTTTCATTCGATTATGATGCTTAGTGAAGTTGTGACATGGAATTAATAATGATTTGCACAAATTAATTTGATCATCAAAGGAAATTAATATTGAGTTTGGTTTCACTTGATTGCTTTTCGTTTTCACTTTTGAGACCTAGATGATTGGATTTCTTATCACCTCAACCTTGTACATATTGACTAGATTTTGAGTTGATATCTTGTTTTTTGAAATAATTGGTTTCTTACAAGTCTTCTTTATTTCTTTGATTATCTTTGATTTAGAAGATTTTGTTATGACCATTTTCTTTTAGGTTTTTCATTTATTTTTGTTTTTCAAAATAAAGAGTTGTAATCATTACATCTTGCTCACTTTGTAAGTATTCTCACAAAACTATACAACTTAGACTGTTCATTTTTCCTTTTGTAAATAATGATGAATAAAAGGATTCGACTTACTCAATCTTCTCATCGATTAATTAAATGAGTCCTAAAAGAATGAAGAGATATTTTAACAATTGAATGATTCTACAATATTCAAATATTTTCGAAACTTTACATCAATAATAAGTTTATGATACTTTTTGTGAAAATCACCATTTTGACATACATATTATATTTGTGTCTCCTATTTTCTATTTTATATTGACATTTATTTAAACTTTAAATCTTTATATTGTGGTCAATTTTAATATTAGGAGATTTGTCGTTATTTCTTACGCATGTTATAATTTTGTGATTTTTAAGTTATTTTGTATAGCTCATCACATAGAGAGTGATCATATCTTAAAATTTGTTTTTTGAACTTATTTACCTTCTTCGACTCTCAGTTAAAGTTTCGATAAATTTTTCTTTTGGATTGCAATACATACCTTTTGGTTGAATTTTGGATTTGATCGGATTCTATCTTTTGAGTGTTTTGGTTCAATTAGTGATTTTTATTGATTGGTTTCAGTAGTGAATTTAATATTTTTCAAGCTTTTTGATTTTCTTCTTTCTTTTTAAGGGAGCATTGTAGATAAATAATACTTTGATGGCACACTACTGGATGTCTATATATCTCTCTACTAATCAACCTGATATCTTTAAAAGAAATCATTGTAAGAAATTTCTTTCCATATCAAATGTTCTTATTGTGACTGAATCACTCCTAGCCTTGAAATATTTCTTATGAACTTAGCTAATCAGTCAGTTGAACTCACGGTTATTATTCTTGGACTTTATTTTGAGAATGATATCATTAGCTAGGCAAGTTAACTTGTTGGGAAACTTTTATCTCAGAATCTTCATGAATCAATGGCATTAGTCATCTTTAGGCCTTCCATGTTATTATAGGGGTATTATCTGGATTTTTTTCTCATCCATTATAATTTTTTTAAAAACTAAACTAAACTTTGATTAAAGAATAGGAGGTCTCATTACGAGCCGACCTAATCATGATCATCAGCCCTGTCAGGGATAACATCATTTCTGATCACCGGGGTGATGGCTCTTGGTCATAAGATCAAGGGACATGAGGTCTCATCAGGAGCCGACTTGTTTATCTCTAGCAGTTCTCGTGAATGATGCTATCAATAGCTGGTTACCAAGCCAGGATAGTAGCCTTGAATCAAAGATATAATTTATATATTTAAAAAAAAAAAGAGAGAGAAACAAATTTAATCTTTCAGTTATTTATATTTAATGGATGGGGAACTTATCTAGATATCTTCTTAAGGTATGGAGGTCATATATTTATGCTGGTAATATTCGATTATTTTAGCTGTTGAGAAAGTATTCTTGATCAGTTCTATTTGCTATGCATATATTTCAAAGTCATTCATCTTTACGAAGTCTCTAAATAATAGCTGCGACAATTCATTTGATTGTGACAATATTAAAGTTCAAACTTTACTATATAGGCTAGTGATAGGATAAAGTCATGTGGTGTGAAGTTTGATATTTCGAGAAAACCTTGATTTTATTTTCCTATATCTTTAATCTTCAGGTAAACATACAGAGATAACTGGTTCGCCCAGCATGTCGTCATTTGTTGACACCCAACAACTCCCCTTTATTTTACACAAAATAAAAGACCCCCCACATAAAATTGTATAAATACTTGCTTTTAGTTTATTTCATCTTATCTTCCTTCATTTTCTGTTGTGCTTACTCTTTGGTTTGGCTTTCATCATATAAGGATTTGATGATTTGGATATCTTTGTCGTTGGCATATTTTGGCCCTTGAGTTGATGAACTGCACTTGTTTAGTCTTACTTGAACTTATATGAGTTGTTCATATGCTTCGATTTGTTTAGGTTGGATGGACATAATTCTTCGACAGTCTTGTCAAGTTTTCTCCTTTTGGTGCGTTCATGAATTAAATATGCACTTAGTCAAATCTTAATAAATTAGTCAATGACTTATTTCTTAAGATCTTGATCATTAAAGCTTTGAAAAATAAATTTTAAATTAAGAATTTTGGATATTCTTTTTCATACAAATCTCATGAATGAGCTTATAACGATGCTTCATCTTGCATATCACATAAATGTCTCATTTGCCATACTAGATTGACTAAATGTTTGCACCGTTATCATTTTTGCAACACCGATAAATTAGTTATATGACAAAGTTCTTTTCTTTTGTGCATAACCTTATAAAGTTTCATTATAATTGATATATATCTTTGAAAGAAACTCTATCATCATTTTATAAAAAGATCCATCTCTAAGATATATCAAATTAAATTATTAAAATCTTAAATGATATATATATATATATATATATATATATATATATGTTTTACATAAATTTCTATTAAATTATTTTAAGTTTCTCACAATTAACACTTTTTAACATGATGTATATTTACAACTCTCATGAGTTGTCTTTATTTATCATAATAAATATTTCAGTGATGAATTTATGAAGTCATGTCACGTTAACTGTAGAAGAGCCTTATGAAGTCTTATTTTTATTTTATTATATTTTATTTAAGGCTTTCTACAAAGATATGGTTTCAATCTTTATGATTTTAAAATGATGCAAATCGAGTTTATTTTGACTTATACTATGACGAATTTCTTATTTCTTAGGTCAAACCAAAACTATATTTTGATTGGGTGCTAATGATTCTGATTCGCAGCGATTTGGTATTTAAATAGATCTCTATGTGCATGTAATAAAGTTAGCAGTCCACTAAAATACGGGATCACGCCTGAGATTGCAGCCTTCATAGATATTTCCAGTTAAGATATCTCAGAGTCATCTCATTTGAGATTACTGCTGTTATCATATAAAGAAAATTAAGCCACAAATCTAGGGGAAAGAATCCTATTGTTTTTTATATAACGGGTATAAGAGCAATCAGATTTATCGCCATGTGGTTTTTCTGTTCTAGAATTTAGAATAATTGATTTCTATTTTAAGCATATTTTACCAAAGAATAACACGTCAATCACTAAACTCACTACCATTTGTCAGGCCTCTGAAAATTGAGAGAGATCGTTTTTGCATGCTCATAAGAATGCCATGTTATCCTACTAGAAATCGTGCCACATGAAGAAAGTCATTCATTACGCATCAATGATATGATTTAGGTTTGACAGTTGAGAAGAAGTAGTCGCAGTACATGGGAAAAGAAATTTTATGAAACACCAGAGCAAGAAATCAATCAACTGCCTCATTACCTAGATACTCCGTAAACATATGAATTTATCATATTTACGAATTTGAAACTCTTAAATAATTTACTTGGGATGCCTTTATTCGCAGCAACTAGTTTATTAACCCTTGAAGTGAAACGGAGAATTGTTTTATCTTTTTCTTATTTCAAAGGAAGTCTATTTCGGTCTGATCATTCATTTTGTTTTTGGGTGTGCAAGTCAAGAAGATAACCGAACCGGATTTCTGACATTTTTTTAGCAACAATTTTTTGCAACGAACTGCGGGCAAACTAAGACGAAATAATAAAATCTACAACATGGGTTTTTTCCAGAAGATCCCCATTTACTAGACTTGTGTGAAATTTTCTGAAAAGAGTGAATGATTTGGGAGATTTTCGGGGTGCTCTGAACACGTTTTTCATAAGTGCGGCTAGCTAAGAAATTCAGCTGAGTTTCTGTTGATGATTTGTCTATTTAAACAGCAAATTTCTACAGAAGCAGCAAGGCTGCAGAATGGAGATGGTCTTTCATTGTTCGATTTCCTATTTGTAGTTTTTTTTATAATTCAAATGATAACCTGGAAGTCTGGACAGAATAAGAGAAACTTTGTTTTCATTATTATGTTTTCTATTTTATAAAATTTCTGTTTGCAGAGTAAAGGAGACACTACCAGGAGGAAGTGACGGAAGAGAAGCATACTTGAAATATTATTTTGATGCTAGTGTTGTTTTTTACTGAAGTTTTATCTTTGGAAGTGGAATGTGACTAGAAATCCTCAGGCTGATATTGTGATCGGTATTATTTTGGATACTCTTTTTATATTTCAGTATATAATCTTCTACTTATAATATTGATGCAGTATACTTGGTTATGCTTGTGTTCATTAATCGATATTGCACTTTGTCAACACAATATTGTATTTGAATTACTATGTTGTTGTAATTGAATTAATTAGTGTTTCTACTAAAAATTCAAGATATAATGACATATATATTTATGTCTGTTTGATCTCATTTGTATTTTTGCGGTAATTTCATTTTTGCACATCATCTTTTATTCAAATATCTAATGTTGTTTATTAGTTGTTAATTAATTAAACATTTCAGAAGAATTCGAAGTAATTGCTTATTTCAATTTCTCTGTCAAAATATTTCATAGCAGAATGATTTAGTGTGGATGGCTTAAATATTTTCATTTAGATCATACTCCTATATCTTTTTGTTCATCATTATATTAATTAATAATTAATATAATATTCAAATCGCTCTCAGCTGAGATAGGATAGTTAGGATAGTTTAATTAGTATTTTTATAGTATAGTTTAGATTTAACAGTTGTTAAATAGAATTTGTGTAATTTAAAAAAAAAATAACTTTAATAGTCTTTTAAAAATTTAGGATATTAAGTATAAAACCCTCCAAAATCAAAGACTTTCCTTAAGAAAGCAAGTGTAGGATAACTCAGGTAGTTGAAAACTAATTTTAGGGTTTACTTAGATAGAAATAACTTTATGGTAGATTTTTACTGAATTTTAGTTTCTCCCTAAGAGAAAAATTCAGTTGATAGCAGGACCAAAACCTGCGAGATTTTGCTATTTAAAACACACCGAAAGCTGCTTTAAGCTGATTGTGTGGGCATAATCTCCTTGTTGGCCTTCGTTAGAAAATTAGGCCAACATACCTGCAATATATTGGTTCGATTTTTGATAATTTTAAAACCCACAATATGAACTAACGTGATAGGATATTGGCCAACAAGTGAAGCCCCCATGGAAAACTTCAAATATTTATTTTTTATGCACATTTCCCGATGTACACGGGATAAAATGGAGCAAGCTGCATGTACACGCGGATTTTAAGCTAAAACCCACATATGGTAATAAACATGTGTTTTTAAGGGATTTCTTGGATCATCAAAGTATATTTCGAGCAAAGGGGGTCCAAAGAGTCCATAGAGGGACATGGAAGGACATAAAAGTGTGATCTACCAAGTGTGGTAAAATCATCTATGACACACCACTACTGCCACATCATACATATAGCTCTCTTTCCTTCACAATATTTCCATATCTTCTTGCTCCACTCATTCCTAACCCATGCAATAATGTCTCTCAACTCACTTACAATGTTGAGTCACCTTAGTGTCCCATCCCTTTCCCTAAGATGGTGAAAACATGTCTCAGGCACCATCAAACCTTGAAATGCTTTAAAACCAACTTGATGGAAAGCATTCCTCAAGAATAATATTTTTTTTCTATGAAAATCCTTTGGGAGCAGTTAGACACATCTTGTTTGAGAACTAGCATGTTGGCGGAAAAAAATTTACAACTAAAAGTTAAAATCAAATTTCCTTCCAAGTTTAGTTGGTCTTTGCATTAAAAATTTACAAGCTTGTTGCTCCATCAAAAGATAATTTCAGATCTCAATTACAACCCATAATGCTATAAGTTACAAGCTCAACATGATCCAGGTTCTATATCATTCTCTCTATCAACATTTGACACCATTGTGGACCAGCTCAACTTTCCTACCTCTCAAAATGTCATGTACTTGTTGCAAATATCATGGACTTCTCATATAGATGTAGGTATGTTTCTTATTTCTACTATTTAATTAAGAATTGATTGAATGTTATGGGAGTGTACATGGAAAATTACCTTATGATATTTCCCCTTCTCTCCTACTTGCCCTTTTTCTTAAGACATAAAAAACCTTCAATTGGTGGGGGGGGCATTCATGAAGCCTTTTAAGACATACCTCATACTCTCATACTTACTTTTGAATCCTTGGAAGGGTTCCCTTGTGAAGAAATGGTGATAAACATGATTTTCCCCACACATGACTATTGTTATTCTCATAACCCTCATTGGATTGTATACGAGAACCACTCTAAATCAAAATATGATGGTTGGAGGATGATTTAGATACTATAGGGATCCTTTAGGAGTTGTCGAGTGTCAGGAAAGGAAAGCACAGGTGTCATCCAAATTTGGACAAAGTACAAATCTGTTTTAAAATTGTTGACAACTGCCTGCTATAGGAAACCCAGATCCTGTAACTGTCATTGGTTTTCATACTAGCCCAATTTCAAATTGAAATCCGACACTTGGAGGTTGTTTTATATGACCATGGGATGATGTGGTACCTATCAGATCATGAAAAAGTTTAACATGATTGTTGATGAATGGTATTCAAACTGAAAGTCAATGCTAATAGCCGTGAAAATTAGGATGCAAGAATATCTTATTCCATGTTAACTTCCAGCAATAACAAAGATCATATTGAGGCTCATTTATTGATGTTTACAATTTTTCCATGAATTGAGATAGTGTTGAAATTTTGACATTGAAATCGTAGATTGTAGGTAGTTGAAGATTGTTTACTCCGAGGTTTTTGAACCATAAATCAACATGTGAACTTGTTGCAACTTTTCTCCCTGGGATTAGGGCCAAAATTGCAACATGGCACCATCTAGATGTCAAAGACACCCATCCAAGACTTCAGGGGAACACAATCAAACCATGAGTTCCAGATTAATGGAGATGAGGGTGAGGAAGTGATTTCATGCATGATATGTCATGAAATCAATAGCAACAAAAACTAAATAAAGAAGATCGCTCCATCATGAAGCGGACTAAAACTCTAAAACCCACATGTATTCCAAAAATTAACCACACTAAAATTGAATATTGAATGATGATTTAATTAGAATGATGAGAATACCTTTTATAGGTCAAAATACACCGTTTCACTAAAAGGGTGTGATCCTATGTTTTAATTAATACTACATTAATATTAAAATAATTGCTCGTAATATTAGATACATAACATTGCCACCGTATTTTAGAATGCTTTGTCCTCAAAGCAAGGGTAAGGACAGGTATTGTTGACGAAACTGTTCTGTCTCCCATGATGTATCTTCATCTGGAAAATTCTTCCACTTAACGAGATATTCCTTGAGTGTTCTAGAATGGAGTTTTCTTTCTCGGATTGCAATGATTTCCTCCGGTTCCCAAATGACCCTTCCTTCATAATCTAACATAGGAAGTATTGTTTGTACTGTTTGATGTTTACCCAACATTTGTTTGAGACATGATACATGGAAGACATTGTGGATACGACTTTTATCAGGTAACTGTAATTTATATGCCACTTGACTAATCTTCTGGATAATCTGGTACGGTCCATAGAACTTTGGGGCCAACTTGTGTTTCCCTCCACTTTTAAGGGATACCTGTTTATAGGGTTGGAGTCTTACGAATACCCAATCTCCTACTTCAAATTCTCTTTCGGTTCTGCGTTGATCTGCTTGTTGCCTCATGCGATTCTGTGCCATGATTAAGTTATCCTTTAGTAATTCAATTGTTTTTTGGGATTTCTCTAGTTGGTTCCTTACTTCTGGAACATTAGTGTCGTTCATAACTAACTCCTTCCAACTTGGAGGTTCATACCCATTAAACACTTGGAAAGGGGTCATTTTTGCGGAGGTGTGGTATGTTGAATTCTACCACCATTCTGCTAAGTGTAACCATTGAGACCAATGGTTTTGTTTTTCTGTTATGAAACAACGTAGATATGCTTCTAAGCATTTATTTACAACTTCAGTTTGACCATCTGTTTGGGGGTGGTAAGATGAGCTCATATTGAGTGATGTACCCATTTGTTTAAAGAATTCCCTCCAAAATTTTCCATTAAATTTTGCATCTCTATCACTGACGATGACTTTTGGTAAGCCATGCAATTTGTAGACATTTTTGCAAAATACTTCTGCAATTTGTTTTACCGTGTCTTTTTTTTTTATTGCCATGAAGTGAGCAAATTTGGTTAATCAATCGACCACTACAAGGATCTTGTCCTTTCCTTCTGACGGAGGTAACCCATCGATGAAATCCATTGATATCTCTTGCCATTTCTGGTTTGGAATGTGTAGGGGTTGGAGTAACCCTAGGGTTAAAACATTTTCACTTTTGTTTCTCTGGCAATTATTGCATTCTGCCACATATTGTTGGATATCTTTCTGCATTCCCTTCCAGAAAAATGACCTTCTTGCATTATAATAAGATTTGAAGAATCCTACATGTCTGGCGGCTGGTGAATCATGGGATTCTTTTATTGCTTCAACCTTGAACTTAGAGTTTGAGTTCAAATAAATCCTCCCCTTATACCAAATAATATCATTTTTCCATTTAAACTTGGGGTCATGGTTGGAGTTGTTAATTATAGTGCTTGTTTCTGGGTCCTTGGCGTATTCACTTCGTATTTCATTCAGCCATTCTGGAATTGCAACTGAGATGGAGTAAGAGGTAATATCCTCATCTTTTCTGGAGAGTGCATCTGCGACTACATTTTCCTTCCCTTTTTTGTGTATTATTTTCATGTCGAAAGCAACAATTTTTTCTATCCACTTCTGTTGTTCTGTGGACAACGTTTTCTGTTGAAGTAGGTATTGAAGACTATTATGGTCTGTGCAGATCATGAATTTTCTCCCTAATAGGTATTGTCGCCACTTTACCAATGCCTGCATAATTGCCAGCATTTCTTTATCATATGTAGACTTCAATTGTTCTTGTTTGTTTAATTTCCTGCTCTCAAAAGCTATCGGGTGTTCATCTTGCATTAGTACTGCTCCCAACCCATAACCTGAACCATCACATTCTATCACGAATGGTTTGGAGAAGTCTAGGGTAGCTAATATAGGTGTGGAGGACATAATTCCTTTTAAGGCTTCAAAAAAAATTTTCGCTTCTTCATTCCAAGGGAATGCATTCTTTTTTAAAAGGTTGGATAATGTGCGATTCTGTGCACATAATTCTTAATGAATCTTCTGTAGTATCCTGTTAGCCCGAGGAATCCTCTTAACTTGGAGATGTTAGTAGGGTTGGGCCATTCTGTGATGGATTTGATTTTTTCTAGATCAACCTTGACTCCTTCTTTAGATATTACGTGTCCAAGATAGCTCACTTCTTGTTTATCGAACGTGCATTTGGACATCTTAGCGTAGAATTGATTTTCTTTTAAAATAGAGAGCACCTGTTCTAGGTGTGTGAGATGATCCTTCCATGTCTTACTGTATATAAGGATGTCATCGAAAAACACTAATACAAACTTCCTTAGGAATGACTGGAATAGGTTATTCATGGTTGCTTGAAATGTTGTTGGGGCGTTAGTTAGCCCAAAAGGCATTACCTTAAATTTGTAATGTCCCTCATGGGTTCGGAAAGTTGTATTCACCACATCTTCTAGATTTACTCTGATTTGATAATATCCTGACCTTAAATCTAATTTTGAAAAGTACCTTGTGCCATGCAGTTCGAATGGGGAATTTATCTTTAATAGTTATTTTGTTTAGCCCTCTGTAATCGATGCATAGCCTAAATGATCCATCCTTCTTTCGTACCAGTACTACTGGTGCAGCATAAGGACTCGAATTTCTGTAATCACTCCACATTTCAATAAATCATGGATTAATCTTTCAATATCTGTCTTATGGTGGTGTGGATACCTATAGGGTTTAACATTGACAGGGATGGATCCTGACTTGATTTCGATGACATGCTCAATCTTCCTTTCTGGTGGTAACTCCATGGGGAGGTCTTCGAATACTTTTTTGTATTTTTGGATTAATCCTTGGATCTCTGGATGATCTGGTTTAACTACTTCTGAAGTTAATAATTCCATCTCCTGGCATTGTACGACATATGTTGGTGCTCCTTTTCGAATTAGCTTCTCCATTTTGTGGGATGACACAATTTGCGTGCGAGGGGGTTGGAACCCATATAATTTGTATCTTTCTCCTTTCCATTTAAACTTTATAAAGTGTTCTTGGTGGTTTGCTGAGTAGGTAGCTAGTGTGTGCAACCATTGAATTCCTAATACTGCATCAACTCCTCCTAAGGGCACTGCGTAAAATTCTGACTCAAGGTTATAATCTTGTATTTGTAGCTTAACTTTGTGGCATTTCCCTACTTTTTTTATCTTTTTTCCATCTGCTACCATTACTTTCATGTTGGGTACTGGATATATGAAAAGGTTAAGCCTCTTTGTAACACTTACGTCAATGAAATTATGGGTGCTTCCTGTGTCGAATAGGACTACAACATTGTTATTTTTTATATGCCCTTTTAATTTTAATGTTTGTGGTTGGTGTATTCCTGTTATGGCTGCAATTGATATTTTGGGAGTTTCTTCATCTTCTAAATCTAACAAAGGATTTTCAATGTCACGAGTTTCTTCTATGTCAGATTCATCACTATCTGACTTGTCTTCTTCTTCTGCTTCACATTGATATAAGTTCTTGGTGGTCTCTTTTTTTAAACATCTGTGTCTTGGGTCCCACTTCTCTCCGCAATACTTACACTTTCCTTATTTCATCCATTGGGATTCTAAGGTGGTTTTGTTGTCATTCCTTAGATGTGGTGGCTAGTATTTGGTGTCGGTTTTCGTATTTGGAATAGACCTTCTATCTTTGTCATGGTTTTTGTTCCACACTTTTTAAAATTTTTCTTCAATAATTTTTGCCTTGCATCTCGCCTTGTCCAAGGTTGATACATTTAGTAGCTCTAGTTCATCTCTTATATAGGGTTTTAGTCCGTACACATAAGTCTAGAGGCGTTGATTGTCTATGAGTTCTGGCACACGTGTCGCCAGGGCTTCCCATTCGTCGGTGTATTCATCGACATTGCCTTTTTGCTGCAGTCTGGTAAGTTTTGTGAAGAAGTATTTTTCTTTTAAGTCTTCAAACCTCTTAAAGAAATCATTTTTTAATGTTCTCCACTTGCGCTTAGTTGCCTATGTTGTAACCTTCCACCACATGTACCAGTTGTAAGCCCACTCTTCTAGTTGCATAGAAGCATATTTTATCATTTCCTTGTCAGCTGTGATAGTGTGTATGCAAAAAAATTCTTCTGCCTTGTTGATCCACGCCACGCTCCATTTTGTGTCTCCATTGAATTTTGACAATTCTAACTTGGGTTTCATTTGATATCCATTCCTTTTTGGAGGAGAAAGTGATTGCTCATGATTTGGAGAGAGATCATGATCGAACTCTTCTTATGGACTTCTTCTTTTGGGAGGAATTGTCCTATGATGCCTTGAATTTGAGGATGGTTGGTCTTCCTTTGACATATTGCACACTAATGTAGTAATTGTGTTTTCCAAATGATGCTCAAGTTTGCTTAACCCAGATTCGAACAATAATGTGATGTTTATTTTTACACCTTCCATCTCCCAAGATACTGATTCGTTGGATAATTCGATTTTGATTTTGTGTAGTTCTTCTTCTATTTGGTTGAGTCTTGAGTGTAAACCCTCAATATTTTTGGAACCTTGGGCTTGGTTAAGCTCTAATTTCACCATTATTTCTTTAATTTCATTCATTTATGCCATTTTTCTTGTGCAGGGAGGAATTTTGTTTTATTACAAATGGTGAGGTTTAAGGAATAATAATTAATTATTATATAATAAAATCTTTATTTTCCCTTAAGTTTCATAAAATGTGAGTAGATTGGCTGGTTGGGAGGAATGAGTGTTACATTCCCCACCTAAGTTCAAATCTTACTTTCTCTTTACTAGTAATTATTTTGCACTTTTATATTCAAACTCAAACCCACTTTAAGAAACTAGGCGTGGTTTCACTTTTACCCTTTCTTCTTTTTTTTCTTTTACTTTTATCTTTTTTTTTTACTTTTTTTTCTTTCCTTTTTTTTTTCTTTTTTTTTTTACTTTTTTTTTTCTTTTGGACAATGTCCAATATTTTAGGGAAACCCTAAAATAAGGCTATAAGCCAAACGAGGCTCTGATACCACTTGAAGCGGACTAAAACTCTAAAACCCACATGAATTCTGAAAATTAACCACAGTAAAATTGAATATTGAACGATGATTTAATTACAATGATGAGAATACCTTTTATAGGTCAAAATACACCGTTTCACTAAAAGGGTGTGATCCTATGTTTTAATTAATACTACATTAATATTAAAATAATTGCTCGTAATATTAGATACATAACACATCAGTAATCTAATATATCATTACAACATTCTAGCAATTTGTGATCGAATGATTTCATAACAAATGGAATCAAATATAAGAAAGAATTCTAAATTTTGTGGAAGATCAATGATTTCATGCATGAATCAAGGGAGATATAATATCCAAGATGTATTGATAGTAGTGATGGCTTCTTCAACATAAATTTTCATGGGGGTGGTTTAATAAAACATGATGTGGATTCCTTTAATCCACAGTTTAGTAAAATTGATGTTGCAATTTGAATCAAGCATCATCACTATTATATTCTCTACTCTACAATCATCATCTGTTGTTGGATGGAGCCAATGAGAAACTATGTTTGTTACACAGGTCATAATATATCCAGGAAAGATTCACAGCTCGTGTCAATTGTTTTATGTGAAGAAAAACTTGACATTAATATGAAAACTTCTCATTCACACATTTTGTCAAACACTTGAACATCTAGGGTTTTTAATAATAATAAAATTACTCATAAATTTAAAATTAAAAACCACCACTTCAAGATATTCTTGAAAACTGAACTATCAATCAAACACATGAAACACATATAGTTTTGGTCAAAATACAGGGCAAAATCCCAACTCCGAGGGAAACCCTAAGAAGAATTCTATTAAGAGGAGTACTAAGAAATCTTTCATCAACACAAGAAATAATTTCTTCAACCCTCACTGATAGAATTTCACCAAACTCGAACAACAGACAAATACCTCGTGTTCAGAGCCAACAAATAGTTGTATGCCCCCCACATGTATTACGCATCCTGTACTTTTTTGATGTACAGTATGCCTCGGGAAATTTTCCCACGTGTTTTTGCAATTAATGTTGTACGGTCAGTACTGTTTGCAATAAATTATGTTGTCAATTTCTTGGGATTTGTGCCCACATGTGTGACTGCATTTAATGCTTAGGTACTGTTGTACGATCTACACGATGCCTTGGGAAATGTTTTTGTTGCTCCTCTCCTTGGGAATCATGCCATTGTTGCTAGGGTATCACTTCAGTCTTCTTCACATTCTTCTTCTTCCTCTATGATGGTGTGTGTTCAATGTCCTTTCAATTTGTCTTATACTTCAAATTTATAACTTCTTTCCCTAACTACCCTAACCTAGAGTTGAGAATAAATTACAACATCAAGGGTTATCAATTAAAACTCACTTTTAAATAATTAAATACATTAATTATTAAATTCAACACTTAAAGTGACCCACTTTATAATGTATAAGTCAAAATTCACTTTATTTACATAAATACTCTTTTAACATAAATACAAAGGACAAAGCCTTTACAAGTCCTCATCACAAACACATTATACAACTTGACGACAACTATATACTCAAAATGAGAACTCTAGCCATAAAATCTCATATTTTTGCATAAAAAACGGCAAAAACAAATTTTGAATAAAAAAGTGGTGCTATTGGTCGCACCTCCTTTATTTTCGAGACTAAATTTACAACTTTTTGAAAACTTTGACTACTATGGGTGCAATCAAAACCCAAAATCAATGCTTAAATAAAAAAACATGATGCTTTAAAATCACCCTTTTTTTATTAGGATTAAAATCAACTCCAATAAAAAATAAATGTTAGTTGTGGCACCTCTTTCTTTCCTCACTAATGTAAGAAAGAATATTTTTTATTTAAAACAAATAAAAATATTAATTTTTATTAAACAATATATATTTAAAAAACCTTTTAAAAAATAACATTTAAAAAAATTAAAAACATTACGTAAAAACATAATATTAATAAATTTAATAAAACATTTAAAAACAATAATAAAAATAAAACCATTTATAAAAAGGTTAAAAAAATAAACACAATTTAAAACAAATAAAAAAACAAAACATTATATAATGCAAACAAGTTGAAAAGAAAACTTTTTAAAAAGTTAAAAAAAAAATTTGAAAAAAAAAAAGTCAAAACAATAAATAAAATAATATAAAACAGTTCAAAAATAAATAAATGTAAAAACATTATATTATATATATATAGTGAAAAGCTTTTGAATAAAAGGATGAAGTGGGAGGGCTTTATGCTCAGCATCGACTTGTTATCCATTCTCCACCTGCTTAGGTGGAGGATGGGTGGCGGGTCGATGCTCAACAGCAAGTCCTTCCTTTCTTTGTTTTATTCAAAAGCTTTGGCATTTTTTTATTTAGAAAAATGTTTTATATTATTTTTTTAGATGTATTTTTTAATAATTTGTTTTAATTTTTAATTTTTTTTTAATTAAATGGTTTAATATTGTTTTTTATTTGATTTTTTAAAAATATCTTAATTTATTTTAAATTTTAATGTATTTTTAATTTATTATTAATTTACGTAATGTTTTGTTTTTGTTATATTATGTTTTTGTTTTTAAATTTTGTTTTTAATAAAAAATATATTTTATGTTTTTAGGTAAATTTTAAAAAGATAAATGTTTTTTCTAGAGTTATCTATGGAATAAGGGGATGCCACAAATAACACCTCTTTTTGATTTGAGAGTTTATTTCGGTATTTTTGTTGTAATGGCATAAATTGTGAAGGCCACAATTTCAAACAAGACATAATTTTAACCATGTATAAGAATGAGGGTGATACTAGAGGACAACTTTTTTTATCAAGGGGTTTATTTAGGATTTTGATTGCACCAACACATGTTGGGGTTTTCAAATGGTTGTAATTTTAGCCCCGAAAAAAGAGGGCTGCTACCGGTAGCACCACTTTTCGATTCAGGGATAAAAATAACCACTAAACTTGGCCTATAAAAAAATGAAAACTATTTAGAGTTCTTATCATGTTGTATAATGTGTTCACACTCACACCAAAATTATGAGAATGACATTCATAGTTATTATTTTTCATCACTCCCTCCTAACAAGTAAGGTCCACAACACCATCTCCATCTCTGGCTCCTAAATCAGCTCCCTTCTGCTCTGGAATCTCTCTTCGATACAAGTGCTCAACACCATATTGGAACTTTGAAGCCTGAGACCCGATCTAAGCCTCATCCAACTGCTCATCAACACCATCACTAGACTGGCTGAGTCTCCTGCCAGTGCTCTAGAGAGAATCACTCTCATCATAAAAATTATGCAATCAGATGCAACTCTTGCCTCATTGTCTGACTCTAACAACCACCCACCTACTTCTCGACGTACAATATGCCCTCTCAAAATATAGAGCATGTCTCTGCGATCTCCTAACATAATGGTAGTACCAACTGGATGATCTATACAATACAGTAAAACATGACCATATCTCACCATCATCCCATAACCTTCATCCTCGAAGGATGACACCAATAGTTTTCTAAATCTCATCCTAGGAACAAAGAGCACTCCATGTATCTCCAAGACCTCACCAAGGTTTGGTTGGAACCTGACTGTTCTAACCCCTCGTATCACCACCTGTGGACTGTCTACATCTTTTTGAACATAGTGTCCTAGTCCCAACTTTGTGACAATCTGAAAGGCATCATAGAATCCATTCATGTGTCGGGTTAACCCACTGTCAACAACCCATACATGCTCAAAAGAGGAACTTCCTACACTAAAGTCAATAGAGACTAGAGAAAATCTATGCTCGAACTTGGTTGCAAATTATTCTACTGCTGTAGTCGTTGTTGAATAGATCTCTCTGTCTTCTCTTTCTTCTTCTCAGAACACTTAGAGGCATAATGTCCCATGTGACCACACTGATAACATCTGACCTAACTAATGTCTTTCTTATTTTTGTTAGCTTTTGTTGCAAGTACTACGTTCTGCTCCACTTCTTCATTGACCTCACTACCGTGAGACCCCTCTCGAATCTCTTCCTGAGTAAATTCATCCCACAATCTGGACCAATTGGGAAGCTTTTCTATACCAAAAATGCACTTCACAAAGACATCCCACTTCTTGGTGAAACCCTTCACCTGGGTTGTCCTCACCAATTTTGAATTAGGGACAATCTCTCTCAAAACTGCTAACTCGTCCTTGACTTGTGCCACACGAGTCAAGCAGGAGACTACACCCCCATCCTTGTTCATCTTGACATTGTGTAGCTTTTCCTTCAGTGTCATCTTGTGGTTCTCGTTCTTGGCTTCAAACAACTATTTCAGTGTATCCCACATGTCTTTAGATGTTTTTTTTTGCTAAATGTGGGATGAGATGGTCTTTCACTCCATCCAGGATCACTCTCTAGGCTCCGGCTTCAAGCGATTCAAACTCTTCAATTTCATCCTTATTTGTAGGTTTGGTCATCTTGGTGTTTGCAACTCCATATTTTCCATTCATTTAATATGTCAGTAATACTTACTTTCCATGGGTTGTAGTTGGATACACCATCCAATCTATCCTCATACCATATGCTCATCATTGGAAATTACTTACAAAAAGAAAATACAACTTCTTTTAACTATTAATCACAATCTTGAACCCTACTTCAATACAACTTTGATACCATGAAGAAAAACTTGACGTTAATATGAAAATTTCTCATTCACACATTCTGTCAAATACTTGAACATCTAGGGTTTTTAATAAAAAATTTACTCATAAAGTTAAAATTAAAAAGCACCACTTCAAGATCTTCTTGAAAACTGAAGTATCAATCAAACACATGAAACAAATATATTTTTGGTCAAAAGATCGGGAAAAACCCCAACTTCGAGGAAAACCCTAAGAAGAATTTTATTAAGAAGAGTACTCATAAATCTTTCATCAACACATGAAATAATTTCTTCAACCCTCACTGTTAGAATTAATTCACCAAACTGGAACAACAGACAAATACCTCATTTTCTATGCCAACAAACAGTTGTACGGCCCCCACATGTGTTGTATGACCCGTACTTTTCTGCAGTACTGTTTGCCTTGAGAAATGTGCCCACATGTTCCTCCAATTAATATTGTATGGTTGGTACAATATGCAATCAATTCTATAGTCACTTTCTTGGGATTCATGCCCACACATGTGACCGCTTTTAATGGTGTACGGTCTATGGGATGCCTTCGTAAATGTATTGTTGCTTCTCTCCTTGGGAATTGTGCCACTACTGATAGGGTATCTCTTCATTCTTCTTCACACTCTTCTTCTTCCTCTTTGATGGTGTGGGTTCAATGTCCTTTCACTTTGTCTTATACTTCAAATTTGTAACTTCTTTCCCTAATTACCATAATCTAGGGTTGAGAATAAATTACAAGAGAAAGGGTCATCATTTAAAACTCACTTTTTAATAATTAAATACATCACTTAAAGTGGGCCACTTTATAAAGTATAAGTAAAAAATCACTTTATTTACATAAAATACTATTTTTACATAAATACAAAGGACAAAGCCTTTACAATCCCTTCTCATCACACTCACACCAAAATTATGAGAAAGGACGTTCAAAGTTATTATTTTTCAACACTATGGTTTCCTTTTTTAAAATTGAGCTTTGTTATACACATACTTGTGAGTTGATATAATGGTTCTGACAGCATGGTCATTAGATCCAAGAAGAGCGTGGCATCATTTATTGATAATTTTGTGGGTGAGAAAATCAATCGAAATGATAGATGTATATTGATGCATTACTTTCATTGTTGGGAGCTTGTAGCACAACAAGAAGAATCAAAGTGTGTAATACTAATTTACCTATAAATAAGCAAAGTCATGGATACAATTGGGAAAGATCATGGACCAAAGATGAACCAAATCCAAAAGATTGTTAGCCTGTAAGTGATTTTTATTTCTGCAATTATGAGTTAAGTAAACAAAAGACACACATAGCATGTAATGATGTTGATCATAAAACTAAGGATGTTGATTTCAATAAAGTATTGAATAGGCACTCTAACTCTCTTTAAATCAAGGTATTTATAATCAGCAACTTATGGAAATAATACATTGTTGTTACAACCCCTCACTTCCATCATAAATTGTTCCAATCTGCCATAGATATTTTTACAAAGTTCCAACATAAATATTGTCACAAAGAAGTTTCCCTTTCTTACTATCTAAACACTTCAAAGATATTAGTATGAGATTATTGTTGGGTGCTTTTCAAACTATTCTCTCATTGGAAATGATGCCATATGGGTATTCAGACTCGAGTACATGTGGACGTTAATGAATTTGATGGTGATTACTTGTCATATGAGTGCCCTAACTACTACAAGATACCACAAAAAAAATTGTGGGTGGCATATTATGTTTGCAAACTCTATATTGCACTTCCAAACTGCTAAAACTACCAATGCAATCCCATAGAGAATGGTTTATTGGCTACCCTCAAAGCTTGTTCCAAGTATTGCCATATAAATCCTTGAATGTACCCATAATTCCAAGGTAAAAGCAGGGGTAAAATATGCTTAGAATGTGTTCATATTGTTGTAGGTGAAATCTCTTTATTGCTTTCATAATCAAAAGAACAATTCAGGTTTGAATCTTTTCATTCCAGAGTTACAACCTTCCTCCAAGAATATATATATATATATAGTATAATGTTATTAATGTTGGTCACATGTTGTTACAAGCCATAGTTAGGCATATTTAGAAAGCAAAGACATATGTCGAGAAGAAAACGCTTCAATTGCACTGCAACAAGATTGCCACAGATTGGTGAAAGGTTGATTTTGTAGTGCTTAAGCAAGAAAAGGGAATGCATGATTTAGAATTTACAGCAGGGTGACAAAACATTCAAAGCATAAAAAGGAGCCACCATGCACACACTATTGGGTTATCATTATAGATGCATGCACATGATTTATTTTTCAAGTTAATGATCTTTTTTTTGTTAGATAAAGGGTGAGATATCTTGTTTCCGTGGAAAATAAAACACTTGCAAGAGGAAAGTGTTTCCACACAAGAACCAACACTTAGAAAACTTGTGGTTAGTACACAAGTAGCTCAATTGCAACTCAAGTCCTTCTAGCTTGTTGCCCATTTTTTCAAAGGAAGACATAATCACACAAGTTCATGAGTATTGGGATATAGGGTTGCATGAGGACATGCAACATATTCAGTTGGGGGGAATGTTGAGACACAAAAATAACATCTTTTTTCACTTTTAACTCTGTTTTATTCCATTTTAATGCTCTATGTGAGATTAAGTTCAAGGTTTTCCAATGCATTTTTTAGTATTTTATATGAATTTATAATTAAACATAAGAAAATGAACACATTCACATTTATATTTAAAAAAGGGGTTAGTTTGTCGGTTGTTACAAGAGCAGGAAGTTCCTTTAATTGTGTAATTCAATTCTTGTAACTGTGTAGTTTTACATCTATACGATCAAAATTCGAATTTCCTTTTCAACCATTGAATATTTTCTATGGATTTGGGATCATCATTCAACTATCTTGGGTCTAGAAGAATCTTGGATCCCTTGATCAGATTTGTTAGCAAAAATCTTGGAGTTATCTTTGACTTGTAAATTTTTAGCAAATGGTTGCAACTACATAAAAAATTAGCGGATCTCAATTTATTGTTTGTTATTTTAGTTTGAATGCAAGCTCGTGTATAAAAGAGAGAACCTTTTCCATTATGGAGGATGACTATTGGAGCATATGCCCAACTTATGATGGAATAAATTAAAACTTCTTGAATTTTGTTTATGTAGTTTGTAATTTTATAGTTTTAATTTAATTTTATTTTATGATGTTGTAGTTTAATTTGCTACAATGAATTCTTATGAGACAAGGCTCACTCCATGAGAACATGGTGGTCTTTATATGCTTCCATTTGTTTTATGCAATTTGATTTCATAGTTAGTTTTTACATTGATGCAAGTGTGGTGTGTTTCTTTTTTCGCAACATCATTTAGTTTTTATCATAACTTTCCACTAACTGAATGATGATTTATGGAAAGAAGGAAATACTACAAATGATCTAATTCTACACATATTGTGTTAGCATTTCACAAGTTTACATGCTCTAGATTGATAATTAAATGTAAATAGGTTTAGGCATATAAATAGACTTACAAATATCATTGGCCACTAGGTACAAAATTTAACCTAGGACATTGTAATATATCTAAAGTATATTACATCTATATAAAAATAATATATAAATATTTAAATTATAAAATTACTAATTTAGGATAATATTCATATTTATTGTTGTTATTAATGATGGTTGTACTTTTTCCAAAAGGTCATGTTGTATCATCTTTTAAGTGTATTACACATCCATTGTATCACAAAACATCAATTATCAATACAAACAAATATTTATTCCTTCAATTATATGGATTTATTATCTCTAATGGATTCTAATGTTAAGTAACCCAAAGGATTCACTTCAGGTGGTATCAGAGTGGTTTTATTGTTTATTTGTGGTTAAATAATAAAAAATTCCAGTGGAATAAAGGCAAAAAAGAATCTACAAGCTCGTGGTTCTATTCAATTACTAAATATTTGAAGAATTAAAGGAAGCTCAAAGTGGGAGAGGAGGGAAAAGTAAAAAGAGAAGAAAAAAAGTGTGGTTTTAAGGAAAACAACACGTGGTTNATATATATATATATATATATATATATATATATATATACTTTAATTAATACTTTTTCTTTTGAGGAAGCTTACATAAGTTCGAATTGATTTTTTTTCAATTGAAGGGTTATTTTCGAGGAGAAAGAACATTAAATATTGTATAACTCACACCGTGATTAGGTTGAGTTTATTTTTGAATTCCCTTTATTATATAAGATAAATGCTAGAAGTGCATAAGAAGTATTGAAGTGTCAAGAAGCAAGCTAATAATTGTGTAAATGGAGTCCAATAATGAAGAGAATCGAAGTTTCCCTAATACTTCAAAAGTTTATGCTTCAACGCTAATTAGAGTAAAAGAGACACTTGGAGGGAAAGATATCAATATCTCAATCAATCCCACCTAACGTAATAATTATATTAGTATTAAATTCGCTAACCAGTTAGTGGCTTCCAAGTCAAATATAATTGAAAAACTAGACTTGTGGAATGAAAAACAAATTAGCATAAGCAACTTACAACTAAACATTATAGATTACACTATCGTCTCACAATTCATGGTTAAATCTTTATGGAATGGAGCCGACGACATAATTTTGGGTGCACCTTGGATGGAAACACAAGGGGCATTCATTTTAAACATGAAGAATTTTTTAACATTTTCATACAAGAAAAAACATTACAGGACTCTGCATTGAAGTCTAATCCAATAACATTAGAAGACCTTAAACATATCTCAAAATTTATCTTTGAAAATAGTCAAAAATCATTACAAAAGATGCATAAAGAGTTCGACAAAGTTATTGCAGATAAAAAAGAAGAGATTAATTGTTTGAAGAATCACAACCAAATCTTACTTAAAGAAGTAAACCAACTAAAATGTAAGTTAAAATCAATTCTAAAAGTAGACAAAGACGCCATAGAAGAAAAAATTGGCGAAAAATCGCCGAGGTCACGAAAAATCGCGATTTTTCGAGACCGACGATTTTTTCAGGCGATAAAATCGCGATTTTTAAAAAAAATCGTACATCGCTATTTTTTACAAATATCGGCGATTTTTACTTAAAAATCGTGACATGATGGGTGGCCACGGCTCGGATTCTGAAGGCGGCCTCATAAAAGCGATTTTTTGGTATTTTTTTTGTTTTTATTGCCTTCGTTAGGGTCGTGACCGAGAGCACTAAGCAGCGGCCGTGAATAGCCTTCGCGAATCGCGTCACTGAGATTGTTGACAGTTGGAGGGAGCGGTGAGCCCGTGGCTTTCCAGACTCCAGATTCCCGAGTCTGGATTTCCATTCACGGTGAGTGGGTTTCATGCGGGTTTCATCGTTTTATTGTTTGCGTTTCTGGGTTTTATTGTTTGCGTTTTCTGGGTTGTAGTTGTAGTCCCAAGTCTAGGGTTGTAGTCACCGTTTTATCACTGCTCGGTCGGGAGTCCGTTTTCACAGCTCGGGTTGTAGTCACTGCTCGAGAGTCGGGAGTCTGTTTTTAGTGTTCACTGCTCGAGAGTCGGGAGTCTGTCTGGCCGCCAGCGTCCGCTGCTGCGCGCGCTGGTATATAATATA
>LPNX010001532.1:11260-48977 GCA_001517045.1 Pseudotsuga menziesii | reverse complement strand
GCAATAAACTTCAGATCTGGATATATCTTCCAATTACTGCTAAAGGCTATTTTGCTGCATATAAAATGGATCAGAACTTGTGGATATAGCTCAGTCAGGCTCTCGTTCCTTCACTCTGCTCCATTCAAATCTGGTTTGTAATCTCATCAACGTTGTGGCTTTGTCTGTTCTGAATCTCTGATGCAACTGCAACGACTTTTTTCCCTATAGGCTATACTTATGCTGTTGTTTCATCGAGATTTTTCGGGAATGAATGCCCATAATAGGTAATACAATCCAGAAATGTTCTCCTTGGCAGATCAAGGATTCAACAGCTGAGGGTAGCTTTTGGAAAATGAAATGGACCAGTGCTGATGGAAAAATCTCTTCAAAATTTATACACCAAAACCCCATTTGCTTTTTGGATTTTTTTCTGTTACATTGATTATTGAAAATTAGTGCTTGAAAGTTGAAAGATTGAAATATGCCATTATCCATATACTTTACTTTTGTTAGTGAGGATAATGATTATTTGGGTTTAGATTTTTAAATTTTAATCATAAATTCATAATGTTTTTTTTTTGTTTTTTTTGCAGCCACAGGTTTGACAAAATGCCAAAGGCATTGGACCCATTTTGGCAATATGTTGACCCTGAAGATGGAACAAACCGACAACGATTGAATTGCAAATTGTGTGGACAACATATGACAGGAGGCATTAGCAGGTTGAAGTATCATTTGGCAAAACTCCCTAGCCATGATGTGGGGCTTTGCAGTGCAGTTACCCCCGAGATTATGAGAATGGCCCATGATGCAATTCACTCGAAAGATAGAAAAAGGGAAGAGTCAGCTGCAAATAGAGCTGAACTTGCTGCAGGTGGAGTGGCTAGGACTTTAGGGACATATGATTATGATCATCTGGATCCCACTGAGGGTAGTGTTGGGGGCTCCACGGCCATGGGTTCAGCTTCCGTGAAGGCTGTTGCCTCGTCTTTCTTTGTTCCACGGAATAGCATCAAGTCCATGGTTAAAAAAATGGAGAAGGAAGAAGCAGATAGGATTATGGGGATGATGTTTTTCTGGAGTGACTTGCCTCTTACAATAACAAGAAACAATCCTTTTTTTCAGCCTATGTGTGATGCCATTGCTATTGTTGGCCCAGGGTACAAGTGCCCTACATATGAGGAGATTCGAGGCCCAATTCTTCAAGCAGAGAAGAAAGACATCAATACTAGATTGGAGGAATTCAAACAATCATGGGAGATTACTGGATGCACATTGATGTCTGATGGTTGGTCAGATGCAAAGGGTAGGACCCTTCTCAATTTCTTGGTACAGTTCCCTAAAGGTACCATGTTTATCAAATCCGTTGATGCATCGGCACAGGTAAAAGAAGCAGCATTGTTATGTGAGTTGTTGGATGGGGTCCTTCAGGAGATTGGTGTGGACAATGTGGTGCAGATCATAACAGATAATACAGCCAATTATCACTATTTTGGAGTCCATGCACTGCACATTGTATTGATTTGATGCTGGAGGATGTGGGGAAAATTCCCTTCATCAAGGAGGTTGTTGACCAGGCTAGGAGTATCACCAAATTCATATATAACCATGCTTGGGTTCTTAGCCTCATGAGGAGATACACGAGAAACAGGGAATTGTTGCGCCTTGGAATCACACGATTTTCCACCAACTTCATTTCTCTTCAGTCTTTGCTTCGAGTTCAGTTTGAGCTGAAGCAAATGTTTGTTTGTGATGAGTGGCGAGATTGCACATATAGCAGGAGAGAGGATGGGAAAGCCATCGCTTGATTGGTTTACACCGACTCCTTTTGGGAAGGAGTGGAGGAAGTGTGCTCAATTAATGAACCTTTGGTAAAGGTTTTGAGATTAGTTGACAGTGACAAGCCCGCTATGGGCTATTTGTATGAGGCCATGGATAGGGCCAAAGAGTCTATTCGGTCTTATTATGTTGGACAGGGTACCCCTGGATACAATAGACACATGATGCTATGGGAGTTGATTGATACACAATGGACTGGGATGCTCCATCGACCTATTCATGCAGCTGCACTTTTCCTCAACCCTGCCTTTTCATACAAGTGTAAGTTTGATTTTGATGAAGAGGTTTTGGAAGGGCTTATCGAATGTATGAATAGGATGGTACCTAGTTTTGAGACTCGGGAGAGTATTACTCGTGAGATAGAGATGTATCGAGAGGCTACTGGACTATTTGGCTATGCCGATGCTGTCCGTGCAAGGAACAATTTGACTCCAAGTAAGTGATTGCAAATTAGAATTTATTTGTATTTTGAAAATTTGAACTTCAAATTCTTAAATTTTAATTGTGTTTTATGATTTATCATTTTATTTGAAATTTGAATTATTTAATCTGATTCTTCTTCTTGTTTATTGTAGGTGTTTGGTGGAGAACATATGGTGCAAGGGCACCAAATTTAAAAAAAATTGTCATCCGAGTCCTCAGCCAAACCTGTAGCTCTTCTGGATGTGAGCGTAATTGGAGTGTCTTTGATAAAATACACTCAAAGAAACGCACCAGGTAAGTACTAAGAACTTTATCAAAGCAATTAAATTCATTGTAATTTAAGATCTTGTTTCATATTGGTTTCCTCTGGCATCAAGACTCATTAAATCTTTTTATCACCCTCTTACAGGTTGGATTTCCCACGCTTGAATGACTTGGTGTATGTCCACTACAATCTTCGACTGTGGATGAAGCAGGTGGAGAAATCACCCGATGTGGATGCCATTTGCTTGGACAATATTGATGTATTGTCCAAGTGGAGGGTGGAGGCTGAGTTACCTATCATGGAGGAGGCACCTGCATGGTTAGATGAGGAGCAGCAGCAGCAACAACAGGGGCAGGAGGATGAGGAGGAGCAAGAGGAGGAACAGGAGGAGGCGGCGGACCGCTTTGACCCAGAGGACTTCATGGAGGGTGACGTGGCTTCATCAGCACCACCTTCTACAGTGGTCGATGCATCTACTCCCTTATTGGCAGTGGCACTGAGTCCCTCATTGGCACCTAGTAGTACAGGGCCAGGACTAGAAAGCAGCCCATTATGTTTTCCCGTAAAAGGGGAAGAGGGCATTGATTTATATTTCAGAGACAGATAGTTAGCTACTAGTTTTGTGATGTCATTTTGTAATATGATATATGTATGGACCATTGATTTCCCACTTTTGTTTTGAGTACTATTGGACAACTATATTCAGACTTTCAGTATCGACTTTCATGTCTCATATTATATTTGGCATGCCTACATGATATCTATCAACGTTTTTTCTATATTTATGTGTCAATGCATTTATTTGATGTCATTGTTGCTTTATATGCTTAAAATTATGAAAAAAATGAATATATTTTGTCTTTTTAAATATTTGCTGTGGTTTGCCGATTTTTTCCGCCGATGTTGCCGAGAAGATGTTTTTGGGACCCTTGTCGATTTTTTGCCGATGCCGATGTTTTCTTCTATGAAAGACGCATCCATGGATGCAATAGAATCAAGCAAGTCTTTAGAAGTTGAGATGAAATATAAACACGTCTTCATTGATTCAATTGAATAAAGAAATATGTTAGAAGTCAAATCTACAAAGAAAATGACCTTAACAAAATCTATCATACTTAATGTTCATAATGTAACGATGCATAAAATTTCATCACACAAAGAGAATTTGGAAAATTCATGGGAGCACCAATGCAATGGCATGTTGACCTCAACAGATTTAGTGATGCTTGAACTGCCATTATCCACTATTAATGACGATATCATCACAGTAGTAAATACAGGAATGTCAAATTTCAATATGTCAATTCAATTCCATCATGAATAGTTTAAACCAAAATTCATGAAGAACGTACCAAGATATAACATCGACCTACTAATTAAAAAAAATGGAGTACATAAGAATCAACATATTGTTATGACGTATTGCAACAATTGAACATCTATACAACTCAAGGAAGATAAAATTCAGAATGCTCTCATCAGAAACTTCTACAAAGAATCCATTTAGGATGGATTGATTCTTTTTCAATGCACCAACATTGTTCAAAGATTCGAGCATCATATCTACACAAGTCTTCAACCATATTACATAAGTGTTAGTTATAGAATACGCTTTGAGGGCAAAGCATTTCGAAAGAGGGAAGACTTGTAATATACCTAAAGTATATTACATCTATATAATAATATATAAATATTTAAATTATAAAATTAGTAATTTAGGATCATATTCATATTTATTATTGTTATTAATGATGGTTGTACCTTTTTCGATAAGTCATGACCTATCATCTTTTATGTGTATTTATATACACATACATTGTATCATAAGACATCAATTATCAATAAAATTAAATATATATTCCTCCATGAATTATATGGATTTATTGTTACTGTTAACACCATTATTTAGCAAAGGGGATAAAAAACCATGGTGGAGGAGAAACAACAAGTGTTTGCCAAACTTTGGTTAAAGGATATATTGTAAAAATGGGACTATAGGCAAAAAGGCGATTAAGTCAACGAAGATCCTAAGCCGCGATGGAAGAAGGAAGAAAATCAATGGCTGATATTCTCTTCGCTCCTCAGAGATGCAAGGAAGATAAAAGTTTGTCCGAGCGCTTATCGGGCGCACGGATCAGCGGCCATCAAGTTGTTTCGGATAGATCCACGGTCTATATCCAATCTGTTGATGAAATTGTCATTGATGCCAACATGGTCATGATGTCATTGATGCCACCACCCAGCTGATCATGCTGAAAACCCTAGAGATGGTCTTGAAGTTCTCGTAGACGTTGAGGAAGCTTTTAGAACCTTGAAGAAATTGTGAAGGCAAGGTTGATTTGGCACAAGAAATTTGTGATGCAGAAAAGGAAGCTGATCTCTGTTCTCGCCATGACATAGCATACATCCCATTCTGTTCAATTAATTGAGTTCACGCTATGATGCAGAAAAAGTTTATCAGGCTATTGCAGAGGTACTTGGGACAGGCATTGAGGAATTGAAGTACAGTCACAAGATGGATTGTGTAATGTTTTTTATCCCTCATATTTCCCAGTTGAAAATTATGAGAGCATTCTGCCTAAAATTTGCAACAGCCAAAGAGGCTTGGATATTTTGAGCATGAATTTTGGTGTAAGGGGGAGCAGTTGTTTTAACAGTATTTATATACTATGATTATGTTATGCAATCTTCAAAAGCATAGAAGGAAAGAGAAATCAACCAATAGCTGAAAAGAAAAATGAGGATGATGAAGACTGCAACTTTATTGCAGAATTTGACAACGTTTTAGTTCAAGATGAATGCATCCAAGATGATGCACAAGTTGAAGAAAATGATAGCATTACTGGTTTTGATGCTGAATTGAAGCTCACAGAAGACTGGCTTGAAAAGCCAAACTATGTTGAAGTGGATTGCACTATAACTGCAGGTGCCAGAAGTTTAGCTTAAGGCAACACTAAAATTGCAACAGAGATCGAAAATCCAAATAATGAAGCCAGTGTTTATGATGGAATTGACGCTAAAGCAAAGGCTAAAATACATAAAGTATTATGTATTGAAGATATAAGGAGTCGGCCCAGAAGGAAAATTTATTGTATGAAGTCGGCTTATATTTAATTTGAATTTTTAATAGCAGGTCGGCCCTTAATTTAAGGAAGAAAAATTAGTATAAATACTTCTTCAACGCATTCATTTTGTGTAGGAGGAATTGGATGAGCTCTGAGGAAATTCGCTGGAGTACTGAGGCAAGACACTCGCTGAACTGTGGAAATTTCGGCCATCTCCGAGATCAAATTTGTTGGACTGATTTCGTGGGAAATGATTCTAGCTCTGAAATTTTTTGTTGGTGATCTAAGGGAGCCGCAGATAACTGATGAAGTGATATTTCATGGAGAGTTTGCAGACCAAGGCAGCAGTTGAGATCCTATGTTGCAAACTTTTAAATCTGGGGTGTATAGTCGCTGAGGTCAACTGAAATTTTTTTTTTCTCTCGCTGGTTTTTGAGTGAAGAAACGAACAGCAGAAACAGCAGACCCTAGTTTTGACAATTTTGGCGACCTTTCTTTTCATTTGGTTGAACTAAGATAATCAACGACTGAGGCTACATATGCACTGAGGTGGAATTCGTTGTCTATGGCAGAATGCAGACCCGAATTTTTGGTGTCAATTTTTTTTGAAGTGTTCAAAAATTGATGAGGAAAATTCAGTATTGGAGATCTCTTAGTGGGGAGGCATTCTTCTTTCTAAGCAAGTGAACATTGCAGGGCATCATATTACTTCTTATTTGATTGAGCCTCTTCTTCGCTGAGGTTATGCTCTTAATAGAACCTCAGATTTTGAAACAGCAAGGGAAATTAAAGAACGGCTATGCTATATCAGCTATGATTTCAAAAGGAAAGTCAACTTAGAACTGAGACAACAGTATTGGTTAAGGATTATATGCTACCAGATGGAAGAGTTATCAGAGTTGGCACAGAACTGTAAGATGGCGAGCTCTTCTTGCTGAAGC
Organism: Pseudotsuga menziesii; assembly: GCA_001517045.1. NCBI lineage: Eukaryota > Viridiplantae > Streptophyta > Pinopsida > Pinales > Pinaceae > Pseudotsuga > Pseudotsuga menziesii. The sequence continues at coordinate 42,462 of LPNX010001532.1, read as the reverse complement.
AATTGCAGGACCTTCAATGCTTCTCACAGGCCTGAATACACAGCACACCAGTTTAGTTGTATATATTCTAATGCAAGTAGCTGTTCTTGCATCACGATGTGGGATTAAAAGTGAACAGTTCAGATTCTTGTGTAGGCCCTTGACGTGGACACATGGAGACATTTTTCTGCTGTGCTAATCATCTTCTCAAGTTCTATTATGCTATCATATACATGGAAGATGAGCGTGATATCCGAAGGGCTTGACAAAACAGATTTTGGCAGAGTGGACAAAGTCTGATACAGGTTTGGGTTTATGTCATTTTGCATCTTGTCTTCTTAAGAAGATTGAGTGGAATCTATGTTTTTATTCATAATACATAGACTGTAATATTGAATATTGCATAGTCATTGTGGGTCAAGTTAGGGCTGCAAAGAACTTGCCCTAATCCACAGAGGTCTGTGAAGTTTTGTATCTTGATAGAGGTCAAAAGGTAAATTGATAGAGACTTAAAGTCTGAATTTGAAGTACTGTGGTCAGTCATGTTTGAGGGCAGAACTGAAGCATATGCTTGGTAAGCATCCCTAAGCTGAACTTGAGAATTTTCAGAGCTAATTTATGATGCCGATCTTGTTAAGAATCTTGGTTTAGAACTGTTGGCAGAGTTGTAGATTTGATGAAGTACAAGATAATACTATGAGGGCTAATGACTGATGAAGTCTTGTTAAAGACATATCTATCTTCGTGTATTGACAATCGAGCACATTTGATGAGCAGTTTTTTGGCATCAGCAGAGTTTCATTGAGTAAGGATGATGTCCTCAGCAGTGAAGAGAATTGATGGAAATAATACATCTACAACAGAATGGAATGGACTCACAGCAAAAGGCATGTTGACATTTTGAGCAGCTGTGATGAGCAGAGATGACTTGCAGCAGCTGATTAAGTTGGAAAGAGGATTAAAATGACAAGCAGATCTATGACATCCAGCAGCAGAACAGATTGAAGAGACTGATAATGTTGATGTGACACAGTGACAGTAAGTTTTCATTGTAATTGCAAGCTAGTCTTGCTTTTGAGGTTAGGATACCTCAAACCCTTCTTAGCAGGGTCTAAGAAAACCAGGCAGGGTCCTGGATTAAGAGTAGGTGCTCTATGTATCAGTAGGAGCTGATTTTGCCTAACGGTTGTAGCCGGACCCAAATAATATAAAAAGATTACAAATTCATATGATGTGGTGTTCTTCTGTGTTATGGCTCTTGATGGTTTAACTGCTTTTGATTTATGAATGATGAAGTGGAAGATGTTTATGAAATGTTTATGATAGAGTAATGAATTGATGAATTGGTAGCTAACCCTGATAAACTGTGAAAATGTTAAAATTGGTTGCACACTGATTCACCCCCCCTCTCAGTGTCTACACAATCCGCTTCGTAAAGTTGCATCTTGGTTAAAGTAATGCAGTCCGGCGGAATCAGGTACATGCTACTCAATCCGATGGCGGAGAGGTGAGGTCAGATCACATCCACGGTCGAGATTGATTCCGGAACCAGAACCTGCATGACCGATAAACCTAGTGGAATGAGTTATCCGGTGATCGATCTGACGGTTGAAAATCAAAGTAAATCAGATCAACGGCTGTTATGATTTCCGGAGAGTGAACTTGCGCGGTGGATAATTCCGAAGTGCCCAGCGGAATTTGGTACGTGGCATATGATCCGACGATGCAAAGTTAAAGACGTATCACATCAATGGCTGAGGATGATTCCGGGGACCAAAGCTGCACGACGGTTACGGTGACGGAACCCAGCGGAATTCGATACGTGTCACCCGATCTAACGGCTCACGAATAAAGGCTGGTCGCATCTACGGCTGTGAGGGATTCCGGAATGTGAAGTTGCACGAGGAATAGCGTCGGGAAACTCAGCGGATTTGGATATCTCTTTCCCGATCTGATGGCGGGTGATAAAGGGCGGTTTCATCGACGGCGGGAGATCATTCCGGGATGGAGACTGGCACGTTGTTTATCACCAAGACGCCTGGCGGAACGAGGTACGTGGCACGCGATCCAAAGGCCAGAAATTAAAGAGAAATCAGATCTAGGGTCTTGAATGAATCCGGAGAATAGAAGTACACGGCAGTTAGGAACAGATGGTGGTTGCGGAAAATAAATGTTGTCCACGTGGCGAATTGTGTGGTTCTATAAAGGCAAGGTTGACCTCTTCCATGATTATTTTATTTGCTCGAGACCCGGCAAAAAGGACTTGGCGATTTGGCAGCTTCCATTTGTCAGTTTCAGGCACGCTCCGAGCACACACCCCCGCAGTAAGCCAGGTAGGACTTAAACCCTGTAACTCCTTCGTCCAATTACCATTGTAAATTAAGTAATGGACCAAGGGAGAGAAATTCAAATGTCTGGTCAGGTTGTAGATGACAGAGAGGAATTTTTAGTAGACAGACACAGGGGCGTGTGCGACCCCTTCCTATCCACAGGGAGCGTGTCCGGCAGTAAAGAGAAATTGTGGTCTTGTTACTCACAGAGGAATGACGTTCTGAATGTATGCAAGTCTTTTTTGTATCACTTCGCCCTTGAGCAAACCCTCCACTTCCCGGAATTTGCCGAGTGGTGTGCGATAAACTATTCTCCCTCTCAGAGGGTTATTGTGAGTCAGTCCGTGTCCAAAATACTGTGTAAAATTGATGCTTCAGTCGTCAGAGAAAACCTTAGTCTGCCCGAAAATTACCCTGTAAATCGTGAGTCTGTAAATGAATCTGTCCTTGCTGAATTTTTCAAAAATTGTGAAAGTGAAAGTCGTTGTCAATTTTTGTCAAGTATCCTGAAAGAAGGTCAGTCCCTTGAAGGCCTTTTCTTGCCTTACCCCTTGCACATTTTTAGGACTGAAGTGCAATTGGTAATGTCTCTAGTCTATCAAGTGTTAGGTCTGGATGACGATTGTCATGTAGGTGATGTCATCCTTGGTTTCTTATTAAGAATAAATTTTTTAAGCCCTGAGTCCCAGTCAGTCCCTGTGCTTAATTTAGATGAATACCTTGCCAAAACGATCCACCTTCAGTTGACTGAGTTTCCAAAGGTCCAGTTCTTTAGGTTTCAAACATACTTGCTTAACATGCTATTATGCTCTAATGTTACTGAATTGAAATTCTTAAGTACTCTATGCTCTTCTGATTTGCCCAAGCAAATCAACATGTTCGAATTTGCTAATTCGATCATGTCTGAAATGTACAAAATGTTATTCGATGAGGACCTGCCCCGTGTTCTAGACGAGATGAGATGCCTAATGCAGTCTTCACCCGAAGATCCGGTGGGTGACTGGTTCCTGTACAGAGGTTACACAGTGTTAAGAGTATATGGCTTTACTGGTCAGCCTTATAGGCTGTCCTCCTTCTTGAACCCAAGGATTTTCGCACTAGAGTTCATGAGGCAGAGATTGCTGTCTGAGGAAGAGCACTTTGGTGCTTTCAAAAAATCTTCAAACATTAAATTTCCACTTAAAGTCAGCCCTTTCATTTTTAAAGGTAAAGGCGCCCTGGCTTTTATAGAAAAGTTGTTGGAGAATATGGATTTCATAAAAGATGTAAATATGAATTACGACCCCCACCATGTGATCTCATTGAGAAAACAGGCCAACAAGAATAAACCATTTGAGCATTAGGCTATCGAGGGGTTAACTGAAATGGCCAATTTGTTGCAGTGTACTGACAGGTCAAATTCTGATGAGGAGACAAATACTATACATGTCACAGCGACCCAAATAACAGAAGGTGCTGGTATTGTGGTCAAGAGGAGTTTGTCTGAAACTGAGAGTATGGATATAGACGAAGATAGGCCCCATAAAAGGCCAAAGCTACTTGAAAGTGGTGAAATTGTAGATGAGGAAGTTTCTGATGGTTCTAAGAAGGTTGCCCTAGTTCCTATGAAAGCGGTGCAAGTAAGTCAATTCTCTTTTAAAAATGTGGAGGGTGATGTAGACAGTTCGGAATTAGGTGATGTAGACAGTTCGGAATTATGCCACGTGTTTAAGTCGAAGGAAGAGCTCAAAGCCAGCTACATGGAGAAGAGGAAACAATATATGGAGGAGACGAGAAATTTGCTCCCGAGGGTGAGAAGTTTGTACAGTTCAAAAACCTCTCTAGTCTCTGCTAGAGATGCTGAGAGGAATACTTTTAAAATGGTTATAGTAAGCGACAAGAAGATGTCTAAAATGGAGATCCAGCTAGAAAAAATCAGCACTCCGGATAAAATTCAACTTCACAAACAGACCAGCGATATCATCTACTCAGACTTACTACAAGCCATGGTGAGGATTAATAAATTGCAAGTTTTGATAGACAAATTAGAAATTCAATTAAAACATGAGAGAGTGGAAAATAAAGCAAATGTTGTTCGGATTAGGAAGCTGCAAACAGACATTGCTAGTTCAGACAGTACCCAAGCAGTCAAGAGGATGTTAGAGGAAAAAGACAATGCACTCCAGGTCCTGAAGAAGAAACTGAAGATCCTAGGTGCTGAACATGTTCAGTCATCTGAGTTACTAGCTCTCCAAGAAGAGAAGGATAAAGTCCATCAAGAGATGATGGAGTATAAAGGAAGAGCTGGGGAGCTACAGGAGGAAAAAGACAGGTGGGAAGCCGAAAGGGAGGAACTGTTATCTCAAATCTCCTTGATGAAAAAATATCAGAATGAAAAGAAGGAAATTATGGAAGAGCTGATGAGCCAGACTCCCACCGGCGAGGACTTGTCTATTGTGAATATCCAGAAGCCATTAGATGATTTCTCTACCAATGACTTGTTGGTGCCAATGTCCCAGGTGAGCTTGAAGGAATAAGCAATCAAAGATTTGAAAGCAGAGAATGAAAAGATGAAAGCTGAATTGGCCAAAGTAAGTGAAAGCAAAAAACAAATACTGCAGGACAAGAATCAATTACAGAAGAAATTCAATGAGCTAAAAGAAAAATGCATCTGGAAATGCCCTCTTCAGGGGCCAAAACATATCATTTGGGATACCTTGTGTATAGAGATTACCAAGTTCCGGCACTATCTAAATTTTATTGATGATTTGAATATAATGATAAATTTGGCTCACCAGAGATTAAAACTGGTAAACGAACATATGGAGAAAAGACCTCTTGCTACAGCTCAGAACACACTGAATTTTCTAAATTCACTGTCATATCAGAAGTTGCACGAATTGGGCATAAAGGACAGAGTATCAATAGTGATGTGGGCAAAGAGAATCATCCACAAGCATCACTTAATCAAAACAGTCCAAGATAAATCAGAAGGATTGCTTCTGCAGGTTAATAATTTTAAACAGGAATTTAAAGAGTTGTTCGAGGACGGATTGCCTTCTTTCTGGGACGGAGAGGGGCGGATGTTCTCACAGGAACATTATCATAACCTGCTTGTTCAGTGCCGCATGGACCACTCCAAATTCAATGATTTGGAGAAAAGCCTGACAGGGAAGACCATTGTGGATATGCTCACAGAAGATTTCGAGATTCTACAGAAGTTCGCCATCATCAGAAGCAAGTTGCCCAGAAAGTCCTATGAAGCATATATGGAGCTCGAGGTATCAATTCAGGAAATGACAGAGTGTGACACCCCAAATTCGGAGCAGTGGAAAGCCGTGGAGCGGTTTGGAAAGACAAGGTATATTCTCCATCCCTAGAAACAGGTGTCATGCACTGAAGAGCTGATAGGGCAAAGACGTGGAGCTGATGGGGCAAAGACGTGGAGCTGATGGGCGAAAGTTTGTTATCAAGTTGATTTGTACTCTATGATCTGTTAGGATTGGAGTTGTAACAAACTTCCTAGGGGTTAGGAATTTAGTTACGAACTCTAAATTAAGCCGATCATTCTGTTATTGATCTTCTTGTTGGAAGACTTATCATTTTATGTATAAATATGCATCTTTTTTAAGAGATGGGGGTTGGAACCCATCGGGCAGTGAATAATTTTGGAGAATATATATGTTTTTGGAATAACAAAGTGAATGCATGAGAGTTTTTGTCAGAGATTCATGTGTCGTTGATATTACAGTCTGTGCTTCTTTCTTTATGTGATTGTATTTCCCTTGTGTAACACTCCATTTTGTTTCTTCCTCGTATCTGGAATATAGCGTTTGATGATTGGAATTCATATGTTTATGCTCTGGTCATCATTGCAGATATTATATGATTCTTTCTGCTAAAGTTGATATAGAACTCATCATTGTTGATGCTCTGTATTAATGGGTTGTTTCTTCATCTCTTCTGTTCCACCTGAATCAATTCGAATGACTGTGATGATGTGATTACCTTGCCTTTGATAAATATCGTGTATATGTCTTTGTGGTATTTTTATATTGTATATGACTCCATGCCCAATGGTTATGTGATTGTTTCATCCAAATACATAAATCTTTGAATGTTATTTTAGATCTGGTTTTGTTAAATTTGGTCCTGTAAAATCTTTATTGAGAGATCCCTCTCTGGAAGAAAATAACAGTTTCTTCCTAAAGTGGTTTTGCTATTACCTTGGAGTTTACCTTTTACAACCTGGGTACATTCTGAGTGCTACCAGTTACTCTAATGGATTCTAATGTGAAGTAGCCCATAGGGTTCACTTTAGACAATGGAAAAATAAGGAAACACAAGAATATATGATACAATTTGAAAATTGTGCTTCTACAATCTTGGTTTTGGCTCATGGGAGGGTCGAATTATGTATAAAAAAAAAGCAATACTTTTGAAAGGGCTAGGTTTTGCAACAACTAGAGGCGCTTGCTCACGTTTCATGGTAAAGATGCACCGAAAGGCTTGCTCATTGGAAACATGCCCACAAAAAACCTGCAAAAAAAATCTTGATTTTTTTTTAAAGTAGATTTCCTAAGATTGCACATATAATGGCCCGCATAGTGCAAACCAAATGTCCCAATATCATGTTTGGAGAATCATAGAAACAAGCTCTTCTAAAAGATTGGATCGAAATACACTAAAAAATTTGCACACCAATAACAAAGGATAGGGATTAGCCTAGTGGGTTAGCTCTACTGGTTGAATGCTATGAATTTCAAGGTCACAGGGTCAAGTCCCCAAGTTGGTTGCCTCAGTGAATATTGTAGACCTCGATCAATGTTCTCACAGAGGTAGGTTGCCAAAACTACAATTGAAGGATTTACCTTGGATACCGTCCTCAGAATTAGGGGAAGTGCCTAGACACAAACAATGTTTGGTGAAGCCCTTGAACCAAATATCTATAATATCAACAACATACAAGTCATGCTCACATCACCACTAAGTTACAATTCTATGTCACCAGGTCAAATACCATATTAGAGTTAGGGCATAAAACTTGATGGTGAAATCTAATTACATAATAATCATAAGGGTAAGCAAAATACACAAGAACACACAAAATATACTTGGTTATTACAATGAGGTTGTGACGTCTCTTATATATAACTAATGGGATAGATTAGACAACACCAAAACCTAGATGTAGGATCACTAGGGCTATTCATTAATAACCCATGTGACCATAGGCCAACCACTAAGGTTTTACAAGTATAACCCACTGGGACAACAAGATGCCCCTTAAAACGGTCATCAAACCCATTAGGACAACAAGATGCCCCTTAAATGGTCATCAATCACCAATACAAGATTAACCACTATAACACTAACATGTCAATCAATTATTGATTGTGGAGCTTAATTGTAATTTTCCTAATTTAGAGGTCATGTTTTCAATCGTGTTTGGATCCCAGTACCTAATTGGGGGGGATTTCTCGGGGGAATCCTCCCCCACTATTGTTTCCAACGGGATCCTCGAGTGGGCAACCTTTTTGGAGTGCCCCCCCCCAGTCCCTGGCAAGGGTTCAAGGGCAATGTTCTCGAAGAGAATTTTTTAGAAAAATGCAATGTAAAATATTGTAATTTTGAGGTCAATCTAACCGTTCATCATTAGATCGCTTAGTTGATAGCAGAAGTTATGTTAGGGTTTTATGTATAAGGGAATTGTATTGTAGTTGTGTATTATGAAAGATCTTTATGACTGAGTGAGAGAGATTGTGAGAGAGTTAAGAGGAGGTTGTATCGGATGTGCTTCCAGTTGTATCCCTTCATTTTGTTGGACATAATAAAAGAAAAGACTAGCTATTTCTCCGTGAATGTAGCCCAAATCCAGTGAACTACATATATTCGTGTCTATCTTGTATTGTTCTCTTATATGTTTTATTCCCACATTTATTTATTTTATTGCTATGTGATCATGTTTTCTAACATCAAGTGCACTAAAATATTTATTAAATCATAGGCTCACTCACATCTCGAATTCAACGTAGAAGAAACTATAGTGGTGAAGATGACATCAATTCTGTCAATCTTTTTTAAGGGCAAGTAATAAGCCAAGTTGGGAAACATGACAATCTATTTGTCATAGGATACGTTTAGTAAGATCAAGTTGAAAATAGGCTTTTCAACACTACAAATTGGAAATAGTTGCAATCGTTGGCATTGACAAAGACTGCCTCAAATCTAAATGGCAATGCTAGGAAGTGTTTGAAACAATAAAAGCTCCATAGAAAGATGCATATCGACAGTCTTAATTGATATACACATATCCAAAGAATAACATACACAGATATTTTAACACAAGCATGCATAAATTCATAACAAGTAATTGTTATTACAACATTATTGCACACATTAATTCATAACAAGTAGTTGTTGTTACAATATTTTTGCACACATTAATTCATAACAAGTAGTTGCTATTACAATATTTTCACACACATAGATTCATAACAAGTAGTTGTTACAATATTTTTGCAAAAATAAATTCATAACAAGTAGTTGCTATTACAATGTTTTTGAATCTCAATTAATATTAGCTAAATAACATTAGTTCCTCTTAATTGTTTTCACATAACCATATTTTAATTATGTTTAAAATCACTTTAATATAAATATAACAAAAGCCACAAAACTAAATTACCTTTATGGTTGTTTGGGATATGGGGGGCCCGACCGTGGGTTGTCAGCCTACACACCCTGGGAAGGGACGGTCACATTATTCATCACGTCGAAAGGCTAAAGCCCTTAAGGCCTCTGAACATAATCCTCGTTTCGTTCTCGGACATGATGTATATTTGGACAAGGTGGAGACCCTATGCCGTAGGGCGTTGATCGGTAGACTGGAGTATTGTACCATGTCGAAAGAGGGTTGGGTTGATTGGGCAACCCTACATTGGAAACCTCTCATACATTATGTACCATCGATTAGTCTACTGGCAAATAAATGGCTGGTATTTGTCTTCTTAGAAGAGTCTGATGCTTCCCTTATTCTGGAAAAACTTTGGTCGGTTCTTGAAGGTTCTGTTGTTCTGAAGAAGTGGCACTCGGGGTTTGATCCTCTTACTGAAAGAGCGACTGTCAAACATCTCTGGGTCTTGTTACCTACATTACCCTTTCCTCTCTGTCCTTATAAATCTGGCTAACCTTCTTGGTCGATTTGTTGCACTTGAGAGGGATTTTCATCTTATTTATGATAAAAGATTAGCAAAGATACTGGTTGAAGTGGATATCACCAAGGGACTTATTTCATAAATTGACATTGTGTGTGGTGATATTATTATCACCCAGAAATTGGATTATCTGCATATGCCATTCAAGTGTAACTTTTGTCATGAAACTGGACACCTCCGGAATACCTGTCACAGTCTCCGTACTGGTCTACCTATCAGGAGTGGTTTTAACTTCATACTTGTCCCTGATCTGCCCCATCCTGAACCTTGTTCCCAGCCTACTACTCCCCTGGAGGATTCCACTGACTCCACCGATCTACCCCGTCCTGATTCTAGTTCCCAACCTACTGTTCCCCTAGAGGACTCCACTGATCTTATTTATAATTCGTCTTCTCCTTCCACATTTGATGACCTCTCGAAAGCTCAGCTGATGTACATAGAAGACATGGAAGTTGTTGCTATTCATTCAGAACCGGTGGAGAACACGGTCTCTTCAACTTCGGTTTTATCTTCTGAGCAGATTGATGCTGTTGGCCCTCCTCCCCTTACCCTGGAGCACTACCCCTCTCTCCCTCTGAGCTCTTCTGGACTGTCCTCTTCATCCACCCCTTCCTCTCCTGCTGGCTCCTCTGTGCCTATTCCTTTAACCACTTCATCTATTCCTCCTGAAGCTCCGGCCTTCCAAGACCCTTCTCTCCTTACTGCTCTCCCTATATTCTCGGACAAGACTCCTTTATCCCCCTCCACTTTACCATTGGACTCTATCCGGTTTAAGGATGTGACCATCAGAAAATCAAAGAAGCCTCCTCGGGAGGGCACTGGGGACCCAAAGACTTACACCCCTCTCTCGACTTGTTTAAAGCAGGCGGCCAGACACTCACCTTCCTCTCTTGTTTCCTCTCAGGTACTTAGAGCATGTACACCTGTGGAGCCTACTTCTCCATGAAGATTTTATCCATGAATATCCGTGGGTTTGGGGGATTAGCCAAACAAAAATCCCTTGGTGTATTATTATCTGACCTTAGACCTGATATGATCCTCTTACAAGAGACTATGTGTTGTCATGCACATGCTCTTTACCTATTCTCTAAACTTAAGCCTGGTTGGGAATTCTGTGCTTCGAATGCTTCTGGTCTCTCTGGTGGACTACTTGCTAGTTGGGACCCTCACTTGGTCCGTTGCAAGGCTTTTACTTCTCTAGCTGATATTGTACTTAAAGCTATCTTTAAAGGTCTGGCAGAGACTTTTACTGTGATAAACTGCTACGGTCCCTATGTTCAAAGAACTACCTATTGGAACAACTTGGTGTCTGGTGGTCTTCTAGGAATGCCTAATTTACTGCTGGTAGGGAATCTCAACTTCACATTATCTTCTGCTGAAGTCTGGGGTCTTAAAGCTAGGTTGGACCCCTTGGCATCCTATTTTTCCCAGCATATCTCTGGAAATAAGTTGGTTGATCTTTCTATGTACCCCTCTGCCCCTACCTGGAGAAATGGGCGCTCTGGGGCTGCTGGCATTAGCAAAAGGTTGGACAGGTTCTTGCTTTCCGAGTCTCTCATTCCATGCTTTTCCTTCTATAGGACTTGGGTTACTCCATCTGATGTTTCAGATCACTACCCTATTTGTTTGGAATGGGGTCCGAAAAGCTACGCTCCTTGTAGGCCTTTCAAATTTAATAGAGCTTCGCTGTTGGAGGAGGATTTTGCATATTTGGCCATTTCCTCCTGGAAGGCTCCTCTGGATTTGATTGATTATTGCCATATGGATGTACTCACCTTCAAGTTGCGTAGACTTAAAGGCTCTATGAAGGACTGGGAAAGGGCTAAGAATCTTGAAAGGAAGCAGCAGATTCTGGATATAAATAAAGGCATCTCAGACTTATTATTGGAAGACTCTGGTATTTTATCGGTACTTAATGCTAAAAAGTGGGAAACTCTTCAGGAAAAGGGTAAATATTGGGCCCATGAGATCACTACTCAGAGGCTGAAGAGTAGGGTACTGTGGTTAAATGAGGGGGATGCAAATACGAGATTTTTTCACTCCTTTGCATCTGCAAGAAGGAATACAAATACCATTTGGTCTCTAAATGACCAGGAAGGAAACTTTGTTTCGGAGGACAAGGCACTTAAGCTACTTGGAAAAAATCACTTTAGTGACCTTTTCAGTGATGATAAGTCCTCTGATATTGCTGAACAACTGAATGTTGTCAGGCTCTTTCCACACATGACTACCGATGAAGATATTGATTGCTTTCTTAAGCCCATATCGGGCCCGAAAGTTGAAGTTGTGCTCAGGGGGTTTAAGAAGGATAAGAGTCATGGGCCTGATGGTTGGCCTGTTGAGTTCTTTCTGGCTTTCTTTGATCTGGTGGGGGAGGATTTGGTACTGGCTGTGGAACAAGCCATATTACATGGTAAAGTCACAGGTGCCCTAAATTCTACTTTTTTGACCCTGATACCTAAATGTGAAAAGCCATTGACTTTTGTTGATTTCCGTCCGATCTCCTTATGTAACCTGGTCTACAAGATTATTTCAAAGATTGCTGCCATCAGACTTAAGCCTATCTTAAACCGTTCACTGTCAGCACATCAATTTGGTTTTCTCAAGGACAGATAGATTACTGAACCGGTTGGTATTACCCAAGAATTACTACACTTGATTAAGACTAAAAATTCAAATGTCTTGGTATTAAAACTGGACCTGGTTAAAGCTTTGGATAGAGCCAACTGGACCTTCATCAGATTGCTGCTCATTCAGATAGGTATCCCTCTTATGGGTGTCAATTGGATTATGGGTTGTGTCACGAGCTCCTGTTTTGCTGTATTAATAAATGGGACACCCTCAGATTTTTTTGCTGTCTCCAGGGGGGTTCGTCAAGGTTGCCCCTTGTCACCCCTCTTATTCATTTTGATTATGAAGGGCCTTAGTCGCATTATTATGGATGCACAGCACAATGGATTGATTATGGGTTTTCAGTACTCTCCTCATCTATCCTTAACACACTTGTTTTTCATGGATGATGTTATTCTTATTGGTCTTGGCACTATTGAAGAATGGAGTGCTTATAAAGGTTCTCTTGATTTATTTTGTCGGGTATCTGGGATGTCTGTTAGCCCAATAAAATCTTCTTTCCTCTATCAAAATGTGGATTCTGACATCAGGGGAAAATAGCTGAGCTATTTCCTTTCAGGATGGATCCTATTACTATGGGTTTCAAGTATTTGGGCTATCATCTTAAACCTTTGGGGTACCACACCTCGGATTGGAGATGGATGATCGAATTATTTGAAAGAAAAATACATACCTGGACTTACGAGTATCTTTCACTTGGTGGTAGAGTGATCCTCATTAAAGTTGTGCTAACTGGGTTGGCTGTCTATTGGTTTGCTTTGGCTAGATGCCCTAAATCCATGCTAAATGCACTACGCAAACTTATTTTCTCCTTTCTTTGGGGTTCCTTTGAAGGACATCAGAATTCTCATCTGGGAAACTGGGAAACTCTTTCCTTAACTATTGAATTCGGTGGTTGGGATATCAAGAATCTTGAATGGTTTGGGATTTCTCTGAGACTTAAGAGTATGTGGCAACTGCTTATTGGTACAGGGATCTGGAGCAGGATTATTGTCCATAAATACTTAAAGAACAGACCTCTTGAAGATTGGATTAGTGGTTGGACATTCAGTATTGTTGGTACTTCATATTTTTGGAATGGGTTTATAAGGATTTTTGAGTGGATTACCTGTCAGCTGGGATGGAAGGTGGGTAATGGATTAAAAATCAAAGTGGGCATTAACCCCATTGCTGGGCACAACTCGCAGTACTTCCTTTCAGAGGAGCTCAGAGAATATCTCATTGACCTGGGGATTACATATCTTGCACAGGCTCAAAATCTGGATGTTTGTGGGACGGATGGGATTGATTGGTACTCTGCCTCAGACCTGCTATTGGGGGGAGAATGGGCTACTCAGTGGTCCTCCTATGTAAAAGGTCTGTCACATGGGGGTATTAGGATTGGACATACTGAGGACAGGCTATTATGGATGTTTGATGAGCAGATGGGTAAGGTGACAGCAAAGAAAGCATATGAATTTATTGTCTCAAATCACAAAACTGTTTTCGAAAATGATATTATGATGAAGATTTGGTACTTTAATATTCCCCTTAAAATTAAGTGTTTTGTGTGGCTCACTTGCAATAAGAAAATTAATACTTGGGACAATTTAAGCAAGAGAGGATGGATCGGACCTAATAGATGCAGTCTCTGCAAAGAGGAAGTTGAATCGGTTGATCACCTATTTGTTAGCTGTCATTTTCTGAAGGAGGTGATCTATGGGCTCAACTGTATTTTTGATGTGAACATACTATGGAATGCCCCTCCTTTTTTGGAAAATCTCTCTAATTGGGTATCAAATAGGGGTTCTTTACTATATCTGCCCCTTTTCCTTATATGGAATATTTGGAAGGCCAGGAACCGTTTATGTTTTGATGATCAGAAACCTATTATGACTAACTTGTTACATATTATTTTTGAGGAGGTAAATACCTTTAAGCCTCTTCAGAAGCACAGGCATAAAATTAGGAACATTGGGAAGTCTCCTACTTCTGTGTTTCCTATGATATTTTTTGATGGTGCAGCTGCAAATAACATAGGTGGAGCAGGCTTTTGTCTTTGGCTGAAAGAACATCACCTTCTTGCTTTCAAATTTGGATGTGGCAGCTGCACAAATACTAGAGCAGAACTCTTAGCACTCTGAGCATCACTACAGGTCGCCAAGGATATTGGGTTGCCTTACCTACATATCTTTGGCGACTCCTCTGTGATTATAAACTGGGCAAAAAAGGAATCTACCCTGGACATGGTAAATCTTGAGGCTTGGTGCTTCAACACCAGAATTCTCATGTCCTCATTTACTTGGGTGGATTTCAGTCATGTCTATAAGGAACATAACAAGAGGGCAGACATCTTATCCAAGGAAAGATTGCACTTGGCTCCGGGCCATCTCTTACTTACTGAATCATTTGGAAATGAGATTATTGGGGTTGACTCATCAAAGCTTTTTTAGAATATGCTCATTCTATTACAGTTTATCTCTCATGATTCATTGAGCTACTATCAGGTATTGTTGAGCAAGCTACTACAAGATACAAGAGTCACTCTCCTTGCTTGGATCAGATTTCTGGGCTCCTGTTATTTTCTCTAGGGACATAGATGACTGATTCATACAGCTCTCTTATGAGAGGGATATTTTGAAGTGATTCCCAGGTGCTTTGGGTACCTCTGTATTTCTGCGGGTTTCTATTTTGCTTTTTTTTTTTACGTATGTATGTTTGGATCGGAGATTATTACCTGTTATTTTTTGTGCTGTCCCTTGAGGCATATCTGTAATGATTGAAGATGTAAAAGGTTCCTTTGATTCAATAAATACCAAGGAATGGTTTTTTCAACTGAGAAAAAAAAAAAAAAAAATTCTCATTTCCTTTTGGCAAAACATAATTGATTAAAGTTTTATTAGGATTATGAGAATATGGTTTATGACTAGAGAATTTCAATATTAATTTATTGTTGTGCCTTAAATTTAGTAGAAGTCAAGAACGGATATGGATCCTTTACTGCTGTATGCTGCCAGTTTTGTAGAAAGCAAGTCGTAAACCTTTAACAGGTTTTCAAAGGAATATTTCTGAAAATGATGCCACATCTGAGAGAACCTAGAAAAGCTATATCACTGACTCACCTATCTATTTAATGAAATGACAGATGCCAACCATCCCTTCCAGGATTTGCAGACTTAATCAACTTAAAATCTTCTGATGTGTAACCAGTGCTTCACCCAGAATTTTTTTTTAGTTGGCATCTTTCAATTGATCTTTAAACCCAACATACACCATAAACAGCTCTTTAGGCATGGCCTCGTCTTTCTTAAAGAGCATTTGAAAATTCTAGACAATGAAAGGTGGACACTTTTCATAGAACTAAGGAATGTTAAAATGTCTGGCTAGGAGGAATAAAGCTCCTACACATCCATGCTGTAGCAAAATAACCAGAGCTTCCATGACACCATTTGCATTGGTTACACAGGTAAATATAAATCGATATCTGGATCACCAGAATCGTAATGATAATTTTAGAAATTGCTTGACAATAAAACTACTAAAACTTAAGCCTTGCCAAAGAATGAAGGGGACAGCCATAGGCTCCCCATGATGTCTTCCTGTGAGCTCTGCAAGATGATTGCTTGTCATGTATCAATGAAGTCAAAGAAATAGGTGGGCAAGTCAGGTTCAGATGTACAAAATCACAAAGCAAGATGCGTTTTTGAGGATCGAGTAGGATGTCCTATACATACACTACATACATTTAAATCTGTATACAATGCGGAAATTTCAGCCGTCTTCATTGTGATTATCAGAGGGATCATGGCTCTTCCCATTTAAATATCTCGACTTGAAACCCTTGTCACTGCATCTCAGCATTGACGAAAGACAAGCATGAATTCCCCTTCTTGTCAATTCCTCATGTCGAGGCTTTATACGCTTCTCCAAACTGCAACCAAAATACTGTATCAACGGCAGAAAAGGAGCGTCAGTGCAAATACCCAGTAGTATATGTGGAATAATGTCAAAGCCTCTTATCATTGCCTTCAATGATCGTTCACAACCAACCCATCATAGCCTTTAAAAATGTGTTATTTGAAGGAACTCGAATTTCAAGCTTTGCAATCTTTTTGCAAGTCCGAGATATGTGAAATGTTTGGCATTAAATGGTATTTGAATTTGATTGACGAATCGCTGCAAACTTGCACAGAAATATTCATGGCCGCATATGTATTTATAAAGTGAAGCATGATGCAAGTATAGAAAGTAAGAATAAAATTATAAATGCAGAATAAAGACTAAAGAGCAGCCTCTTAATTGCAACTGTCCTCAAAGCTTGCACAAAATCATAATTTCCAGAGAAATTGATGTTATCACAAAGGCATATAAGAGACCACGGGTGAGGCTTTGGAATTTAGTATGTTATAATATGGTTAAATTTGTGTACTGAAAAGCACAATGCACACAAACAGATCTTGACCGACAATATACACATACCGCCATTAAGTGTAGTAAAGCATAATGTAAGTGAGCAAATAACTAAATTGTAGTGTTGCTTTACAAACAATTTTATTTCTAGAAAAAAAACGTAGCCTGGATGTCTCTAGAGAATATTGTTATGACCTTACTGGGGGTTTACCACATTGGGTTCATAAAAAACATGAAACAGGATCAATTTGAGCTTCAAAGGGAACATACCATGGAGATTATCTTCTGAAGCTTGTACTGGGCAGTGAGCACATACAATGGAGTAAACCGGTCGCGAATAAATTATAACAAGCTTTCCATAAAGTTAAACAGACTCGAAATAGAATCTATCATTAGACAATTTAAAAATTAAGAATAATGCAAATACAGCCACACAAATAGAATAGTGCACAGATATTATATTTCCAAAGATGTCATAGATATCCAGAAAAGAGTGAGAATACACAATTTTGAGGGTTTCAAATTGTATAATGTTACAACTCAAAATATTTTTTACATTGTGCACCAAAAGACACAGACACAATGCAAACAACTTGTAGCTAATAGTTTTTGTGAGCATTAGGCCTAGTTTTTGTGAGCATTGGTCCATTGCAAACAATTTCCTTGATAACCTTGGGAATGGGTAGCGCAAGGTTGGTTCAATTTTGTGGAGGGATGTAGATTGGAAGGATAATATGCATGTCTTGTGTTTGTTGGCGGGAAGATGGTTGCACTCAAATGTACAGCAAGCACATATGCAAGAAACGAAGTAAGCATGCCTGTGGGTGAGGGAGTATAGACATGGATGGATGGATGAGTAGGAGGAAAAAGAGTTTCCTCAATATAGTGTATATATATAGATAGTTAGATAGATATAGATGGGTACCAATTCAACAATAGAATTTCTAGACACAAACAAAATTTCTAGTTGCATTAGTTATACTTGTAAAACTATATTGAAGCATCAATGGCTAAGTTGCACATTCGTAGAGCAATACCATTTTCCTGCTGCCATAAACAACAAAATCAAATATTCAGCCCACATGAAGTTGTTGGAAACCATCATGAGTGAAGAAAAGACACTCTTGTCAGAGGGCAAGGAGACTTTCCTCCTTGGCTTGATATGAAATGGAAACTCATTCAAACAGGGAAAATCATCTGCTATTTAGATATTCCATTTGCAAGTAATGCGTCTGTAAAGGTTCTTTGAGAATAGATTTTGCACAAATTTGAATGCAGGCTTCATCATCAACAACTCAAAACATTCCACATGCAGAACAAATCACTATCCTAGATACAATCCTGGCTGCTAACCATGTATTTCACTCTTCTTGTCTCTTTCCTTCTAGCATAAGGTATTGACAGATGGAAATGCTTCTTCAGCATTTTCTTTGGTAGAAGGCAGGAAATGGGACCTACCATTGGTTTCCTAGGACCTCTACACTTTGCCTAGAAAAGATGGAGGGTTTGGCTTGATAGATACATGCTTAGTGGACTCTGATAGATTTTGTACCTATCACTCAGCTAGTGATTCTCCCAGTGACGCTGCAGCAGAGAAGACAGTAGAGATTGTGCCTTCACCCTTTCCTTACAGCAGTGATGAACATGTTGAATGAGAGCACAGGTGACAATAATATATATTATAGAAGGCATGCATGTACCACTTTTGGTTAATTTGCTGTTCCAGATTTGGCAGTTCCAGTATTATATAGATGTTTCTATTTTTAGAGTTTGCTTTTGATAGTCCTAGGCCTTAGCTTGCAAGATCCATTGTTAGTAAGAGGGCACAGATCCCTAGACAGTTGGGGTGCTCATGCATAAGGAGTTAGCCCTAGCAAAACATGAGGTCTTCTTAGTATAGTTAAAGCGGGTGACGGGAGGACTCTGAAGAATAGTGCCAATCCCCGGGGCATATAAAGTATATGGATGATTCCCCCTTAGGTTTTGTTTAAAAGTGTTTGATAAACCCCCCTGCAGAATGGCATGACAGTTTCTATGCAAGCAATTGATTCATTTAGTAATACCCTATCAAGGAAAGGCAGCATTCACACACACTATTTTAGTTGTTTATCTCATAAACAAACCTATGCTAGTTGCTGGATACCTCTCCTATGGATGCCAAATATCTCAAACAAGCAACATAAATTTTCTTGTTACCCCACTCCCCTAGCAAGCTTTGACTCAGGCCCTTGTTATCTTGTTACAAACTTCCAAAATGGATATTTTTGTTCTTGAGCTTCTTGTCTTGCTACAAGCCTACCACAGGGTTATTTGCAGCATTGGCAGCTTCACTTGCAACCCCACTTGCAACAGATGGAGCAGTAACAAAGATAGATGAGCTTAGAGGAGGGGGGCAACACCAAAACTCCATGATTTCTATGGGATTGTTATGACATATATTGTAGCTGGGCAACCATGATGCAGCATTTAGATTTTCTCTTTTTCTCTGAGCCAGACTTATTGATGGGGATACAACATGGATTATTTTTGTAGCATGAGCCATTTAGAGCCTTTGTTCAACAGCAGATACAAAGCATTTCCTTGCCAGGATTGATATCTCTTTGTCCATTGAGATGATTTCAGTCATGACCTAGTTCATTTCAGCAGATTAGCAGATCAGATGTGTTACACACAGTTGCAGAGGGGCCTTATCAGTTGGAGACAGGTATATATGGTGAGATCAGGTATATGCCTCTTTGGTTTGAATTTGCTCTATGATGTATGTCAAACACCTATGCTTGTCATGTTAGGATGATTATGGTGACCTATGTTTATATGTACTAATGCTTGAACTTGTGTTATGACTAATCAAGGAACTTAATGTGAAAACTGTTGCTCATGCCATGCTAGTACAAATAGTAAATCTTAGTGCTAGGTTGGTTCCATGTATCACTTGTTCCCATCCATTCAGTATCATCCATTGATTTTATCCCATGACTTAGATTGTTTGAGACTTGTGAGATTGAAGATCTTTTCCCCACTTTGACCTCCAAGCATGATGGATCCCATGTTGTTTTGTGTCTCGGCTATGAGTTGTGTAACAGAACTTGCCGACGCCTTGATCCTTCTAGGCCAGGAGAACCTGCTGGTGTTGGTTCCTGAGCTTAGGCGAGTTGGGTTTTGAATCCTTGACCTCTCTGGTTGGTTTCCCCCGATGTTTGGTCCTGACTGTGGATATTCCCCCTAGTTGCCTGAAGAGTTGTCAGCTGAAATTTGAAGCAATATGTCTACCATCGTTACATGCATTATGTCTCATATGCTATATATTATGAAATGCAAGCCCATAAATAAAGTTGCAAACTGTTTCTTAAGACACAACTCAAAGAGGGCTATGAAATGAAATTATGAAAGGCCAAAATAAAGTAGTGGATAAACAAATGCAAAATCTAAAGACTGCTGGCCATCTTATCCAGAATGTAATGATTAATTCCTCACGGAGACCACGGGTTTTGATATGAGATGGAGTAAGGGACAACCAATTCTAAGTGTCCCCTAGGACCTCTTCACTACAGTTTCTTGTGTACTCAACGCAAGGGTCCTAGAAAAGATCCTCATGGAGCTTGATTCTTAGCTTGGATGTAAGTCGTAGACATTTTGTTAAAGTTGAATGGACCATTTTCAAATCAGCTCATCCACTTGTGAGACACCACCATTCCCTATCGTTTATCTGTCATGCATATGTCGTTGTGGTTGTGTGTATTTGTCATCATTCAGAGAGATCACAGAGTCAAAATCGATCAAAAGTCATTACACTTTTCCTTAGCCTTTGTTTTACATCCTCACCCAAGAATAGCACATTGTTTACACTTTGTAAGTATGGCATGAACAAGCAAACTTCTAGGAAGTTTCAAGATTCTTCAGAAGCACATGTATATCTTCTATTATTATTGTTGTTGTCACCATGATTATGAATAAAATTGATTTAAGTTTGGTTTTGATATATACCATTGGAGCGTTTCTTACCTTGGATGCTTACAGGATCATATTGATGCAGTATCTCACCTTCAGTTTGGGTACTTTGACCTAGTCAACCTAGTTGACCAAGTCAAGCACGGTTCCCAAGGCAGTGACTCAAAAAACGACATGGTCTATATTTGTTCCAGACATGCCCAGGACCAATACTGCGGTTTCAGTTTTGAGAGTTTGGCCTCAGTTCTCCTGAAAAGTGATTATTATCACTTTATAATTGGCCAAATAATCAAATTTTATTACAGATGGCAGTATGTTTGGTTCTCCTAGAGCATTGCAGTGTTCCAAGGGGTATGAGTAGTCACTTATACCATTCTTCTATGTATCCAGATCATCCAGTGTAGTCAGTTTGCCCCAGTTCTCAGCCTGAATGAAGTTATGATGATTTTTAGAGGATGTACCATTAAAAACTGAACTAGGAAAATCACTGAGGAAATCGATTTGCTTGTGTGGTCAACGAAATGGCAAGGGAATGCTTCTAGATGATTTATTATGGTTCTTTGGACATATCTACACAAGTTTCATCCAGTTTGATATTTCAGATTATTTTTTGGGCTCCCATAGGGCGAAATTGGACAAAATGGCCAAAATAAAAGTGTATAAATCAAGTTGTATCTTTAGAAATATGTATGGGGCGGGGCCTAATGATCCCCCCATGTACCCTGAGTGTCAAACTTGCAAAAATAATGATTTATCATGTTGTAAAAATGGGATTTATGAGGTCATTCGCCCCCCTCTTGACTTAGTCATCTTGATCCATGTATTGATCCATGTAAAAGTAATCTCCACCGTTGATGATGTTATAATCTCAACCGTTGGATGAAAAGTAAGTTATGTTTTGCGTCTCTCAAAAGCTATATAAAGGAGAGACCCCCTCGTTGTATCCCATCAAGAAATTTTGCACTCTTGGCTCTGGATATTTGAATAAAGAGATTTTTGCAGAAATTCTTGGATTTTCTTTGTGGGATGTTCTTTTCTATGATTGGAAAGTTTATCTTGCTTAGCATTTGAAATATCTTTCTGGGGTATCAAATATTTTTTGGAAGATAGCGTTTGCATGCAGGAGGGTGTTTTCTCCTGGGGCGTTTTTGTGGATCTCCCAACTCGTTTCTCTTGAAGACGTTTTCATAATCAGGGAGTTTTTAAATAGTATCTTTGATCTTTGATATGCACTCTGATTTTCTTGCATTTCTAGTGTTTTTTTCATGCATAGCAAATCTCACTTTCAGTAATTTGACTGTGTAGGGAAGAGGGGCGCGCTACCTCACTTGGGCAAATTGTTTCGACTTGGTACTTCATCAAAATTGCTTCAAATTGATAGAGACAAGATAAATCATCATTTGCAAGGCATCTACAAGATTTTCTAGGTAAGATATACTCATAATATCTTGTTTTAAATTTCTATTCCATTAGTTATAAAATTCTCTGGTGAAACTCTTATTTTAAAACCCTTGATTTTTAGATTTATAGGATCTAGTTTGCAGCTGGTTTTAAAACTTAAAACCCACCTTGGAAATAAATTAAAACCCCTTAGTTTAAATTTTCATGATCATCGGACTCCATTTGCCCATCTTAAGCACTGGTCTACTTCTTAGGGGAAGACACTCTCCTTGGGAGGAGTGGGTATTTTAGAAACCGCGAATTGGGTATTGTTGGTTTTGCTTTCATTTGCTTAATCTTACATCCAGCAATCAATTTGAGTATCCAATTTCGTTTAATTTCACCGTTTTTCCCTAGATCTCATTTTTCTGCTCAAAACCCTAAGCTAAAATTGGGGCTTTTTACATGGATGCTCGAAATCTCTTAGTAATTGTTTTAAACTCTATAAAACTATCCCACTAGGAGATTCCACCAAGTTTCCCTGGGTCATCTACTCATTTTCCTTATTTTAGGGCTATTTTGGTCATAGGGACGTCCCCTGGGCTTCGTATTTTGATTTTCACTATGTCCGAAGTGTCGATATCCTTGACTGGCGTGACATCTGAGTTCTTTCAAAGGTCTTGGAAATCGTAGGTCGCGACTTTAGTTGACTTTCCTCTGTCGTCCTGAATAGGATTACCTTACGGGGCAACTACAAGATTTGTTAAAAAAATGACAAATCTGTTTTGTTAGGAAGCCTTCAAACCACCTAGAATCCCTTTAAATATGGATTTTATCCTTCTGCACAATGTTACATAACCTTTTCTCTATATCTAAAAGTGACAAAACTAAAGTAACCACTTTTTAACTCTATTTGGAGGTTGGCCTCCTGTGGGTCTCTTTTTTGCACCTTGGTGTCCAACATGCCGTAACACACCTAGAGAAAGGTGTTTGACATGTGTCCTAGCATGTCACAAGCCCCACAAATAGGATCTAGACACATGGCCCTTGAGGGACATGACCTGTATCTGAGATGTGAAGTAATGTTTGGTAGTCCCTATTTGTAAGATGGGGATGCAACCTTCTATAGGAAAGAAAACATATGTTGCTTGGTCAAAGGTGGTAAGGCCTACCTTATCAAAGCACATAAAGGGAGAAGCAGAATAATCCTTATAGCAGCAGAAAAAGGGGAAACAAAAAGACTAATTGAGACATGCCAAGAGCAAGTTACCTTCATATCTGCTGGAGTGGTGGACTGAGAGAAACAAGTGGAGGCTATGTGCTTCCATCTTCTCCATTGACAAACTTCTATAGGAAAGAAAACAAATGTTGCTTGGTCAAAGGTGGGAAGGCCTACCTTATCAAAGCACATTGTTGTCTGCTGATTGCACACCAACAGCAGAAACTTTCCGAAAGTTGTCTCCTCACTTAGGAAAGTGGGAGAGGTGTGACCTTGGGGGCAAGCACAAAGCTAGGCACTGTCACCTACTCCTAGCTCCTTTGTTTAGGCTAACTCCTAACGAAGCCAAGGGGGGTAGTCCCTAACAAAGAGTTTTCTATAGCTCAATGTTGTTAAAGTGTTTTAATGGTTACGGATGCAGATGGGTATTGTTTAGGAGTTATTGTGGTTTAAATGTGTTTGTTTATTATGAATTCAACACATAAGACAAAGCAATCCACGTTGCTATCAAGAAAATTAAAAGATAAACAATAATTCAAGACTTTATAAAGATGCATTCACAGATAGAAATTTAAATATACCAAAGACAAGTGATCTAGATATAACAATCAAGCATAGATTAAAAGATCAGTGCCTTATGGAGTCGGAGCTCTGCAATGCTTTTAAGAAATAAAACTAAGTCCTGAAATAAAGCTAGTGGATGTAATGTTGTGCAAGTGCTCTTGGGATATTTCAAGTATTTTAAGTGATCTTGCTTATGGTGTCAGCGAAGGATTTTCAATAACCGGAAAAATGTTCCAAGTTTAATCTATTGAAGACATGACAACCCGTACAGTATCCCAGGCTGGTGTCGCGAAGATTGACCAGCTAGCTAAGAAGCTTAGACAGCGGAGAGTTCCGGCGCCTCTACTAAGAAGAACTTAGGAAATTCTCTACAACACCGGTGCATTGGTTATGGGTTTAAGTTTTATTATGTTTCTCTTGTGAGAACTTAGCAAGTCCGTTCACCGTTCTGAGTACGAGTCCAACCCGAAAGTCGACAGAGCATACTAGGTGAAGGATGATCGACGAAGTTAATTAATTATGGGGAAGTGAGTTGCAAATTTTATTAAACAGATTAATTAAAACTCTCCGACAAAGAGCGCTCTTGACCTTGTCTTATGACAAAGGTTCAAGAGACTTTATTAAACTAAATGCCTAATGCAAGGAAAATGCAAACTAGCTATGCTCTCCGATAGAGAGTGCTCTTCACTTGGGTTATTTCAAGTTCAAAAGACTTAGTTAATTAATTGATTAAAATTAAAAGAAAAATAAAGATCTAAACTACCTAAGAGTCTCTTTCAGGTTTTTTAGGCCCTAATCGGGAAAGCATGGGGGTAAGTAACAAATCAAAAGAAAACAAAAAGCAATTCTCCGATAGAGAGCACTCTTGATCCACAAAGTGAGATTCAAGAGATTTTGATATTTTTTAGGTTTTTGCAATATTATATCAAAAAAGGTAAATAAAACTTAAAACTAGCTAAACAATAAAACAGGAAATTTTTGATTTTTTTTTTTTACTTTATGAAATATGAACTTTTCAGAAATAAACTATCTTTCTCTATTCTATTCTAAGCAAATTATTAAACAAATATGCAAGCACGAAAAGGGACGATACAAGCTTCCCCCAAATGGGGGAAGAAGGGTGTGGGAGCCGTAATCCCATTTGCTCTTTATTAATTTGTTTACAATGCTTTCCTTTGATGCCTTTTTGTTTCTTTTCTTATTCCTGGAAGACTTTTGGAGCAAGCTGCAGAAAGGGGAGAGAAAAAAGGGGGAGTATGAGTCCTTTTAAGCTTGATTCTTCAAAATTTCGCTAGCATTTCCACTGTACCTGTCACAAAAATAAAAAATCAGCGAGCATATATTACTAAAAGATGGTAGGAAAGACAAAGCAAAAATAAAAATTTTGGAAAAATTTTATACTTGGAAAAAATTTCAGAATTTTACATGCAAAGCACAAATTTTCTCTAGATCTAATGAATGAAATTAGATCTAACAAAGCCCTAAAAGATAGATCTGAAATAATGAGTATTGAAAGCTTGGATCTATTTCTTGAGCAATGTAAAGAAAAGGGAAGGGTAGAGAAGGAAGTTTCTTGTGGATGGAACACAAGAGATGGAGGAAGAATCCGGCTTTCTTTCGAATGAGAAGAACACGATCCTTGTAAGCCCTGCAATCACAAAAAGCTAAAAAACCGGTTGCTTGAAGCTTGGGCTAGATGTAACTGAACTCGCACCCTTCTTCAACTTGTGAACTCTGCTAATACCAAAACTCAAATACAGGTGAGATCATATCATGAAAAGTATGCTAAGATAGTTCGACCAAGATCAATATTACGTATAACTAACTACTCATATTCATCAAGATTATAACCTACTTTGCATAAATAATTGATTTGAAACTACAAACAATTACTCTACCGTGCCAACAGTGGCCCTCTTGAGCTTAACAAATAAACTGATCTCATTCAAGTAAAAAGAGTAATAGGTTAGAAGCAGCATCACCTCAACCACGAAACATTCACCACATGCAAAGAGAGATGGACCTCCAAAGTCGAAATTCTTATTAATCAAATACAAGCAAAGCTTGATACAATTTTTACAGAGTAACTCCAGCACAAAAGTTCCATCCCAATAGAGCTAAAGGACCCTCTATTTATACAATGAATGAAGACCAAAACCCTAAAACCAAAACCCTCACCTAACCGGCTTGGCACATAACTAAGAGCCCAGACCTGAAGATGAAGAGTTAAGAGTGAGGGGAGGCCTCCACCTAGGCAAGGCACCCCCACTCCAACCCTAAGCACTGAAAACCACCACCAGATGAAGCCACACGTGTGAAGACGCCTCCTTTAGGAAGAGGGGCGTGAGCTTGAAGGAAGAGGCACCTGCTAGGTTTGGATGAGCCACCGGCTAGGTATGGAGGAGCCAATACCTAGAGTTCATCAGCACAAGACCCAGTTCAACCTCGAATGAATCAACGAACCAATACATAGGCCCCACATCACCCAAATGTGGTCATCACTTAAGGAGGCGATTTTGCCAAGTGAATGATAACTCAATGCTCACTGAACGCTGACTGAAGTCAAGTTTTGTTAACTCCAATCATCATTAATGCCCGATGCCATGTCATTCTGCATTTCATTTTGCTGAATTCGGATTAATTTGGAGAGATTTGGATTTTCTCCAAAATAATCATTTTAATTAATTAATCAATATTTTCCCCAAAACTGACTTTTTTGAGAAAATATGAGTTATGTGGCCGAATGATGATTTGAAACTTGGATCTGGCTGGCTGGCTGATCAAGAATGATTTTTGGCTTAAGGTTAGAGCCTTCAATCACTGAATTCAGGTTCCGGATGACTAAAATTTTTTCGGAATTTTTTCTGAGGGTCCTAGTGACTTAGGACATGACCATAGTCTATTCTAATAATGTCTAGTAGGTTTATACATACTCAGTTGGGCTCTAATAACCCCTCAAGGCCCATAATTCAAAATCGGGCATTCCAGCTTTGGAGGAAGCGGGAGAAAACCTCGTCAATTATACTCGGCTATAGGCAAAGCATAATTGTCAAGGGAAAAAAACTCCCTGGAATACCTTAGTTGAAATTCTACGTCTCAGGAGATTGAACCACTCAAAACACTCTACGAGCACATTTTATTACAAACCCCGCGGGGACATGGTCATAATTATTCAAAACAAAAACTGACTAGCCAAAATTGGCTAGGCACAAAGGTGGATCATCTGATACACTGGAAACAAACATTTATCATGTTTGTAAAATGGCGGCTCCTCAGCTAATCCAACTATGGTACAAATAATTTGGCAACACACATAAAGGGAGAAGCAGAATATTCCTTGTAGCAGCAAAACAAGGGCAAAAAAAAAGACTAATTGAGACATGCCAAGAGCAAGTAACCTTCATATCCACTAGAGTGGTGGACTGAGAGAAACAAGTGGAGGCTATGTGTTTCCATCTTCCCCATTTATAAGCTTTTGGAGACCAAAATCCTCCCACTAGGGAGGTGTGATCCAAAATGGATCATGTTTTATAGAAATGGCTTGTTGAATTTTGGCTTCAATTTGGAATTGTGGGTTGAATTGCCACACTTTTGGCTTGAAAAGCCTCTTTTTAAGTCTTGTTTATAGCTCTTTAGTAGAGCTGGGAAGAATCCTTGAAATTCCCAACGGCACTACTTGGGTGAAACCCTGAAAAGGCCCATCAACACATAGTTGAAAGCACACACAAAAGTCCTAGCGACAAGAGTTGGGGTAACGTCTCCCAAGTTTTGGTAGTAAGAATTGGGGTAACACCTTGAAAAGGCTCAACAACAATTGCTTTCAATGCATTGAGGGGTTCCAAGGGACTACACTAATTGATCTATTAGGATGTCTCCATAAAATATCTGACGCACTGCTCTTTGTATTGAGGGATTTGTGGGGATTTCCCAACTAAGACAACTCCACTAAAAGCACAACTACAAAGAAGAAGAATGCCACATGGATTCAAGGGAGTGTCGAAACACAAATGACCATGTGATATATGGCATAGAAGAAAGGACACGAGAGGGAAGAAATGAGGCCCTTAAAAGATGCCATAACCAATCAAAGTTTGCCATGTGGCAGGCAAAAAAAGGCCAAAAATGGACAATCTCGTACACACACAAAGCCCAACATCCAAGGAAGAACCTGTTATCACATATACACTTCTGCAACTGTGCTACCATGATGCAACATACAAACTGGTCTCTTATTCTATTCTGGGCTATTTTTCACATGGGGTATTAGCATGGATATTTACAGCTTTAGTTAGTTCAGAGCCTTGTTCATCAAATCTTCCTTTCTAGGACCGAGATTCAAGAGTCCATTGAGATGCTTTCGGTGATGATCTAGTTCCTTGTAGCAGAGTAGCAGATCAAAGTTGGTACACATAGTTATAGAGGGACTTATTAGTTGGAGACAAATGGTGAGGTTAGGTATACACTTCCTTGGTTTGATTTTGCTCTATGATGTATGTCAAATATCTATGCTTATCATGTTAGGATGATTATGGTGACATATGCTTATATGTATTGTTGCTTCCACTTGTGTTATGACTAATCAAGGAATTTGATGTGAAGACTGTTGCTCATGCCATGCTCATACAAATTATAAACCTTGGTGCTAGGTTGGTTCCATGTCACTTGTCCCCATCCATCCAGTTCATCCACCTTTGATTTTGTCCCATGACTTAGACTGATTGAGACTTGTGAGATTGAAGATCCTTTCCCATTGTGACCCCTATGTATGATAGACTCCATGTTGCTATGTGTCTCTGGCTATGAAGTATGTGGCTTGACCAGAATGGTTGGGTTCACAGGGTAGGTCTCCTTTAGTGCTCAAAACAAGTGCTCCACCATAACAGTGTTGCTAAACACTAAAGCATCAGAAAGCATGAAAGCTATATCTAAAGGATGCAAAAGTTATAAATGTTTAAGAGGTAGTCAGTGGCCAAGGGTTTGAGAACTCATTCATTGTATAATGTAAGGCTCAATCTACCCTCCACAGGGGTGACAGGGAGAGGAAAAACTGTCGGGACTATGGACTGCTCGCTGGAAGTGGGTCTAGGCATTAGTCATTTACTGGAGCCCAGAAGGCTTTCCAGGGCACCTGCCCTTGTAGCCTGGCTACTATCTTGTGAAATGTAAAGTGTATTGAAAAGGTTAATGGTCAAAGGATGAGCACTCACTTCTTGTATAGTGTTTGACTCATGTGGTCCCATAGGGCATCAGGGTGAGACTACCTTGCAAAGGTTGGGTTTTTGTCAGTACTGGAGCCTAGAAGGCTTCTAGGGCACCTTCCTTTGAAGGTTGAACTATGTTGCAATTAAAGTGTAAAGGAAAGCTTGTTAGAGTCTAAGGGAAGCATATCCAAGTACTTTATCCATTTGTGAGACACTCCCATCCCCTATTTCTATCTGTCTAAGTTACTTGAAACACCCCTCTAACCTTGCTGAAACGTCGTTCACCATATCTGAAACGGAAACTGATGGGATTCGGCTATGATACGGCTGTGAAACGGATCAAAAAATGTTGAAACGGATCAGTTGCAAAACGATACATTTCAGCCTCTAGTGGAAACGAATCAGCAATCGGTCGAAACGGATCACGCAGAAGATGAAACGGATTAGAAATACTCGAAACGGATCAGGATGAAGTGGATACGGATCCATAAAATCGGGATACGTTTTAGCGCTTTTTTCCTAATTTCCGGCGTTTCAAGATTAAAAAAATGCAAATTAATCAACAGTAACCTAGAGAGCCAACTACAAAGCTTATTTTCCTATAAATTTAAGCGTTGGGTTGCCAACTTGCAATACAACCATCGCAAAGCACTACAACACTCGTGGAGTCGTAGTCATTGGGTAGTGGTGTCTGTTTGGCGTTTGCAGCAGCAGTGCTTCAGTTCGTGCAATAGTCGCGACTCGCCAGTTGCTCTAGTTCGTGCATCTCTCTACAGTTCGTGCAGCGCAGCAGCAGTCCCAATGTTTAGTTCATGGAGCAGCAACAGTCCCAATGTTTAGTTCATGGAGCAGCAACAGTCCCAAATTTTGATATTTTCTATTTCTAAGCAAATTTACTG
This sequence comes from Pseudotsuga menziesii, assembly GCA_001517045.1. Classification (NCBI taxonomy): domain Eukaryota; kingdom Viridiplantae; phylum Streptophyta; class Pinopsida; order Pinales; family Pinaceae; genus Pseudotsuga; species Pseudotsuga menziesii. The sequence continues at coordinate 12,726 of LPNX010001532.1, read as the reverse complement.
AAACAGCCGGGCATGCAAACTGCCATGCAAAATTTCCCTATTTTATAGCTGAAATTAGGGTTAGGGTTTGCAGGATAGAATGAACATTTACCACTGATAAGCCAGCCGAAAATGCTCTAGAGAGAATACGCATGCAAGATGAGCTGAGCTGATGAAGAAATGACCTTGTTTTCTGCTACAATACCCCGAATGGCTGAATCAAACAAGTGTGACATTTTTGCTGAAGGGATGGTCAGTTTTAGCTGGAAATAAGTCGAAAGGAAGGTGTGCCCGTGCCAGAGAGGATGGTCAAAGCATGCAAGACTTTTGACCTCTCCAGATGCCCTAGCGAATTGATCTCCCAGTCTGCTACTCACGCCCCCACAACCCTGTAAACTGCTGCTAGCTTCCCTGGATGGACAATTTGATAGCTAATAATCACCCAATGCAGTAGAGTGATCCTATCAGTGAGGATGCAGGCTGCATGTGGAAGAAATATGGTGATCCAGAGTCCTGGTGAATGACTAGGGTTTTCCCAGCTAAATGCCCCCAGCTGTACGGATGAATCTGCAATAACCTTCGGACTGATACTGGAATACTAGATAATGATGGATGCAATAGATACAGTGACAAACCTGGCTGGTTTATCTTGAAGGAGACTAGGGCAGATGTCTCACTGCCGAAATCCCGTTAGTTGAAGACGTCGTCTCCAACCCCCACTGTTGTGGTCGCACGTTGTGCTGCTTCTCAAGAGCTCCAAAATAATAATAATCCAAAAGTAAAGTCTCCATTCACTTTATCTTTCTTTTATAACTTTCAACTACGAAACCCTAACTTTTGACCTAATTAGGTCACTTTAACTTCTATTTTGCAGTTGACTTGCATGCATGCGCATGGAGACTTAATTGGGTGCATGCATCATTAAATAATGCTTAGATGTCATGCATGTCACTTTTAGGGTTTGCATGCATATCACTTTTAGGGTTTGCATGCATGTCATTTTTGGGGTTTGCATGCATCTCTTTTTTAGGGTTTGCATGCATGTCACTTTTAGGGTTTGCATGCATGTCACTTTTGGGAACATTACAGTCCTCCCTCGCCAAAGATTGCTTGCCCTCAAGCAATCGACAACTGTCAACTAAAAAATGCATCCGGACACCAATACCAGGATCCCATATAAACCACTGGATCACCTCATGCCTCCTTGCCACCTAATCATGAATTGACCCCTTGATACCGAGATCCCAAACAACCCTTTGACTGATACCAAAATCCATCTGAATGCCCTTAATGAGCCAAGCAATCATAAGTTGCACAAACTCCTCAAAAGACTGCTCCTTCATGCCTCCAAACCTAAGCATCCCTCGAAAAGACTCCTGGAAGAGGAGGTTGGCCCTCTCCACCATAACAACTCCACTAATGTCAACTGAGCCTGTAAACCTCGGTGTCTCCATCTTCGTCATATACCTGTCTACCCAATCTCTGTA